>CM046878.1:164686528-165244028 GCA_025667525.1 Glebionis coronaria | reverse complement strand
GGCTACCCTTTTCCGAAAGCTCCGCGGGACCACCTACCACTAGTCTTCGACCGGAGGGGTTTATTGCGCAAAAACGCCGGGACGCAGGCTCCCGAAGAGGGAAGCCCAACGAATGTCAGATGCAAAGCCCCGCACCTCATTAAGATCATATTGGCATACTCTCCCAAAAAAGAAAGAGCAGACCCCATTGAAGACGAGAGTGAGGTACAACAAGGACATTTTTGTCCAACGCCCTTCTCACGGAGCCGTACGTGGACGTTACCGCTCATACAGCTCCCAGCCAGCAAGCAGTTAGCCTTCCTCTACAAGGAATGGAAGTGTGGGTGAATCAACATCAAATAGAGGAATTCGCTTTTTCTTTTCAGCAATAACATGATAAGAGCATCCCTTTCACAAAAACCTACAGACCCCCCTATCCTGCCACTTCAGCACCTTGTGATCTTTGAGAAGATCATTACGAGCCCTCTCCTAGAATTTTTTTTATTTAAAAAAACACAATTTTTCATGGTTGATCAGGACGAGAATGAATCCGGTAATCCAGGACATACTCATCCTGGAGCTTATGCTCTCCTCCGGGGAGGGGGTTTTTATAGAGAGAGGTAAGTCGAGGGTAGCCTCCCGCTTGTCCGATTTCTCGGAGTCGGAGGAAGATCTCTCATCCGATCATCCTGAACACGAAGGAGCTGCTAGACACAACACTTCAAGAATGATAGTGTTCCTCTCTTTGCACTTTGAGAGGAAGATGGGAGGAGAAAGATTCACTTCTAAACAAGTAGTAATCAAATAAATGATAAGAAGTATGAAAGAATCTGGAAATCTATGTGCAAAAGAGGTGGATTGAAAGTCTGAGAATGGTCCACTATTTATAAGACAAACATCCAACGGCTATATATGCCCGTGGTTCCTTATTGGAGCCCGGATTCCTTATCGATAAGGAACCGCCATAGGCGCTAAGGAACCGCCGGCGTAGAGTCCGCTCCCTTTTGTCTTTTAGTGGATTGGTTTGAATCTGGGGATTAAAATATCCTGAAAGGATATTCCAAACCAAGATAGTGTATGCCATTTTCAAATTTCAAATTTTCAAATAATTAATTTAATAAAACATTTTCTTAAAAAGAAACTTTAATAATAAAACTTTGTCACACTTAATAAAAAGTGAGTTTTAAGAAAAGATTAAATCCTTGATCACTTAATTAGGATAATTACTTGTTTGTTCATACCTTAAGTGATAATGGTTGAAATGAAAAATACTTGAACTCAAGAATTCGTTTTTCGTTGTTTTCGTAAATGCTTGTTTTTACATATTGTCGTAATCAAAACAAAGCGAGAACGAAAAATGCAAGTAACGTTTTTAGGCATCATTGCATTAACACTTGTCATAAATCTGACGCTGACTTTTTAAAGCTTCAAGATTCGTTTAACTCACTTTCAAAACGTTTCGATGAGCTTCAAAAGCATTGGATTTCTCTTGAAATAGAACAATAATCTAGACCTGAGATTCTTCTAATAAACAATGAATGTGATAATAAAGATCTTCCAACTTTTGAAAAAGTTCTTGGTTTAAACAAATTACCAAAGGGTCAGAAGCGTGAAAAGGTTATTCAAGCATTAGAGGAAGAGATTATGAGACTTAAGAAAGAGTCACCGACTCAATCTGTGAAATGGAACTAGAGGCCTCAGAGATTAAAAACCATGCCTTGGAAAATAGATTTATATAATTTCTGGGTGAGTTTGAACGAGCCAAACAGGGATGTACGTAACTTTATGATTCAATAGAGCAAAGATTCGCTTTAAATGAAGCACAATAAAAGTAATTAATTGACCAACTGAATCAAAAGTCTGCAGAAATCTTTGATTTAAAAGTTCTACTTAATGACAAAAACATGGTTCTAGCTGAATTAAAGGAAACACTTCGAATCAAAGGAAAAGAAGTTGTTGATAATGCAGCTACTATCTCTGCACCGCCCTCTAGTGCCTCCAAACCCAAACCTAGAGCGATTTATAAGAACCCATTGTTTAAAAATAATCCATAAAACGTTTGCCAGCTATATGAGGAATGCCTTAAAAGATGCTGATCTTCTTAGGGTAATTATTGATGACTTATTCACATCTGATCCCCTAAATAGTCACTTTGAATGGGCATGCCTATTTATTAATCAAGTTCACGACTGTTTGGCTCATCTGGAACACATTGGTTTATCTAGTTCTATATCGCTCACAACCCAAACGCCAATTGTCATTACTCCATTCAACAAAATCCCAAAAGCTAAACATCTCAGGCACTAGTCAAACCTAATAAGGCACCATCAAAATCTGAGTCTGATGTTCCCATGTTGCCTTCTACAGGAGTAAACATACCTACTAGGGCTAAAGGATCAACCGTCAAGAAAGATAGGATCAAGCCTTCCATTAGTATCACTATGAAGAAGAAAGTAGAAGTTCACCCTAGGAATGTTATTTTTGATTTGAATAAAATGAATCATGTAGCTAAACCTAAAGGCCCTACGGTTGTGCAGCAACCTAAGCGTAAAATGAATTCTGATTTGAAATGTTGGAACTGTAATGAATGCATATTTTCTCAACGTCATGATTTATGACTTGTTGACCATGTGAATGAAATGTATGCCCTTAAGCACAATCTTGAATGGAACCCAACTGAGAAAACTTTTTCCCAAGTTGGATGGCAATGGCGTCCCACCGGTAGGACCTTCACTATAAATGGAACTAAGTGCCCTTTAACTAGGAAAACTTCCACTAAAATTAGGTCTCAGCGTCCTTTCGATAGGAACAACAACACTATAGTATGGAAAAAGCGCCCTTTAACTAGGTCAGCCCCTACTACAATGCCTACCAGTGAAGAAATACGTAAGGACATTAGACCACTAAAACCAGTTGTTAAGCCGATATATAGGAAGAAACCTTGGATATCTAGGGAACCTAATGTGAGCAAATCTAAGATAATTTTATCTGTACCTGCTAACACAAAGGAACAACTAGATTCCGATACATCTTCTTTGTTTGTTGATATTTTCAGGTGGTACAAATCATCCTCTGGTATTTCGAATCCGCTTGCTCCAAGCATATGACCAGAGATCGCTCGATGCTCAAAAATTTCGTCAGCAAGTTTCTAGGAACGGTTAAATTTGGTAACGATCACATTGTAAAGATCATGGGTTATGGTGAATATCAAATTGGGAATGTTACGGTTTCTCACGTGTATTATGTGGAAGGACTTTGTCATAATTTATTCTCCGTGGGACAATTTTGTGATTCAAACCTTGAGGTTGCTTTTTGATAACACACTTTCTTCATCCGTAATTTGGAAGGAAAAGATTTGTTAAAAGGTTTTCGACGGGATAATCTCTACACATTGTCGTTACAAGATATGATGGCCGCTTCTCCCATATGTCTTCTCTCCAAAGCATCTAAGACTAAATCATGGTTGTGGCATCGATGTTTATCTCATCTTAACTTTGATGCTATTAATCACTTGGCTAAAAACGAACTTGTTCGTGGTCTTCCAAAGCTTAAGTTTAACAAGGATCATCTATGTTCCACGTGTTCAATGGGGAAAAGCACCAAGAAATATTATAAACCCAAAGCCGAAGACACCAACCAAGAAAAACTATATCTTTTGCACATGGATCTTTGTGGGCCAATACATTCTGAAAGTGTGAGTGGTAGGAAATATATCCTCGGCGTTGTTGATGATTATTCCAGGTTTAACTGGGTGAAATTTTTACGCACCAAGGACACAAAATTATATTATCAAGTTCCTCAAGATGATTCAGGTGCGTCTAAATGCTACTATCCATTGTATTCGTACCGATAATGGAACCGAGTTTGTTAATCAGACTATGCGTAATTATTATGAAGAAGTTGGCATTTCTCATAAAACATCCGTTGCTCGCACTCCACAACAGAACGGTGTCGTTGAAAGGCGTAACCGTACTTTCAAGGAAGTTGCTAGGACTATGTTAATTTACGTGAATGCTCTATTATATCTCTGGGCAGAAGTAGTGGCAACCGCACGTTATACCCAAAACCTCTCTATCATTCATAAGCGCTATGGAAAAACACCATATGAGCTCCGTCATGAACGAAAAACTGATTTATCATTTCTTCATGTATTTGGTGCACTATTTTACCCGACCATTAATAGTGAAACTTGGGTAAACTTCAACCGAAAGCTGATACTGGAATTTTTATTGGTTACTCACCCGCAAAGAAAGCATACTAAATTTACAACCGTTGTCTTGGTGAGATTATAGAAACGATGGATGTCGATTTTGATTAGCTGGCGATGATAGCTTCTGAGCAACGCAACTCTTAACATGCGCTTCATGACATGGGACCCGGTACTATTAGTTCCAGAATGGCTCCCAACAATCCTACTTCTTCATCATTAACACAACCTACAAGGCTTGAGTGGGATGAGTTATTTCAGATGAATTTTTCGATCCCCCAAGTGATGATGCTCTAGCACCTGTAGTGATGGCTCTGATTCCCGAAGTTGTTGCTTAAGACAATGGAGCTCAATCTGATGCATCTACGGTCACTAATGAACCGGATGCACCATCCCCTAGTAATTCACAAACAACATCTGAATCTTCACCACCACTCGTTCCTAATGATGTTGAAGAGGATAACAATGATCACGATTTAGAATTTTCTCACATACATGATCTTCCATTCTTTGGTGTGCAGTATGCTGATTCCCGAAAACCCTAACAGGTCGTCTACCTCAGAGGAATCTCATGCAACTGTTTACTCTAGACCATGGATTGAAGAACATAATACCTAGTGGACAAAGGATCATCTAATCGAAAATATCATTGGTGGTATTGAAAGACCAGTTTCTACTCGACACCAATTACAAGAGAATGCAGTATTCTGCTATTTTGATGCCTTTCTCACCGAGGTTGAACCTAAAATATGGCAAGAAGTAATGACATAATCGTGTTGATTCGAGGCCATGCAAGAGGAACTCAATGAATTTCAAAGACTCGAAGTATGGGATATTTTTCCTCTTCCTAACAAAGTACAAGTTCTTACTTTGTTCTGGGTCTATAAGATCAAACTCGATGAGATGGGTGGCATATTAAAGAACAAAGCAAGATTGGTGGCTCGTGATTATAAACAAGCACTAGGTATCGAATTTGAGGAATCCTTTGCCACTGTTGCAAGATTGGAAGCGATTAGACTATTCCTTGTTTATGTCGCTCACATGAATATGATCGTCTATCAAATGGATGTTAAGACGACATTTCTAAATTGTGACTTAAGAGAGGAAGTATATGTAAGCCAGTTGAATGGATTTGTGAACTCGGAACATCCTACTCATGTGTACAAGCTCAAGAAGGCTCTTTATGGGTTGAAACAAGCTCCACGCGCATGGTACGATCTCCTTTAATCATACCTCATCTCGGAGGGCTTCTCCAAAGGCAAAGTGGATCCAACATTGTTCATTCTCAAGGAAGGAAATGACATGATACTGGTACAAATTTATGTTGATGATATAATAATTGCCACAACGATCCAAACATTGTCCGACCGTTTTGAGAAAATATGTCCACACGCTTTAGATATCAATGATGGGAAATTTTCATTTTTCTTAGGGTTACAAATTTCTCAAAATCCCAGAGGTATCTTTATTAATTAATCCAAATATACTCTTAAATCATTGAAAAAATACCACTTTGAATCTTGTGACCCCGTAGATACTCCAATAGTGGAGAGATCCAAGTTAGATGAGCATAGAGAAGGGATAGCTATCGATCCTAAACTTTATCGTGGAATGATCGGTACCCTTCTCTATCTCACTGCTAGCAGGCCTAATTTAAAATTTGCTATATGCATGTGTGCCTGGTATCAGGCTCTAAAAAGCACTTACATGTTGTGAAAAAGATCTTACGGTACCTTAAAGGAACCATCAACCGGGGACTATGGTATCCGAAAGACTCCTATATTGCACTAATAGCATTTGTAGATGCGGATCATGTCGGGTGTCAAGATACATGACGTAGCACTTCTAGAAGTTTTCAACTACTTGGAGACCGTTTGATTAGTTGGCCATCCAAAAGGCAGAAAAGCTTTGCGATATCAAGTACCGAGGCGGAATACATAGCCATGTCCGGTTGTTGTGCTTAAATCCTTTGGATAAGGTCACAATTATCTGACTATGGTCTTGGATTCAACAAGATACCGATGTACTGTGACAACAAAATTGCCATTGCCCTTTGCTGCAACAATGTTCAACACTTCACGCCGAAGCATATTGGCATTCACTACCATTTCATGAAAGAGCAAGTGGAGAATGGAGTAATCAAGCTATATTTTGTCAACATGGAGTATCAACTGGCAGATATTTTCACTAAGGCTTTAGATCGAGCTCGCATCGAGTTTTCGACCGAAAAGTTGGGCATGAAATCATTTTCCCCTGAGACTCTCAAGGAGTTGGCAGATGAAGCTGCAAAATAGTGGTGATAAACTATTCTCGAGTATCCTTTTGTGATCATGTATATATTGTATATATTTAAACACTAAAAAGAAAAATACAAAAATATAAAACCTACAACACCATAAAGAAATATAAAACAAAGAATATCCATAAAAATAGAAAAATCAAGAAAATCCAAAAATATTTTCCATTTTTAAAAAAGCATGTCTTTTAGTACGATAATATTTACGGCCTTAGCAAGCATCCAAACTACTTATGCAAGTGCAGGTATCGGGATCAAGGTTCAACAAGAACACATAAGTAACCTTTTTGTATACCGTTCCAGAGCTCGACGGCAAAAGAATTCGATATCTAAGAATCAAGTGTCTTAGGGGATTTGCGGTTATGCCTACAACTATGAGTTACAGTCACATGACATACTTAACTCGGACAACAAATAAAGGGAAGTTTGTCTCTTCAACGATAACTTACACTCAAAACAAGAAAATAAATTTTCTTGGACACGAGCTTGCATGAAAACTGTTCAAAAGTTTTAAGCTCGTGTAAATTACTCATAGTTAAATGACAGGATGTGACGCGATATTCAAAGAAAGGAAATTTAATATATAAGTGCACTTATCCTAACAACGAGAAGCTTGCAGATTCTCAGACTTGAGCTATTTCATTAAGATATTCAAAATCTTAAGCTCAAGTAAAATGGTGTATAAACACAACACAAATTATGCCCCGGACTTCAACTACAGGAAAGTTTATCTTTAATGATAACTTATTCTCAAAACGAGAATTTAATTTTTCTCTGTCATGAGATTTTATTAAAACATTCAAAGTTTTTAGGCTCATGGAACTCGGACTACATCAGAAGTTCCTACACTAGATGTGGAAATTACGTCGTCAATGACAAAGTTGTAATATATACTCAATCCTTTGGTTGATAAATATTTCGATGTAGAAAATCAAGTTGTTTCAAAGTCCTCTGATGTGACTACTGTTGATGTATCTGATATACGTCAATTACAACCTGATTCAACTCTAACAACTTCTGACAACGATATAGGAAACTTCTACATATGGATACATATAGCCATCCTTCATCATCATTTACACCACCTGCTAGGTCTGAGTGGGATACTTTGTTTCAGCCGTTCATTAACGAATTCTTTGATCCACAAAGTATTGATGCTCAAGTGCCTGGAATAATAGCTCTGATTCATGAAGTTGTTGCTCAAGAAAATGAAATGCATCTACAATTACAATTGTACAAGAGGCACCTTCTCTAAGTAATTCTCAAACCACACGTGAATCAGCAACCCAATTCATTCCTAGTAATGATGAAGAGGATGACGATGATCACGATCTAGAGTTCATAAAAATAAAAAAAACAAGAATAGTGGTGATAATTATTCTCGAGTATCTAGTGTGATCATATATGTATATATTGTATATATGTATACACCAAAATTAAAAGAAAAAAATATAAACCTATCAAAAGCATGAAAATAAAAAAATTAAAAAAATCCAAAAATATTTTTTCTTTAAGAAAGGCATTTCTTATGGTATGATAATATTTACGGCCTTAGAAATATTGTTAAATAATGACACAGTACCATAGATAGAGTTCGTACATAAGTTGTAAATATTTTAAAACATGCCTCAGTGGCTTGTAGTCATTTCAGACTATAACCCGCTTTTCATATTCAGGTAAAGTATTTTTTCGGAAACCTTTGGCTCAACAACGAGAATTAATTTTCTCGGGCATGGTTACTTTATAACCATGTAAGGGATCGGGTATACAAAATAACCTGGTCTAACACAAATTTTTGTACGCTTCAGTGCATTTATTTGTCAAAATAAGAGAAATCTTATTTTTATAAGTTGTCTTCTCAACAAATCGGTGCCAACATACTCAACCACGTGACTACTCAAACAACGACTACAGATCTTTAAATAAAAAAACGGGTCAAAGATTGAGGGGGAGCAATTGTCAAGAATTCAGATTATTAGATGCGGCTTGTTCTACATCTATTCAAGAATAGATTGCCGATTTTCGGGACGCGAAGACAACTTGGACATTACAAGGAAGATCTATCGTTGCTGAAAAGAACCACATTGAATCATATGCTGTTCTCGTCTTTCGGATCAAGCATTGTAATTGGTAAAAATGTGAATATATATACTTATAAATATTAGGCTTTTGTGGCATGGTGTAGTGCTAGAGTATGAAAATTTCAAGAATTTATCACGAAGTTCGAAATCTTTCATAAACCATACTCGAACACTACAACTTAACTCTCATTAATTTGAGGGGGATCATTAATATGATCTGAGGCCAATCATAATTTCATTTGACCTTGACTGGTTAATCCCTTAGTATCCAAAATATCAAGGATTAACACTCTGCATAAGGGGAGAAAATGGGATTAAGGTGACTTGTAAATGTATGTGATTAAAGAGAAAAGGAATTAAAGTAAAATCCTAACTTTACATGTGTAATGCACATGTTAAGGGGGGCGTTTTGATGATAAAAACACTTACGGTACAAAATTTTTGATATTATTATCACATGTACCTAAGTTAGTTTCAAAGAAGTTTTTATGGTGACAAAGTACTTACCCGAACATACTTAGTTCATGACGGACGTGGATACAAAAGGGTGGTAGGAATATGTATAAGTTCAATGATTCTTCCAAACCCGGAGGAATATTCCCAAGGACAATCCATAGCTAGAAATAGTAGTCCTTAGAAAAGATGGGGAAAGATTGTGAACAAAGAAAAATGTCGACCAAGTACTTAAGCTAGCACTGGAACAATCATAACAAGGTGTTAGTAATGACGTATTGGTAAGCATTGAAGGGGTTGAAGAATGAAAAAGAATTATAAAGATAAAGGGTGTAATGAAGGAAGCCATCTTAACAACATAGGCAGAAACCGGGTCAACACATATACTATCGGGGTCATTTTTAATGATGCTCTGTATTGAATATAAGACATCATGGACCTAGTGATGCATTTCACAACCATTCCTAGCTAACTCAAATATATCTCAAAAGGTATTTGTTTTAATGTCACGGAGTTCAACATGTTATCTATTGGTTTATTCACTCCGAATAAATTGATATAAAAAATGAAAATCCTCTCCAGCCTCTGATTACCAAATCAAAATGCACAGTTGAGTCTAGAGCCCTGAGATCATCAGTTGTCTCATTAGGACACTTTCCAATTATTCCTTGTTTCTTCACACACTGTGAAAGGTAAGAAAGATTTTATGAGTCCTACACAATATACTTGTAATATTGCTAGAACATCTGAGTGATACAAAAGTATTACAATGAAGATGGAAATCCTTCTTGAGCCAACATCAAACAAGCTCATGGTAGGTGACACGTGCGGTTCTTTAATAACTAAACTTGTGATAACTGGAAAGAAACGATGGTTTGATTCTTAAATGAATTCAAACTTGTTCTAAGCCTCTACGCAAAATCCAAGGGATCTTGCCAGAACACTGAGAGTAACACTCTTTAGTGTTTACAATGATGAGTCAAAATCCTTTCAGTGTTAACATCAAATAGCACTAAGGTAGGTGACAAGCAAGATTCTATATGAATCATGCTCGTGACAACCGGAAAGCAACGATGGTGTGATTCTTGATTGAATCAAACTTGTTCCAGGTATATGAATTGACGGCTTCAACTATGAGGATAATTTTATCCAAATGATTCACTCTTTATGTTCGCAATCTGCTTTGAGACGGTAGAGTAAATAGAACAGGTTCACCCGCGTAACCCTGTCAAGGAGTTACTTAACTGAAACTACATGCCACGGGTACGATATTTAATACCATCCAATGGTCTTCATCGACCGGAGGTAGAATTCTACCAAATTAAGACGAAATGTTCAAAGCCATTTCGTTCGTGTCTACTTATGTTGTTGCATTTGAAGACGGTGGCGTTGCGGTGTACCAGAAGAAGTCGTCCTCACGTGTTTATACTGTAAAGTTCATGATAAAGTCTTCCGCTGTATCAAACTCTGAAGCTTTCAAGAATTCATTAAGGTATAAGTGTGTGGGACATGAAGTCATGAGGAGACAAATATCACAAGGAGGCAAATGTCGGACGTGAAGATGATCTCAAGAAGCTCTCATTATCACAAAACAAGTCAAGGTCAAAAGAACATGCTTCAATCCTAAAGCCTAAAGATACCACAACATATTCAAATGAAGAAAAAGAAAAAGAAGAAAGAAAAAGGACTACGAGCACAAGAACGAAGATCTAGTATAGTATGTTAGGTTTAGGACTTTCTAATTTAGAGTGACCTCCCTTTGGGGAGATTGTTGAAAATATAATTTTCATGTTAGAAGACTCGGTCACTCTAACAATATAGTTACGGACTCGTAATAAAAGATGTAATAGGTTATTAAACAAACCCGACCCATGAGCATTTTCATGGGCTGGCGGTCCAAGCCCATTTATGGACTTGGGTATATAAACAATCTCATTTGATGGATATGGTGTTGGTTGGTTATTATTTTCACTTCATATTTAACATAGTTTCTCTCATTTCTTTTACTAACTTTCTCTCTCTAAAAAACCTTCTAAGAGAGCTGGGAGTGGTTAGCACCAGAAAGTGGTGTCAAAGCCGCCACTTAGGATTTGGGGCTTTGGCACCAGAAACCTTTAGGCACCACATTTAAGAAGGAGTGGTTGCACGAGAAAAAATGGTGCCAAAAATAGTATAATGGGCTCACATATACCCACTTTTATTACTAAAAAAATACCCTTGGCGTTGTCTGGTGAATTGGGCGCGAGGCCTTTTGGCGCCAAAACTCAAATGGTGTTAAAGCTCTACCAGCTTCCATTCCCCTTGCTTTAACCTCATTTTATACTAGGATTACCAATATTCTAAAAAATTATAAAATTAATTTTTTTATAAAATTAAAAACAAACTATCAAACACAATTGTAAATTTAACTTAAAAATAAACACAAATTAAACTACAAGGTGTTAGAATGTAAATTAACCATTTATAATAAACCGTAAAGAAAAAAATAAACTTTTTCACAACTTCTAGTCTTCTACGCATTCTTTGTTTTTGTAGAAGTATGATAATCTTTGATTTATCAAGAGGGTTGTTGTTTCTAGTGAGAGAAAGTAGAGAGAGAGATATGAGAAAATGTAAAAATGATATTACTAAAATGAAACAACCAACACCCCTTTCCATGGTGGAAATGGGTTTATATACCCAAGTTCCTTATTGGACTTGGGCCTCCGACCCATGAACATGCTCATGGGTCGGGCTAATGTAAATATTAATTAAACATATACTACGAGCCTATAACTATATTGTTGGAGTGACCGAGACTTTCTTAATACGATAAACGTATTTCCAACAATCTCCTCCAAAGGGAGGTCACTCCAAATTTACAAAGTCCTAATCTAGCATGTTAGATCTTCGTTCTTGAGCTCGTAGTCCACTTTCTCTTTTCTTCTTTAACTTTTCTTCTTTTTGTGAATATGTGTTGAATAACATCAGGCTTTTGCTTGGAACATATTCTTTTGGCCTTTCACGTGCAATCTTTGTCTTCTTGTGATGTTCGCCTCTTCGTGACTTCATGTCTCACATACCTATCCTTTGTTGAATTCTTGAAAGTTTCAGAGTCGATATAGCGGAAGACTTTTAGGTCAGACTTTCTTGAATTTGCTGAAATATTTGATGCAAAAGGATTAAGTATGTGAGGACGACTTCAACTGGTACACCGCTTACGCCACCGTCTTCAAATACAGCAACATAACAGGACACGAATAAAATGGATCTGACATTTTATTCTAATTCGGTAGCATTTTACCTCCGGTCGGTGAAGACCGTTTGACGATAATAGATATTGTACTTGTGACAGGTAGCTCTAATTAAAGATCTCCTTGACAAGATTTCGCAGGTAAACCCTTCTCTTTATTCGACCGTCCAAAGCTGACTACAAACATATAGAGTGAAACATTTGGATTAAAAATCCGTATGATTAAAGCCGTCAATTCATGAAACCTGGAACAAGTGAATTTCAATTAAGATTTTCACCATCGTTGCTTTCCAGTTATCACGAGCTTGATTCAAATAGAATCTTGCTTGTCACCTACCGCAGTGTTGTTTGATGTTGACACTGGAAGGATTTCCACTCTTCACTGTGAACACTAAAGAGTGCCACTCTGAGTGTTCTGGCAAGATCACTTGGATAATGCGTAGAGGCCCTTGAACAAGTTTAATCTCAATTAAGAGTTAAACCATTGTTTCTTTCCAGTTATCACAAGATTAGTTCTTAAAGAACTTCACGTGTCACCTACCATGCGCTTGTTTGATCTTGGCTCAAGGAGGATTTCCATCTTCATTGTAATACTTTCGTATTACTCAGATGTTCTGGCAATATTACAAGAATATTGCGTAGGACTCATAAAAATCTTTCTTGTTTTTAAAATTGTGTCCTAATGAGACTTTTGATGATCTCGTGGCTCTAGACTCAATAGTGCATTTTTGTTTTGGTGAGCGGAGGCTGGAGAGGATTGCCACCTTTTAAATATCAATTTATTCGGAGTGAATAAACCGATAGATAACGTGTTAAACTCCGTGACACTAAAACAAATATCTTTTGAGAGATATATGAGTTGGCTTGGAGGGGTTGTGCATCGCATCACTGGGTCCATGATACTTTGTCTTCAAGATGAGTTGACCCGGTTTCTGCCTAAGTTGTAAGGAGGGCTTCTTTCTTTACACCCTTTATCTTTACATTTCTTTTTCATTCTTCAACCCCTTCAATGCTTACCAATACATCATTACTAGCACCTTGTTGTGATTGTTCCAGTGCTAGCATCAGTACTTGCGGCATTCAGCTACGTTCACAATCCATTCCCCATCTTTCCTAAGGACTTCTATTTTCTAACTATGGAATTGTCCTTGAGAAGATTCCTCCGGTTCAGGAAGAATCATTGGACTCGTACCTAATCCTACAACCCTTTTGTCACCACAATCGTCGTGAGTTAAGTGTGTTTTGGGTAAGTATTCGTCTTCATGAAAAATTCCTTAAAATCACTGAGGTACTTGTGATATAAGTATCAAGATTTTTTGAACCTTTAGTGTTTTTGTCAACAAAATGCTCCCCCTTAACATATGCATAGCATATATCAAGTTGGATTTTCTATTAAGTCCTTTTTCATTTTAGCCACGTATGTTTTACAAGTCTCCTTAATCCCATTTTCTCCCCTTATCCAAAATGTTAACCATTAATCTTTTGGATCTTACTGGATTAACCGGTCTTTGGGTTAAAAATGAAATTGTTTGATGGCCAATAGAATATATTAATGCTCCCCCTCAAATTAATGAGGGTAAGTTGTAGTGCTTTAGTAAGAAATGTTTGAAAGATTTGGAATCTCGTGAGAAATTCTTGAAAATTTTCATACTTTCACACTACAACAAGCCACAAAAGCCGTATGCACATATTATATACATATTCACAAGTGAGTATATGGAGTTGACCTGATTGTAGTGTGATCACCACTGTTAAATGGATCATTTCACAAGCCTGTGATGTGCTCCATATGGTCTGCCCCCCACGAATCGTTTGATACTGTGGATCAACCGTCGATCCCTTAACTTCTCCTCAATCTTTTGGATGGTGTAGTTGGCACTCTTCTTAAATCTGCCTACCCATTTATACTTTACCTCTGGGAGACCTTGACCTGAGTTGAGCATCAACAGCTTGTCACGTACATGCTTGAGGGTACCATCGCTGAATTTGTGCAGTTCTGAGAGTCGCATGTATTGCATGACCTCTTGTTCATTCAGGTAGAATATGCCCATCTCTGGTTCGAGTGTACCCATATATGGTTCCTTGCTTGGTGAAAACGACTCATGGGTGTTGTATGAGGTCGTTTTAGATTTAACCTGGATTGGTAACTTTCTACACCAAGTTGTAAGTCTTCAACCCTATGCTTGATCACAATTCTTCGAGTAACTTGGCGAATGTTGAAGCTTAGGGCAATGACTTCGTCAGGGTCTAAGTGAGGGACCTTGCCTTAAGCCAAAATGAGTAGAAAATCTTCAATATCTTCAAGTCGTAGGAATTGAAGATCCCCTTCACTTACACTATAAATCTTACCGTCTTCTCGCTTGAATCTGATATCTTTCAAATACGAATACCTGAATATATAGTGAAAGCTAACTCTCTGTATGCTTGAGATTCGACGGTTTGCAATTATAGGTGTACCTGTCTTGGTGTGATTATAGAAGTAGTAAGCCGACCTCTTGTTGCCCCGCCAATGTGAGATGCCTCATTCCGCATATTGATCATATTCCTTGACAAGCTTTTTGCTCCATAGGTCTGGAACCTTATCTTCAATCCAAGGAACATCCTCCAAGTTAGCTGCTTTTCCCATAGTTAATGATGTAGAATACTTGTTCGCGCCGTTTTCTAAGTAATCCAGATCTCGGATGACAAAGTATTGCATTGAGATGTGCTTGGCTGCTATAATAACTGAGGGTGTTAGTGGAAGAATTATCGGAGCTTGTTCACCTGATGTTGTTGATTTGATTGCTTTTATGAGCTCATTGAAATGATATTCTCCCTCATTTCTGGCGATCTGCATGGAACCAAAAGTTCTTGTCTTTGATCGTTGTTTAAAGTGTATTTGTGTCCATGGTAGGCACTCCATATTTGTCCATCAGGAATCCAGAGAAATTAATTGGATTATTGAGGAATTGGGTAAGATCCGCCTTTTCACTATCAAAGATTGTACGTGCGGTTGCTGCCTGTGTAAGCCATGGCTGCACTTGAACTGTCTCATCAATAGGGAATGTGTCAGCAAACTCAGGATCTGGTTGATTTATATCGTCAATATCCATATCGATGTAGTGTTGAGGTGGAGAGTTATGTATCACAGATGGTATCGGTTCGTCTTCTTGCATAGGTTCGTGTTCTATAGGTGTTTTTGATGAGACATTAGTAGGAACCGGTTCAGAAGACATACTTGTATCTGTTTCTGTGTGATGCTGAACAAGTGTAGGTGGTGGAGAGTGATGTTCCACAGACGGTGATGGTTCGTCTTCAATCATTGGTTCGTTTTGTAGCACTGGCTCGACATGTTCTTCTTGTGAAACATTAGTAAGAACCAGTTCAGATGATTTACCTGTGTTGTTGACATTGGTTTCATCGTGCTCGTCATTGGTTTTGTTTTCACTCTCGTCTTGTTGTTTATCACCAACTTTTTCTTTTGAACTTGCATCACTTTCTTCCTCTTCCTCATCACCTTTCTCGGATTCTTCAGATTCTTCACCATCAGTACCATTACCTTTATCCTTATCACCATCCCCTTTCTCCTTATCCTTACCAATCCCATTACCGTCCTCATTATCATCATTATCATCCCCATCACTATCGTCATCCTTGTCTTCCCCGTCATCCTCATCCTCATCCTCCTCATCCTCATCCTCATCCTCATCCTCATCCTCATCATCATCCTCATCATCATCCTCATCCTCGTCCTCGTCGTCATCCTCTTCTTCTTCATTCTTATCAAAATGTTCTTCCTCCACCTCATTCTCTTCCTCTTCTTCCTCATTTTCTTCCTCATCTTCATTTTCAGGCTCCTGACGTTTCCTTTTTTTTGAAGATTTGGGAACTTTAGTGTTTTCTAATGGTGATGTATTGGAAGCTTCCATTATGAATTTAGCAAGAGCTCTTTGCAATTTTTGTTGAGCTTTTATTTTTGGTAACTCAATGTTGGTTAATCAAGTCTCCAAAGTTTGCATTAATTGCAACCCAGTAAGGCGTTTAGTGAACAATGTTGGAAGCTCCTGATTTACACATGACCTAACTTCACGCTGAATGATGTTAGTCATGGTATCATTGACGGAGTTGAGGAAGACATTGTTTTCATTATCACGTGCTTCCTTTTCGGCAATAAACTTCTGATGTTGCTCTTGAAGTTTTAAAACGTCAGCGTATGTATCGTCAAGTTTGGAACGCTCACGTTTTTTTTGTCTGAAAGCTTTTGTATCATGCTTACTGATGCATGATTTCAGAAATGCAATCTGTTATGTCTGATCTGCCAGTTGTTTTTGGAAGTTCTGAATGAGTGGATCATTTATCAAGAGAAATGGGTTGGAGGTGGATGGTAATTGTACTGTTGTTGTTGGTGAAGGAGTTACCACAAGTGCTAGAGAGGTTGTGGATTGGATGGTGGTTTGTACAGGTTGTTCGAGGATAGGTGGCGGTGTTGGTACAATCACTGGGGCAGTGGTTGGTACTGGAAGATGGATGATCGGTGGAGGTGTTGGTGTAATTACTTGGGTGGGGGTTGGTACTTGTTGATGGATGACTGGTGGCGGCATTGGTGTAATTACTTGGGTGGTGGTTGGTACTTGTTGATGGATGACCGGTGGAGGCGTTGGTGTAATTACATGGGTGGTCGTTGGTACAGGTTGAATGGTTTTGATTGTAGGTTCAATCTGGGGGACGGTTGTCACGACAGTGCTGAATAATGGTAGTGGAGGAGGTATTTGTTGTTGGATAGGAAACATCGTCAGATCAGCGTCTTCTGCTGCTATCATTGTTGAGGGAGTTGGAAGTGGTTTGCTAAGGTTGACGTCCTCGTACAAGAATGTTTCCATATCTTCTCCACCTTCTAAAGTTTGGTCTTCATAATAATAGTTGATATAATCATCTACGATATCATCATCTTGGTTTGTTTGGTCTATGGTTCTTGTCTCTAGTCTGAAATCTTGTTCTTCTTCATCGTTTGAGTCGTCTGGATTTCCAAAAGCTTCCAGGGCTAATTCTGTAGGAGTTTTTGATCCAGAACCACTACCTGTTTTCTTAGCCTGTGCCTCCATCCTACTTTTCTTACTTGCAATTCGCATATGTTTTTCTTCAGACATTAATGCTGTAGAATCTTGTTCGTCTGTCGCCTCTTCATCACGTAGTTGCTCTTTCTCTTTAGCCTTGCCTTTGGATTGGAATGAGGAAGCCTTTTGGCGTTTGACAACAGTCTTTTTTTCCTTTTACCCTTTTGCTTTTCAGATGGATCTTCGTTTGCTATTTTAAACTGTGCATCAATATCCTTGAGCATTTGTTTGTAAAGTCCACTGTCCTTGATCCCTTCATTGATCATTGTGTCTGGCACTAAAGCTGGACGCAAGGAGTACTTGGTGTAATAACCGTCTTCAGTCATTTGATCCAACACATAATCATCGTCTGATGTATGGTAAAAGAAATTCCCACACCTGTTTATGGTTGGAATACTTTCCATGAAATGGTGGATGATGATTTTGGTAACCCGTGGAAATGGAAGATGCATCGACTTCTTCTTGGTGCTGGTAAATTGATAGCAGAATTCTTCCCAAAGATGTAGGGCATAGTCCACTTTAGATGCAGTTAGAGACCCCAAAATGTATGAGCCTTAGGGGGTCTCATTACATCAGATCCACGAGCCTTTGAAGTATAACACTTGATGATGATAGTGAATATCGCTTTCCATGGTTGCCCGATGTTGGAGGTATGAAACTGAGAGAAGTTATTAATCGGTCCTTCATAGTTTAAGTCGCGAATAACTTGAAGCATTGCTGCTGTATTTGGATTAGGCACATACTTTTCACCGGGTGCTAATCTAGGGAACTTGAACAAATGCCTGAACTGGTATAAATTAAGGGTTAATTCCTGCTTGTTGATCTGGAATGTAATCACCCTCTTAGATAATTGTGTTCCCGGGGATAATGATGCGGTGGCCCAAAATTATTGCATATAAATTTCGGGAACTGATGCAGTGATTCTAAGGGTATGCTTCAAGGGTGAAATGTCTAGGATATCCATGGCTACTTTGAAAGCAACATAAAGTCCTCTCTCAGACGGAAGTTGTTCTCTGCAGTTGGGAGTCTAAGGATAAGGGGAACTAGTGTGATGTCTAGTTGTAGTTGTTGTTCTTCTGTGATTTCCATGGTACCTGCTTAAGATCATATAGGCACAATTGATATATACAAGCATATACATCGAATTATCCATGAAAATCCATGGCGTGGTGAATAGAGCACAACAAATGTCATCACATTAAACATATTAAGATAATACAGACAATGTTTAGATGAAACACAATCATACATTTAGACTAGAAACCTAAAGGCATGGTGGTATGACACAAACATGTTATTCAAGGGACCCAACAACCTAAGTGAAGTAACTTGAAGATTTAGGTTTCCTGGTTGTCATGACCACTACTTCAGTGGGAGAACTAGTATAACGCTGACTACGAAGTTCCACCGCCACTTTAGTAGGCCTAGGTGTTACTACAACCTCAGTAGGTGTTGGTAAAACCTCAACCTCAGTGGGTGTTGGCAAAACCTTAACCTCAGTAGGTGTTGGTAAAACCTCAACCTCAGTAGGTGTTCGTAAAACTTCAATCTCAGTAGGTTTGAACTTAGCAGTTGATTCCATTGCCTGAGAACAAAACACAATATATGGAATAAATAATTTTATCTCTATAGTTTACAGAAATATCAACTTATAAGATAATATGAATTTTTGTAATAAGAAACCTTTCAAGTATTCTTAAGAGAAAAATTAATTAATTCCAATTGAAAATTGTGTTTGTTTTAAAGGCCCTAATTCTAACGTCCTCAAAAAGCCCGAGTATACATCTAAATCGAATGCATAAAGAATGATTGAACTATCTTAATAGTTTAGTGAGACATAGTACTTAACAACACACGACATATCGCAAAGACTATAAGACATATGTTCCATTTCAATAGCATACATCTATTTATCGCAATGTCCACCATTGTGTACCATCGCAATATCCAACCAGAGATTCCATCGCAATGTATAACCCATCGCAATGTAGTACTCATCGCAATGTATCACCCATCATAATGTATCACCCATCGCAATGTATCACCCATCGCAATATATCACCCATCGCAATGTATCACCCATCGCAATATACCACCCATCTCAATGTATCACCCATCGCAATGTAACCCATCGCAAAGATGCATCGCAACATCCATCACAATGTTCCATCACAATGCCCATCGCAATACGCATTGCAATGACCGTCGCAATAAAGCATCGCAATATCCATCGCAATAGGGCATCGCAAGAATCCATCGCAATGACCATCGCAATGAGGCATTGAAATACTCATCGTAACCTGTCATCGCAATGACCGTCGCAATGTTGCATCGCAATACCCCCATCGCAAAGATCATCGCAATATGGGCAACAAAAAAAATTGTAAATCTGGGGGATTCGATTTTTGGGATCGAAACTGAATATAAAGCTTAGCCATTCAAAACCTATGTAAATCTAGATCAAATAGATAAAACACCTCACTTTATTATAGGATACAAGCACAAATCAACTTGAAACCCTGATTAGATGAGATGATCTTAATAGGACTAGATACATGACTAGGCACAGATTGTACGGTATTAAGCAAGTAATTAAATGATACCTATATCAATAACACAGCAGTTTATCATGGCAAATGAAGAATTGGAGGGACTTGTCTATGGCGGCAAGAAGTCTTAGTTAGTGTCTTCAGCTTTAGGTTTGTATGATATCTTGGTGCTTTTCCCCAAAGAACACGCGGAACATAAATGATCCTTGTCGAACTTAAGTTTTGGAAGACCACGAACAAGTTCGTTTTTAGCCAAATGGTTTATAGCATCAAAGTTAAGATGAGATAACCGGCGATGCCACAACCATGACTTGGTCTTAGATGCTTTGGAGAGAAGGCATACAGGAGAGGCGGACATCATGTTTTGAATGGACAGTGTGTAGAGATTATCCCCTCGAGAACCTTTTAACAAATCATTTCCTGCAAGATCGCGAATAAAGCAAGTATGTTGTCGAAAAGCAACCTCAAGGTTTGAATCACAAAATTGTCCCACTGAAAATAAATTGTGACCAAGTCCCTCCACATAATATACCCTTGAAATCGTAACATTCCCAATTTGGTATTCACCATAACCCATGATCTTCGCAATATGGTCGTTGCCGAATTTAACCGTTCCTAGAAACTTGCTGACGAAATTTTTGAGCATCGAGCGGTCTCCGGTCATATGCTTTGAGCATCCAGAGTCCAAGTACCAGAGGATGATTTGGACCACCTGAAAATATCACCAGACGAAGACAATGTATCGGAATCTAAATGTTCCTCTGTGTTAGCAGGTACAGATATATTTATCTTAAATTTGCTATCAGAAGGATTCTTAGGCTTCCAAATTTTCTTACTAGATGTTGGCTTAGATTCTATTTGTCTAATATCCTGAGGTACTTCTTCACTGGTAGGCACAATAGTAGACGCAGACCTAGTTAAAGGGCACTTTTTCCATTTCTTAGTGTTGGAGTTCCTATTTAAAGGATGCTGAGACCTAACTTCAGTGGATGTGATCCTAGTTAAAGGGCACTTAGTTCCATTTGCAGTAAAGGTCCTACCAGTGGGTTTCCATTGCCAACCAACTTGGGTGAATTTCTTCCCCGTTGGAATCCATTCAAGATTGTTCCTAATGGCAAACATTTCATTCACATGATCAAAAAGGCATAAATCATGACGCTAAGAAAACATGCATTCATTACAATTCCAACATCTCAAATTCGAATTCACATTTTGCTTAGGCTTCTGCGTAGAGGCAGATACTTTTGTCTTAGGTACATGATTCTTTTTACTTAAAACTGAAATAACATTCCTAAGGTGAACTTGTACTTTCTTCTTTGCAGTCCTACTAGTGGAAGGCTTGATCCTATCTTTCTTGTCTTGAGATCCTTTAGCCTTAGTAGACATAATTACTCCTGTAGAAGCCAAGTGAACATTAGTGAAAAATTTAGATTTAGCCTTGATGGGTGTGTTTAAAACAAGCTTAGTTCCTGAGGTTTTATTGAATGGAGTAATGGCAATGGTGGAGGTTTGTTGTTTAGGTGGTGTAGAACCCGGTTGTCCTATGTAATTCAAATGCTCTAAGCATTGTTGTACCTTCTCAATGTAAGGATGAGCAGATTAATAGTGACTATTCGTGGGATCTAGTTCAAAAAGATCATCTACAACATCCCTAGCAAGATCTGCATGCTCCATATAGAGCTTATATGATAGTGGATTGTTCTTATTATACGGTGTCTTAGTGATCACCACCTTGTTGGTTTTTGGAGCACTAGAGGTCGGGGCAGATAGTGTAGCTGGATTATCAACAACTTCTTGTCCTTTCAGTTGAAGTGTCTCCTTTAATTCAGCCAAAACCATGTTTTTGTCTATGAGTTGAATATTTAAGTCAGACATTTCCTCACACTTATGGTTCAGTTGGTCAACAAGTGACTTTTGCTCTGCCGCATTAATAGCGAAGCGTTCTTCTAACGAACCATAAATTTGTGAAAAACCCTGCTTTACTTTATCAAACTCCCCTAGCATAGAAGAAATTCTATCTTCTAGGGCATGATTTTTAGTCTCTGCAGCCTCTAGTTCCAATTTCTCTGCTAATGATTCTCTCTTAAGTCCCATGATTTCTTCTTCTAATGCCTGAACCACCTGGATCATCTTGTCACTAGTCTCAACGGTGTTTTCACAATCATTTGTTTTTTATAGAGTTTCATTTTTAGATTGATTTTCAATTTCAAGAGATATACAATGTTGTTGAAGCTCATCAAAACGTTTTGAAAGTGAGTTATAAGAATCTTGAAGCTTTAAAAATTCAGCGTTTGATTCGTGACAAGAATGATTATCTACAGTATTCACAGGTTCAACATATTCACAGAAATATCATGCACATCATCACATTTATTCACAACAGATGTCATTTCAGAAGCATATTTGATAGTAACAACTTGCATCACTTCGAGAGACACTATATGTTCCAAGAATCGGTCATATTCGGACAAAATCTTTTCTTTCTCAATTAGATGTTGTTCATAAGCATCATCCATTTCATAGAAAACTTTTCGAACTTCACCCATTTCAAAGTTAAGATTTTCCCCAAGATCTAGAAAACCTTCTTTAACATTGTTTACAAACGGAACGATCTCTTTCTCAAACACCGTTTTCATGTGTTCGAACGCCCATTCTCCAGCGGTTTGAGCCATTAAAGTCGTACATTCCGTGATGACCTTTTCAAAGTTGGTAAGATATCGCCTAATCTCTTTCAAGCTTAGCAATACCGTACTTACCGGTGGAAGATCCTTTGGAATTTCCTTAGGTTCATCCGAATTGAAAAGTGTAGGAAGTATACTAAGGCTTTCTCTAGTAGGCATGTAAATTTGTGTATGGATAAATTGCATTTGCATATTAAAGCGAATTCTAAGATCTGTTTTTGCATTCTCTTTATTAAGTTGACTATAATCATACTCAGGATAAGTATAAATTACTTTTGACCGATTCTCCTCATGTAGTGACATATTCTCAGGTTCATTTGAAAACACAATCGGATCTAAGACTAATCCTAACTTTGTTGCATCATAAAGTCGTGGGTTGTGGTTAAATGCTTGCTTTGCATACCCCGGGTTAGGTGGTAGGTCTATTAGACGCGATAGAGTGAATTCCTTAAAAGAAGAATGAAACAAGTGTACTAAATGTGAGAGTATTGTTTTAAAAGCAAAACTTAAGTCTTTTTAACTTTCTCAGACGCCTTAATTTCCGTTTCAACCCTTTTAGACTCGAGAATTTCGAAATCCATTTGTAGTTTTTGAAAATTATTAACGACTGACTCTTTTTCTTTAAGTTCTTTAGAAAGATTTGCTCTTAAACTCTCAATTTCTAGCAAATTATCCATTTGGACTTTCCTAAACCTATCAAATTCAGGATTGGTTAAGGTAGTGGTTACTGGAGTTAATTCCAAGGTTTTAACCTTTTCCTTATACAAAGCAAGATCGGCAGATAATGTCTGATTAACACCGAGGGTTTCAAGGACCGCATTATTCATTTGGCCAAGCATAGATGCCGACACCATAACCAAATCTTGTTGAGCAAACGAATTTGTAAACATAATAGCTCACGGTTGTGTTTCACTCAAAGTCTGGGGACTTGCATTGATATTGCTATCATTGTTTGTCTCCTTGTTTGAGTTACTAACCACCTGAGGCTGTTCCGGATACTCAGACACTTGCTCAACTTGATAAGGTACAATACTAGTATCATTGGCAGTATTTGGTACCTTAGAAATTGTGTCAGCTCCATAAAGTGAAAGATTTGCCATGAGAGCTGCCTTGGCGGTATTTAGATCATCACAGTCGGAATCGTATGCATCAAGATCATCACATTGATATGCGGCATTGTTCGTGATGGCTGCTGTGAGTCCGTCAGTGTCCGCAACTCCTGGATCTGCGAGAAATGCTAACTCTTCTTCATCGAGCTCTTGTCCTTGGGCTTGAGCATTAACCAAGTAGATCTTCTCCTGAAACCATGTGTTATCCCTTTTCCTCTTTGGCTACTTACACTCTCGAGCCATGTGCCCTTCCCCTTTGCAGTTTTAACATATGATCATTAATACTCGGCTTTTACACCAAGTATAAAATCTTATCGTCTGAATCTCTTCGAATTGACTATTGGTTCAAAGTGCGAATCAATCGTCTTTTGGTGAACAAGAGAATGGTTTGGTTGATTATCTATTTTAAACTATTAGTAAGTAACTTAAGTGTCGTTGAGTAAAGAAGAAGTTTAAAGATTAAAACTAAAATGACGAGTTAAAATAAATGCTTGGAAACTTAAAGGCAATATTAGAAAAATACTAGCACACTAAATAAAACTAACACTTAGAAACTTTGTAAAAACAAGAAACTAAACCATTGGAAAACAAACAATTACAGCCAAATCGGAATGTTCAAAATGCATTAATCGGAATATTGGTCAGAATATAGTGATCGGAAAGTAAGGCAATCGGAATGTCCAAAAAGGGTCAAGATCGGAATATATTCCGATCTGTTGATCGGAATGTGGGTCTGAATTTCAATCGGAATGTTGGAAATGAAACAAATCGGAATATTATTAAACCCCTCGTCGGAATATTAAAGAAGGCAACCAATCGGAATAAGCAAACAAGACCCTATCGGAATGTTAGAAATAAGCCCAAATCGGAATAATGAGATGAGTCAAATCGGAATAACATGCAACACCCCCAATCAGAATAATCCACAAAGCCACAGTCGGAATACTACACAAAGAATCAAATCGGAATACGAAACCCTATTCCGATCCAAAGTGATCGGAATGTAGGGGTGTAGATCGGAATGGGTTAAAACCCTTTTCCGATTTACCAATCGGAAAGAGGGGGAAGGTGGCTGGTCGGAATAAGCTGAGCGGAAAGGGATTTAAACCCTTTCCGATATATATGGGATTCGAGATTAAGCTAGTAATAAGCTATAATGAATAAGCTCACACAAAACTTGAACGAATCAAAACTGAACCGGATCAAATAAGCACCAATATCAACTTATCTAAGCTTAAAATAAACAAACTTTTAAATCAAACAATTAAAAGATGAACTTTTTTTAGAAAACTTTTAAAAAGTAAATAAGCTAATCATGTAAATAAGCCAATAAGCACAAGAATCTTAAAGCTTAATCAAATGAAAGCTTATCTAGGAACAAAAAGATTAACTTTTTAAGCACAAAACCATTAAGATCAACACGGATCTAATGTGAATCGCACCAAAATCAATCTAAAAATCAAAGAAAGGTAGAATGAGATTAAGGATTAAAAGCTTAACTAGAACTTGATTAATGAAATAAGCAATACACAAATGTTTAATCTTGAAAGATTAAAAGAAAAGATGAAACTTAGTGAGAGAAAGTTTAGAACTTTCTCTCTCTAAAACTAGAAAGAAAAGTAAAAAAAATGAAAACTAAAACTAAAAGACTAACTCCCCTCCTAATGTGTATTAGGAGGGTATTTATAGGGAAGGAGGGCATGTGTTGCTTCTTCTTTCTTTCTTTCTTCACGTCTTCTCGACTCGATTTAATTCTTTGTCTTTTCTTGATGTCGTCTCGTGATTTGAACTTGTCTTGATAATTTTCTTCTTTAATTTAGACTTGAGTTCTTCGACTTCATTAAACTTCCGTCTTTAGACTTTTTCTTCGATAAATCTTCAGAATAGGTCTTGGACTTCCGTTCTTTATGCACTCTTGATCTTTTGACTTCGTCTTTTCCCGTTTTCTTCGATAAAAGCCCGTGAAAGCCCGTGTTTTCTTCCTTTTTCATATTTTGATCCTAAAACACAATAAAACACAAACCACGCATAATTCCGACTTTTACGACATAAATTACACGTTTTGGTCTTGTTATTATTGGAAATAAGTGGTAAAAGGATAAGTGTTTTCACACTTATTAAATCCCCTACACTTAACCATTGCCATGTCCTCATGCAATGCTTAGTGATAAAGCAAATTTATATTTTTCTCATAATCAATCAACCTTGGCCTTATTAACATACTACTAAACAAAAATTAAAGTACTAAGAGAAATTAAAACTTTAAAGGAAACAAAAGGATAGAAAACCATTTTCACTTGAAAATAGCTACATGGAAATAACTTGCAAGGAGATCGAGGACTTACATTAGGGCTTTGGTGCTGCGAAGATTTATCACCCTCAAGTTTCACGTTCCCCAAACTAAGCTTAAAAACGAGATCATTGTTATTATAAGTTAGCAAATCAAACACTTACACACATGGCTTAATTAAATGCTTAAACTCCCTTATTCCTAGAGGTATCTCTTATATTTTATTTTTGTCTTAGAATGATCATGAAGATGCATTTTTGGACTTATTTTGATAGTTTATTTAGGCTGAAAGCAAAGTAGGACGATTTGTTCAATAGTTAGCTAAAGGAAAAAATCTCTTAAAACTGCTTCTCGGGATATCAAAAAGTTCATATCTTGGCATAACTTGGTTCACGATTTGAGACCTTTCTCGGGCCGATATTTGGCATGTACTTCATACTTCATATCTTCGAGAGACGTTCTTGAGATAATGGTCTTCTCTTCGTTATAGAGTTTCTTCACTTGGAGACTTTTGAGGGGTACTCCAACTTTGTTGACCACGACTTCATGATTATTTCTTCAATCTTTAATTGGGATTTGGAGATACAACGATCCGCCTCCTTTTCGGACTTGGATCTATTTATCCTCATACCTTGTTAGGGTCTTTTCGGATAGATTTCTCCATGATCTTTATGGGAGTTGATTGCTTTTCGTCGTGAGTCTTGATCCTTCATATTGATTTTGGGAATAATGCTTTTCACATCACTTTGGATCTTCAGCAAATAAAATGGAATCCTCATGCCTTGTTAGGGCCTTTTCGGATTCGCCAATCTTCGCACCCCGCTTCATAAGTTATGCCTTGGCTATGAACTCTTATCATTACCGAGCAACTTTTAAACGATCTTCGGCTAGAAGCTAAGTAACTTTTCAAATCGTACGACCTTACTTATTGCAGATAAATTATTAGCAAGTGATGGGAGAATAGGCAAATAATTACAACAAGTGAGCTTGTGCAAGAATACCGACTTATAATTGACTCTATCATCTCTCGTTCTCCACAATCTAAAATCTCAAGTAATGAGACTCGTGGATGCTTAGCCTAATAAACCAATTAAGGTCTACATGGTTAAGGATACTAGCTAGAACAAACTTGGACAAGTCTATTCGGGTTGAGTCAAAATAATCGCAACGGGCCTAATATGTCAAAGACTTCAAAACTAGCTACACCACTTTATGAATATTATTGCGGGATATATACATATGAAAGCAACGATAAAAATTTAAAAATTACGACTACATGGCCAAAGTTAATTAAAAATTTGAAAAATGTCGAAAAATCAAGTTTTCCGGTTAAAATGAGGGCAAATTCATGGAAAAGACCACTTACTTCGATAGAAGTCCCCCTACACTTGAGGTAAACATTGTCCTCAATGTTTGAGCATGTGGGAGTAAACTCCCTTACACTTATGACATTGTGCACTTTGTTGAAATCTTGCTAAGGGAAGGACAACTAAAGTGAATTCAATGTGAACATATAAAATATGAAATATTGAATCACAAGAGTTTAGGATAGAACCGCCAAGATGGGAACACGGTATCACGGTTCGTCAAAAGTCATCAAGGTGGATATTTGAGGCTTTAATCCCTGCACATCACAAGAAACAAGACAACAAACACATACGGGGCTCCCCCTACACTTATTATAAAAGCAGTAAAGGATAGATCACGGGTTGCCTCCCGAGAAGCGCTTGTTTTTGTTCACCGAGTCACGAGCCTGACCCGACCCAATTTAGTTCATGGGGAACATGGTGAGGGATGGAATCATCTCCTGAGAGATGTCCTCACCAAAGTACAGCTTCAAACGCTGGCCATTCACCTTGAAATTGGGCCCATTTGGCTGAGAAAGCTCAATGGTCCCATATGGAAAGACTTTGGCGACGGTGAATGGACCAGACCAGCGGCTCTTCAACTTGCCAGAGAAGATCTTCAACCGAGAGTTAAAAAGTAAGACTTGATCACCAACGTGGAACTCTCGGTTCTTAATCCTTGCGTCATGAATGATCTTGGTCTTCTCCTTGTAGATCAGTGAGTTCTCATAAGCTTCATTCCTCAGTTCGTTGAGCTCGTTGAGTTGAATCTTGCGATGATCACCGGCTTTGTTGATGTCGAAGTTAGCCCACTTCAAGGCCCAGTGCGCCTTATGTTCCAGCTCTTGGCGGAGGTGGCATGCTTTCCCGTACACAAGACGATAAGGCGTACAGTCGATCGAGGTCTTATAAGCAGTACGGAAAGCCCACAGAGCATCATCTAACTTATCGGCCCACGCGGCGCAATGCTCTCCCACAGTACGCTCCAAAATTCGCTTCAATCCACGGTTGGAAATCTCGGCTTGCCCATTGGTTTGGGGATGATAGGCGGTGGAAAGACGGTGATTGACACCATACTCAGCCATGACTCTTGCAAATTGATCATTGCAAAAATGAGTCCCGCGGTCACTGATAATAGCACGAGGAACGCCGAATCGAGAAAACAGCTGCTTTAAAAAGTTCACAACCACCCTCGCATCGTTCGTAGGGAGAGCCTTAGCTTCAACCCATTTAGAAAAATAGTCAACGGCTACGAGGATGTACTTGTTCCCTTTGGATGATGGAAATGGCCCCATAAAGTCGATGCCCCATACTTCAAAGATTTCACATTCTTGTATGAAATTTTGAGGCATCTCATCTTTATGTGTGATCTTGCCTTGGCGTTGGCAAGCATCACAATGCTTAACCATTTCGTGAGCGTCACTATAAATGGTGGGCCAATAGAATCCAGAGTCAAACACTTTCTTAGCGGTGTAGTTGGGACCAAAGTGACCACCGGTGGGTCCTTTGTGGCAAGCCTGGAGAATGTCAAAAGCTGCCGGTTCGTCAACACATCGACGAATGATCAAATCAGCACATTGTTTGAATAGAAAAGGGTCATCCCAAAAGTAAGTCTTAACATCATTCAAGAACTTCTTCTTTTGTTGGGATGTTAACCCTTTGATGAGAACAACACCCGCTAAGTAGTTTGCAATATCGGCAAACCACGGGGTGTCATCAAGATTGAGATTTATAGACATTAAGGTCTCAAGGGGGAAAGAGTCATTGATCTCTTTGTTCGGATGATCCCCTTGATATGGATCCTCAAGTCGACTCAGATGATCCGCGGCTAGGTTTTCAGCACCCTTCTTATCACGAATTTCAATGTTGAATTCTTGAAGGAGTAAAACCCAGCGAAGAAGTCTTGGCTTAGAGTCGTGCTTAGTCATCAAGTACTTCAACGCGGAATGGTCCGTGTAAACGATGGTGGTGGATAAAACAAGATAGGGGCGAAATTTTTCAAAAGCATAGACAACAGCTAAAAGCTCTTTTTCGGTTGTCGTATAATGCAATTGAGCCCCCGTCATTGTTTTGCTAGCATAGTGGATTGGTTGGAAGTGTTTATTCACTCTTTGACCCAAAACCGCACCAATAGCAAAGTCGCTAGCATCGCACATCAATTCAAAGGGTAGCTCCCAATTAGGGGTAACCAAGATCGGTGCCTTAGTTAGCTTATCCTTAAGAAGGTTGAAGGCTTCGATACACTCTTTAGAAAAGATAAAAGGAGTATCTTTTTCCAAGAGGTGGGTCATTGGGCGAGCGATTTTAGAGAAATCCTAAATGAATCGACGATAGAAGCCCGCATGACCCAGAAAACTTCTCACACCATTCACAGTTGAAGGTGGAGGTAATTTGGCTATGACATCTACTTTAGCACGGTCGACTTCAAGACCGGCGTTAGAGATTTTGTGTCCTAGCACAATGCCTTCTTTTACCATAAAATGGCATTTTTCCCAATTCAGAACAAGGCGAGTGTCTTCGCACCGCTTAAGCATACGTTCCAAATTGGCAAGGCAAGAAGAGAAGGAATCCCCAAAGACCGAGAAATCATCCATGAAGACTTCCATGGTTTGCTCAACCATGTCATGGAAGATAGCCAACATGCACCTTTGGAAAGTCCCGGGGGCATTGCATAAGCCAAAAGGCATCCTTTTGTAGGCAAATGTGCCATAGGGACAAGTGAATGTTGTCTTCTCTTGATCTTGGGGATCGATGGGTATTTGGAAATAACCCGAGAAACCGTCAAGAAAGCAGTAATATTCATTACCCGCTAAACGTTCAAGCATTTGGTCCATAAAAGGTAGAGGGAAATGATCCTTTCTCGTGGCATCATTGAGTTTGCGGTAGTCTATACAAACTCTCCACCCAGTAACGAGACGTGTAGGAATCAACTCGTTGTTTGCATTGGGCACAACGGTGATTCCGCCTTTCTTAGGCACACAATGGACTGGACTAACCCATGGTGAATCCGATATAGGGTAAATCATACCCGCATCAAGAAGTTTGATAACCTCTTTTTTGATGACTTCATGGATTTTAGGATTCACCCTTCGTTGGCTTTGAGTTGTGGGCTTAAAGTCGTCCTCCATGAGAATTTTATGTGTACAGAAATGAGGATCAATTCCACGGATGTCGGAGATTTTGCAAGCGATAGCTCTTTTATGCTTCTTCAACACGGCGATAAGTCGGGATTTTTCTTCTTCTTTCAGGTCCTTTACGATGATGACCGGTAACTTCTCGTTGTCTTCAAGGAAAACGTACTCAAGATGAGGAGGTAGGTCCTTAAGCTCAAGAGTAGGAGGATCCTCAATAGATGGTGAAACTAACGATGGATCATCATTAGTCACCTATTTAGGAGAGGGAGGAGAAAACGGGTCTTCATTGAGAAGTCTCTCAATAGTACGAATATCTTCATCCCAATCGGTGGACGAATTATCATACTTAATATCGAGAGGACCCAAGCTAGCTTCGAAATCATCCAAGTCACTTTCTCCAAAAGGAGTCAATGCCGGAGCAATTGAGGCAACGGTCTCAACATTGGGTAGAGAAGAGAGAGTACTTTTGCAAGCATCATGAAAATGTTCTTCACAAGCCTCATCGAGAACATCAATAGCATTAACACTATCATATGAATAAGGTTGCTTAGAAATCTTACCCATGTTGAAGACAATTTTATCGTCACCAACTCTCATGATTATTTCGCCCGCGGCTACATCAATGAGAGTGCGACCGGTCCTCAAGAAGGGACGTCCAACGATTAATGGAACACGGGGGTCCATCTCGTAGTCAACGACGACAAAATCCGCCGGGAAGGTGAATTTGTCAACGCCAACGAAAACGTCTTCGGCTATCCCCACTGGATAAGCAACCGTAAGGTTGGCTAATTCCAAGGTCATTTTGGTGGGGACTAGCTCGGGGAGAGATAATTGCTTCCAAACACTTAAAGGCATTAAGTTTATACTGGCACCTAGATCGGATAGGGCCATGCAATTCTCTATTCCCGGGAAGTTGCAAGGAATCAAGAAGCGACCCGGATCACCAAGTTTGGTGGGCAATTTCCTTAAGAGAACGGCGGAGCAATTCTCATTAAGTTGGGTCTGAGCAATGTCAAGAAGCTTCTCCTTGTCACTAAGAAGATCTTTAAACATTTTCGCGTATTTGGGCATGTGAGCGAGAGCCTCAGCAAAGGAGATGTTAAAATTCAATTGTTTAAACATTTTTAGAAAGTTTGAAACTTGAATATCATCCTTGCTCTTTTGCTTCTCTTTCCTCAACCTTGAAGGATAAGGTATATTGGATGAAGAAGAAGGCTTTAGGGGAGTAGGATCACTCACAAACACGGGTGGTGGGGAAATGGGGATAGAAAGTGAAAGAAGTGAGGAAAGTTGCTCTTTTTCCTTGTTCACAATCACGGGTGGAGGTGCAGGAAGCTCGGGTTCCGTATAACCTTTTCCACTATGAGTGGTGATTGCTTTCATCTCCCCTCTTGGATTCGCAACGGTGTTACTCGAAAGAGTACCCGAAGAAGAGGGTTGATTACCTTGGATGAGCGAACCGATCATATCACGTATGTTAAGCGCTTGAGTGCTGAAAGAGTCTCTTATGTCTGCACGAATTTCATTGCTTTGTTTTGCCATATCATTCCTCAGCTCGGCTCGAATATCGCTCCCTTGTTTCGCCATGTCATTCTTCAAGTTGACGAATTGACTCTGAAGATTCGTCACCATCTCTCGATTAGTCTTCATGAACGTCTCGATGTCTTGATTCACTGCCATCGGTTGATTGAGAGGTGGAGCTTGGTAAGCTTGAGAATTTCCTTGAGTCGGGTATGGGTTTCTTTGGGATTGATATTGATTGTTAGCACGAGGTTGGGATTGGTTGTTTCGGTTATAGCTTTGTTGTTGGTTTTGGTTTGAAGGAGGGAAACCGGGTGGAGCAAGATAGTTGTTTGAACGATAACTTAGCAAGCTACGGTCTCCTTGAGGACGAGCTTGATAGCCTCCCGTGGGATAAGTACCGTATGCCGCGTTAACTTTTTCAGAAAAATTGCCTTGGGTAGAAGGACAATCATTGTAAGAATGAGGACCACCACATGTGTCACAAGAAATAGCAATGGCTTTAGCTTATTGAAAGTGGTTTGTGGCCATGGACATGAAATCCTTGTGCATATTCGCGATTTGTCGGTTAAGTTCGGTTATCTCGGGATTGGAAGTAGTAGAAGAAACATTGACTCTCTGATTAGATCTTGAGGATGCGGATGAATCCCAATTCTTGTGGTGAGTAGTCATGTTTTCAATCAACTCTCTACACTCCTCCGGTCTCCTTTTCATAAAAGTACCACCGGCGGCGGCGTTGATCGTGTCACGATCACGAAAAGTGAGACCATTGTAGAAGGTATCAATGAGAGTGACGGGGAGCATGTTGTGATTTGGACAGCGGTCGATCAAATCATTGTATCGTTCCCAAGCATCGAAGAGCGATTCATCATTGTCTTGCATGAATCCACTGATTTGGTTACGAAGGCTTGTGACCATGGATGGAGGGAAGTAGCGCGACAAAAAGCGTTGAGTCATGTCATTCCATGTATGAATAGAATTCTTCGGGAGACGGTCAAACCATTTTTCGGCATGGTGAGAAAGCGAGTGGGGAAAGAGTTGAAGGCAAAGGTCATCCATAGAAACACCGAGGGACTTCATGCTTTGGGTGATGGTAATGAATTTGTCGAGGTGTTTGTTGGCATCATCATCCGGAATTCCGCGAAATGGGTTAGTTTGCACTTGTTGGATCATGTGATGCTTCAACGAAAACTCCTGAGCCGTGACGTGCATCGGCGCAATCGGGCTTTCGCGTCCGTTCATGGTGGGTTGGCACAATTCCTCCATTGTTCGTAAATCAGGTAGGGGGCATTGTTGTTGTTGTTGTTGTTATTATTCAAATTAGGTAGAGGTGGGTTATTATTGTTGTTATTAACACCAGCCATATCTAAATCTTCACGAGTCTCGGGCTCAGAATAGTTCGAAGATCTAGTACGCATACACCTGCAGAAGAAAAATATACACAAAGAATATCTATATAATCTTTTTGGTGCAAAACCTTTGGAAAAGAATTGCTTTTTATGATTTTTTAATGTTTTTGTATTTTTGAAGAGTTTTATATTTTTTTAGGATTTTTGAAACTTTTTAAAGAAAGGAAAATAACGTTCAAAGAACGGATCCCAAAATTCAATGCGTCTCTCACTAGAAACCATTAATCTTAACGAAAAGAGCCGGCAACGGCGCCATTTAATACTCGGCTTTTACACCAAGTATAAAATCTTATCGTCCGAATATCTTCGAATTGACTATTGGTTCAAAGTGCGACTCAATCGTCTTTTGGTGAACAAGAGAATGGTTTGGTTGATTATCTATTTTAAACTATTAGTAAGTAATTTAAGTATCGTTGAGTAAAGAAGAAGTTTAAAGATTAAAACTAAAATGACGAGTTAAAATAAATGCTTGGAAACTTAAAGGCAATATTAGAAAAATACTAGCACACTAAATAAAACTAACACTTAGTAACTTTGTAAAAACAAGAAACTAAACCATTGGAAAACAAACAATTACAGCCAAATCGGAATGTTCAAAATGCATTAATCGGAATATAGTGATCGGAAAGTAAGGCAATCGGAATGTCCAAAAAGGGTCCAGATCGGAATATATTCCGATCTGTTGATCGGAATGTGGGTCTGAATTTCAATCGGAATGTTGGAAATGAAACAAATCGGAATATTATTAAACCCCTCGTCGGAATATTAAAGAAGGCAACCAATCGGAATAAGCAAACAAGACCCTATCGGAATGTTAGAAATAAGCCCAAATCGGAATAATGAGATGAGTCAAATCGGAATAACATGCAACACCCCCAATCGGAATAATCCACAAAGCCACAGTCGGAATACTACACAAAGAATCAAATCGGAATACGAAACCCTATTCCGATCCAAAGTGATCGGAATGTAGGGGTGTAGATCGGAATGGGTTAAAACCCTTTTCCGATTTACCAATCGGAAAGAGGGGGAAGGTAAGCTGATCGGAAAGGGGTTTAAACCCTTTCCGATATATATGGGATTCGAGATTAAGCTAGTAATAAGCTATAATGAATAAGCTCACACCAAACTTGAACGAATCAAAACTGAACCGGATCAAATAAGCACCAATATCAACTTATCTAAGCTTAAAATAAACAAACTTTTAAATCAAACAATTAAAAGATGAACTTTTTTTAGAAAACTTTTAAAAAGTAAATAAGTTAATCATGTAAATAAGCCAATAAGCACAAGAATCTTAAAGCTTAATCAAATGAAAGCTTATGTAGGAACAAAAAGATTAACTTTTTAAGCACAAAACCATTAAGATCAACACGGATTTAATGTGAATCGCACCAAAATCAATCTAAAAATCAAAGAAAGGTAGAATGAGATTAAGGATTAAAAGCTTAACTAGAACTTGATTAATGAAATAAGCAATACACAAATGTTTAATCTTGAAAGATTAAAAGAAAAGATGAAACTTAGTGAGAGAAAGTTTAGAACTTTCTCTCTCTAAAACTAGAAAGAAAAGTAAAAAAATGAAAACTAAAACTAAAAGACTAACTCCCCTCCTAATGTGTATTAGGAGGGTATTTATAGGGAAGGAGGGCATGTGTTGCTTCTTCTTTCTTTCTTTCTTCACGTCTTCTCGACTCGATTTAATTCTTTGTCTTTTCTTGATGTCGTCTCGGGATTTGAACTTGTCTTGATAATTTTCTTCTTTAATTTAGACTTGAGTTCTTCGACTTCATTAAACTTCCGTCTTTAGACTTTTTCTTCGATAAATCTTCAGAATAGGTCTTGGACTTCCGTTCTTTATGCACTCTTGATCTTTTGACTTCGTCTTTTCCTGTTTTCTTCGATAAAAGCCCGTGAAAGCCCGTGTTTTCTTCCTTTTTCATATTTTGATCCTAAAACACAATAAAAACACAAACCACACATAATTCCGACTTTTACGACATAAATTACACGTTTTGGTCTTGTTATTATTGGAAATAAGTGGTAAAAGGATAAGTGTTTTCACACTTATTAATCATCTTCATTTTGCTAGTGTTATTACCCCTTGTAGCAGCAGTGTTAAATGGACGAGCACCAGTATTAGATGAACTTGGTCTCCCCTGAAGTGGTTGCACAGTAACTCTGCCATCTTGGATTGTAGCTTGTTGACGAGAATTAGAAGAATTCCTCAACTGATTGTTTGTTGGAGATGGTCCTCTGTAACCTCTTTTGTTCAATGCTTGAGTGATGTAAGCAGACATTTGAGCAAGTATATCAGTAGGATTATCCCCTTGTCTAAACTCAGGAACTGGAATCTCGTCATCATAATAGAATACTGGTGCTGGTTGAGCTACAAACTGATTTGAAGGAGCACTTACATGTTGTGAGTAATGGGGTTGAGGAGCCTCATGTTGTTGATAGGTGATGGCAGGGTTTGTTGGAGGTTGATAAGGTGAGTATGGTTGTGAAGCATAAGGTAAATGATGTGAGTCTCCTTGTGATGATATTGCTGGTTGCTTGTATTGTTGCTGATAAGATGTAGGTGGTTGTGGCAAGATCGAATACTATGGAAAGCTTGGAGTTTGATATAATGGTTGATAGGTAGATTGGTGTCCCAAAGCATACGGAGAGTTGTGATATGACAACGTTGGATGATTTGCCATTAATGCCAATGGTTCGGAATAAGATCCCTCAGAGATGCGTTTTTGGATCACGTGCTTCTCGTTTTGCTGCAAGAAAGCATATAGTTGATCTAAATTTGACTTGTGAAAATCCCGAATCATTTTAACATCGGTGACATATTGGCTCCACTCTTGGGGTAACGTGTTCAAGAACTTGATGTTTAGTTGAAACTGAGCAATCCTTAGATTATACACGTTCAAATCATTCATCAAAGTAGTGAAACGCCAGTAGTAGTCATGAAGTGTTTCCCCTGGAATGTATGTGAACCTATCAAACAAGTCATACAATTGACACTCTCGTTCTTGCTTAGTTAGTGAAGTCCCTTGTAACAAAACAGTTAAGCGATCCCAAAGATCCTTTGCCACTGTGTGTTCGCTTACCATTCGATAAATATCGGGTGGAAGAGCTTGAAGTATGGTCTAAACAGCCCTTTCATCCGCATCGGCAATGATTTTGTTAGCATCCGTTAATTCATGAAACAACCTTGGCCGCGTCACATTATCTACAGTAACTTCTCCCCAATCGAGTGGACCTTTCTCAATGGATTGAACCATAAGTATCCCATTGGGTTTACCCATAATGTAAGTTCTCATGCGACCTTGCCATGCTTCAAATAAGTCTTTGATGAGCAACGGTGGGCGGGTATCGGTACCCGAGATGATTGAAATATCGGTAAGTGATGTCATTGTCGGCATAAATGAATGAGGATTCATTTTTGAACACTTGATTAAAGATTATCAAAATGATTGAGCAGTGAAATAAGGTTAAGTGTTTTAATGTTATTGAAACAAAGATGTTTGTTAATGCAATAATGCCTAAAAACGTTACTTGCATTTTTCAGTCTCGCTTTGTTTTGATTACGACAATATGTAAAAACAAGCATTTACGAAAACAACGAAAAACGAATTCTTGAGTTCAAGTATTTTTCATTTTACCCATTTTCACTTAAGGTATGGATAAACAAGTACTAACCTTAATCAAGTGATCAAGTGATTTAATCTTTTCTTAAAACTCACTTTTTATTAAGTGTGACAAGTTTTTATTAAACTTTCTTTTAATAAAATGTTTTATTAAATTAAATATTTGAAAATTTGAAAATGGCATATTCTTATTTGGTTAGGAATATTCTATCAGGATATTTTTTAAGTCAGATAAGACCTCCACCACTAAAGGACAAAAAGGGAGCGGAGTCTAGTCCGGCGGTACCTTAGCCCCTAGGCGGTTCCTTATCGATAAGGTACCGCGGGCAGATATAGCCGTTGGCCCCTTTGTCCTATAAATAGTGGACCATTCTCAGCTTTTCAACTCACCTCTTTTGCACATACATTTCCAGATTCAAACTCTCTTCTTTAATCACTCAAATCTTTGATCATTTGTTTGATTACTACTTGTTTAAGAAGTGAATCTTGTTCTTCCATCCCTTCCTCTCCAAGTGCAAAGAGAAGAACACTATCCTTGTGAAGTGTTGAGTCCACCACCGAAGATCCATTGAAGATCTAATTTTATACACTTATAGTTGTGTCATATTGTGAAGATCCAAGTAGTTATGTCTATTTGGAAGTTGTGTATGTACTAAGTATAGTTGTGTAGATTGGTCCTAGCTACGATTAGGGCTTGACTTTTAGCTTAGAGTCGGAAATTGGTTAAGAGACGTGTACGGTTTTCTCCACCATAAGGAGCTTGTTGTGTAGTGAACTCTCGAGTAAGGAGTACTCGAGGAGTGGAGTAGGAACGAGGAGTGAGCTTCGTTGTCGAACCACTATAAATCTTTGATGTTCGGTTTGATCTTTCTTTACCCTTAACTCTTTACATTCTTTATTCTTTGTGCATATATATTTGTTAGTATTAGCTTAGTTACACTATCATTGTTCATATTGTGCATAAGAAGATTTCACATATTTCCTCAAGCCTAAGTTTTTGAAAAAGGATAAACAAGTAAATATAAGAAACTATTCAACCCCCCCCCCCTCTAGTTTCTACAATTGGTATCAGAGCGGGTTGCTCAAGAATTTTTAAAGTATATTGTATTTTAAAACTTGAATCGATCTATGGATTCCAATAAATACCTAGAAGGGCAATCTATACAAAGACCAACACTTTTTGAAACCGATAGTTTTATATATTGGAAAAATAGATTTAAAACTTATGTGAAATCAAAAGATTTAGATCTTTGGCATGTTATTACCAATGGTGATTTTTTACCTTATCAATTTAATGAAGTTTCTAAAACAAAAGAATTGGTCACTTTTGACAAAGCTAATGACGATACTAAAAAGAAACTTTCAAAAAATAATGAGGCTAAAATGGTGATTTATAATGCTTTACCTAAGAAAGAGTATGAAAGGATTTTTATGTGTGAAACCGCTAAAGATATTTGGAACACTCTTTTAGTAACCCACCAAGGTAATAGCCAGGTCAAAGAAAGTAAAATCGATCTTCTTGTCCAACAATATGAACAATTTTTCATCTTAGAAGATGAAACTATTGATAGTACATTTGCTAGGTTTAACACCATTATTACTAGTCTAAAAGCACTTGATGAAGGTTTTTCTAGCAAGAACAATGTTAGGAAGTTTCTAAGGGCTTTACATCCAAAGTGGAGAGCAAAAGTCACGGCGATTGAAGAATCGAAAGATCTCTCAACTTTATCACTCGATGAACTCATAGGAAACTTGAAGGTTCATGAGATGATAATTTTGAAGGACTCGGAATTAGTGAAAACCAAGAGTGAAAGGAAATCTCTTGCACTTAAAGCCAAGAAGGCACAAAGTGACCATGATAGTTCCTCGAGAAGCGATGACGAGGAGTATGCATTGGCGGTGAGAGATTTAAAGAAGTTCTTCAAGAGACGAGGTCAACACGTTAGGCAACCCAACTATGACAAGAAACCATTATCAAAGAATCGGTTTGTCAAGAACGAAAAAGGTGATAGGAATTGCTTTAGATGTGGTGATCCAAATCACTTCATTGGTGATTGTCCAAAGCCCGCTCGCGATAAGAACCACACGGCGTTCGTTAGTGGCGCTTGGAGCGATAGCGGTGAAGATGATGATGACAACCCCAAAGAGGAGAAATGTCTTATGGCTCACACTTCTAAAGAGATATGCTTGGGAATTGATTTGGAGCCCGACGAGTGGATTAAGGATAGTGGATGTTCTAAACACATGACGGGTAATCGAAGTTTGTTCTCCCATTACAAATCATATGATGGAGGTAACGTCACATTCGCTAGTAGTCTACGTGGTAATATCATTGGCAAAGGTACGGTTTCTCTTGACTCTATGACCATTGAAAATGTTGAGCACGTAGATAACTTAGGGTTTAACCTTTTAAGTATAGGTCAAATTTGTGATAATAAGTGTAAGGTCATCTTTTTGGAACATGACAGTGAAATCGTAAAAGATGGAAAAGTCATTGGAAAAGGTGTTAGAAAGCATGGGCTTTATGTGATGAAGGTTAATAAGAAGTCAAAAGACAACATACGTCTTGCGACTATAGATGATAGTTCTACTCTCTGGCATAGGAGATTAGGTCACGCTAATATGCGTTTAATTCAATCTTTAGTCTCTAATGAGTTGGTAAGACACCTCCCCAAGATTAAGTTTGATAGTCACTTTTGTGATGCTTGCAAAGTTGGAAAGCAAGTTCACTCAAGTCACAAAGCCAAGAATTTGGTTTCGACCTCTCGGTGCTTAGAGCTCCTACATATGGATCTTTTTGGACCTTCCGCCATACGGAGTTATGGAGGTAACCTTTATACCCTAGTTATAGTTGATGACTATTCTAGATTCACTTGGACTAGATTTTTGGCATCTAAGAATGAAGCTTTCGATCACTTCGAAATATTTAGTCGAAGAATTCAAAATCAACTAGGATGTTCAATTGTTTCTATTAGGACGGATCATGGTAGGGAATTTGATAATGAAGTGCAATTTGGTGCCTTTTGTGAAGCTCATGGTATTACCCATAACTTCTCGGCTCCTCGCACTCCACAATCAAATGGGGTAGTTGAAAGGAAGAATAGGACTCTCCAAGAGATGAGTAGGACGATGTTAAACGAGCAATCTTCGCCTCAAAAGTTTTGGTGCAATGCCGTGGACACATCGACTTATATTCTCAACCGAATTCTTATTCGACCTTTCCTAGGAAAGACCCCCTATGAGATTCTTAGAGGTAAGAAACCCTCATTGGAATACTTTAGGGTGTTTGGAAGCAAGTGCTTTATCCTCAACACCAAAGACTACCTTACCAAGTTTGACCCAAAGTCTTACGAAGGTATCCTTTTAGGTTATTTCCAAACTAGCAAAGCCTACATTGTCCTAAATAGAACCTCGGGGTTATTGAAGAATCACTCAACGTAACCTTTGATGAAACCCCTCCTTCACCCAAGACACCACCATTGGTTGATGATGACTTGGATGAATTAGAAGTAGTTAAAGCCAAAGAGGTTAGAAAAATAGGAATTGAAGACCTTAGTGTTGAAAAGGAAGTAAACATTAAGGAGTCTAGGGATCATACTCTCAATAATGTCATTGGTGACTTGAATCAAAGGACCCTAAGATCTCCAGTCCAAAACCAAAGCAACTTCTTTTGTTTCGTCTCCTTGATTGAACCAAAGAATGTTAAAGAAGCTTTGTCGGACGAGAGTTGGGTCATTGCGATGCAAGAAGAATTGAACCAATTTGTTACCAATGATGTTTGGGAACTTGTTCCTCCACCTAGAAGTTCTACCATTATAGGAACCAAATGGGTATATAGGAATAAGTTAGATGAGAATGGTGTTGTGTCTCGTAACAAAGCTAGACTTGTAGCACAAGGCTATAATCAACAAGAAGGGATTGATTATGACGAGACATATGCACCGATAGCTAGATTAGAATCAATTAGAATCCTTTTAGCCTACGCTCGTGCCTTAGATTTTAAGCTTCAACAAATGGACGTAAAGAGTGCATTTCTTAACGGTTTGATCAATGAGGAGGTATATGTGGCTCAACCTCCCGGCTTCATTGATTTTGAGAAACCGGATCATGTTTACAAGCTTAAGAAGGCACTTTATGGTCTCAAACAAGCACCCAAAGCTTGGTATGATAGACTTAAAGCGTTTCTTGTTAAACATGAGTATACCATGGGAATGGTAGACAATACACTCTTTACAAAGAAGAAAGGTCCTCACCTCATAATCGTACAAATATATGTTGATGACATTATATTTGGCTCAACTTGTCAAGAATTGTGTGATGACTTTGCCAAAATCATGCATGATGAGTTTGAAATGAGTATGATGGGAGAACTAAACTTCTTTTTAGGACTCCAAATTAAACAAATGGACGATGATATTTTCTTTAGTCAATCTAAGTACGCTAAAGAAATGCTAAAGAAATTTGGATTAGAAGAATCTAGACCAATGAAGACCCCTATGGCCTCGGATACTAAACTCACCGTAAATGATGATTGTGAGTCGGTAGACAACACCAAATATAGAGGTATGATTGGTAGTTTGTTGTACCTAACGGCAAGTCGACCGGATATCATGTTTAGTGTTTGCCTTTGTGCTCGCTTCCAAGAGGCTCCCAAAACCTCTCACCTTGAAGCAGTTAAGCGTATCTTCCGATACATTAAAGGCACTATACATTTAGGATTATGGTATCCTAAAGGGACCGGCGTATAAAACATTATCTACGCGGACTCGGATCATACGGGAGACTATGTGGACCAGAAATGCACTAGTGGAGTTTGTACCTTCATGGGTTGTTGTTTAACTTCTTGGTTCTCCAAGAAACAACCCGCTCTTGCAATATCCACCACGGAAGCCGAGTATGTGAGTGCCGGAAAAGCATGCCAACAAGCTCTATGGATGAAGCAAGCGCTTGTTGATTACGGGATTTCTCTTGATGATGTTCCCATCATGTGCGATAATAAAGGCGCTATAGACCTTAGCAAGAATCCCGTGCAACATTCGCGAACCAAACACATAGAAATTAGACACCATTTCCTTAGGGATAATGTTCAAAAGGGGAACATTTCTATTGAAAAGGTGCCCTCCGAGGACAACTTAGCCGACATCTTCACTAAGCCACTTAAGAGGGAACCTTTTAATTACTTGCGTCTAGGTCTAGGATTAATGGAACATCTTCCTTAATTTCCTTTCTTATTGTGTGTTTTCTTTTACCACTTTGAGTCATTGAGTCTTCCAAACTCTTTTTGAAAATCATTCTCTTCTCCTTTTCAAAACTCTCAAAGTCTCTTTCGAAAATGGTTGAGAAATTCGTTTGACATTGTTAATTCAATCTAAAAACGATTTTTCATAGATTCTCGCTATTAATCTATATCTTACATAATTCATATGTATGATTCTCTCAAACATAGCAAGAACGAGATAGAATCATGGAGGATCATTGTGTCATGACTTAAGGTCTGGTCTTACACACTGATACTTGCGTTTTTTTTATTGGGGTTCTAGATTGGTTCTCGGTATCTCCTCGAATTGATTCACAGCTAAAAGTGGAATGATTGTTCTTGGTGACAAACAGGGGGTTTGGTTTTCTATTCTATTGAAAAGATAAATGAATGAAGTAATGAAATAAAACTAGAAGTTAAATTAAACAATTAAATGATAAAGCAGTAACATGACCTTACTGAAGAAATGTGCTATTCGGAATAAATGACCATGCGGAATAAATTCCTATTCGGAATATACGGCTACTCAGAATATTAGGCTATGCGGAATAATAATCCTTATGAGGAATAATATTGCTATTCGGAATATTGAATCCATGCGGAATAAAGTCCTACCCGGAATAAAGATGCCATGCGGAATAAATAAGACTACTCGGAATAAAGATCTATTCGGAATAAATAAGGCTACTCGGAATATAAGTGCTACTCGGAATAAGATGGCTACACGGAACAATGATCCTATTCGGAATATAATTGCGATGCGGAATAATTGGTTCTATGCTGGGAATAAATAAAGCTATGCGGAATAATTTCTCTACCCGGAATAAAGATCCTATTCGGAATAAAGGGCTATGAGGAATAAAAGGTTTATTCGGAATATATAAAATATTCCAAATAAGGAAATTGATCAGTGCTATTCGGAATACTTTGCTATTCGGAATAAAAGGGAATGAAGAACAGTAAACAGACACAAGAACAGGGGAAAACGAATTTAATCAAAAATCAACCAAGTTTTTAACCAAATCTTAAATAAAACTAATCACAATTCATTTACTAACCATAAACAACAAATCCCAATCATAAAAACACAAAACCCATTAACTTTTGAAGATCAGAATCAACCAAACTAGAACTTTAAAACTTTGAATAAAAAGAAAAGATGAACAAGATGAATGAAAAGATTGTATTGATGATCAAGGTTTAAACAATTAAAAGAAAGAATTAAAACTACAAGATTAGTGAACAAACAAGAATCAAAATCACCAAACACCCTAATGGTGTTGGTGATGCCTACGAACAGAAAGGAGAGAAAAAGGGAAAAACAAAAACTAAAACTGGCTAAAAAGTGTGAAGGGAATCCTTTATATAGGTCTTCCATTTGGTTGGTGAGGGGGCTTTCTCCCTTTCTTCTTGTCTTCTCGTCTTTTCAGAAAAGTTGACGTTTTCGATTCTGATTCGGGATTTGTCGACGATTAAATTCAACTCGTCTTTTAATTTCTTCGTTTAATAGACTTGAGTTTCTTCGACATATGAAAATCTTCCATCTTTGGTCCTTTTCTTCGATAAATCTTCAAATAGGCCCATTGACTTCAAATCTTTTGCATCTCTTGGACAATAGACTTCGTCTTGAGTCTTTTTCCTCGATAAAACCCATGCAATCCCATGTTTTCTTCAATATTCATCCGGTTGACTCTGAAAACACAATAAACACAAAAACCACGCATAATTCCAAACAAATGATATTAAACACGCGTTTTGGTCTTGTTTTAGTAAGAAATAAGTGGTAAAAGGATGGGTGTTTTCGCACCTATCAAATCCCCTACACTTAACCATTGCCATGCCCTCATGCAATGCTTAGTGATAAAGCAATTTTACATTCTTCTCATAATCAATCAACCTTGGCTTTATTAAAATACTACTAAACAAAAATTAAAGTACTAAGAGAAATTAAAACTTTAAAGCAAACAAAAGGATAGAAAACCATTTTCACTTGAAATTAACTATATGGAAATAACTTGCAAAGAGATCAAGGACTTACATTAGGGCTTTGGTGCTGCGAAGATTTATCACCCTCAAGTTTCACGTTCCCCAAACTAAGCTTAAAAACGAGATCATTGTTATTATAAGTTAGCAAATCAAACACTTACACACATGGCTTAATTAAATGCTTAAACTCCCTTATTCCTAGAGGTATCTCTTATATTTTATTTTTGTCTTAGAATGATCATGAAGATGCATTTTTGGACTTATTTCGATAGTTTATTTAGGCTGAAAGCAAAGTAGGACGATTTGGTCAATAGTTAGCTAAAGGACAAAATCTCTTAAAACTGCTTCTCGGGATATCAAAAAGTTCATATCTTGGCATAACTCGGTTCACGATTTGAGACCTTTCTCGGGCCGATATTTGGCATGTACTTCATACTTCATATCTTGAGAGACGTGCTTGAGATAACGGTCTTCTCATCGTTAATAGAGTTTCTTCACTTGGAGACTTTTGAGGGGTACTCCAACTTTGTTGACCACGACTTCATGATTATTTCTTCAATCTCTAATTGGGATTTTGAGATACAACGATCCGCCTCCTTTTCGGACTTGGATCTATTTATCCTCATACCTTGTTAGGGTCTTTTCGGATAGACTTTTCCATGATCTTTATGGGAGTTGATTGCTTTTCGTCGTGAGTCTTGATCCTTCATATTGATTTTGGGAATAATGCTTTTCACATCACCTTAGATCTTTAGCAATAAGATTGAATCCTCATGCCTTGTTAGGGCCTTTTCGGACTCGCCAATCTTCACGCCCCGCTTCATAAGTTATGCCTTGGCTATGAACTCTTATCATTACCGAGCAACTTTTAAACGATCTTGGGCTAGAAGCTAAGTAACTTTTCAAATCGTACGACCTTACTTATTGCAGATAAATTATTAGCAAGTGATGGGAGAATAGGAAAATAATTACACCAAGTGAGCTTGTGCAAGAATACCGACTTATAATTGATTCTATCATTTCTCGTCCTCCACAATTTAAAATCTCAAGTAATGAGACTCGTGGATGCTTAGCCTAATAAACCAATTAAGGTCTACCTGGTTAAGGATACTAGCTAGAATAAACTTGGATAAGTCTATTCGGGTTGAGTCAAAATAAACGCAGCGGGCCTAATATGTCAAAGATTTCAAAACTAGCTACACCACTTTATTAATATTTCTGACTTTATTGCGGGATATATACATATGAAAGCAACGATAAAAATTTAAAAATTACGACTAAATGGCCAAAGTTAATTAAAAATTTGAAAAATGCTGAAAAAGATGATTTTCCGGTTAAATGAAGGCATTTTCATGGAAAAGTCCACTTAAAACTTCGATAGAAGTCCCCCCTACACTTAAGATAAACATTGTCCTCAATGTTTAAGCATGTGGGAAAATTCTCCCCTACACTTATGACATTGTGCACGTTGGTTAAATCAAGTTAAGGAAGAGACGACTAACGTGATCAATTTCAAATGTGAGTATGAAGAAAATTGAATCACGATAGTGTAGAGATAGAACCGGATTTTGGATAACACGGGAGCACGGTTCTTCAAAGGTTCCAAAAGTGCATTCATCCCTGTAATCACATCACCACACAAACACAAGAACCGATAGAAGTCCCCCTACACTTAGGAGGTTAAACGGAAAAGGATAGATACTCGGGTTGCCTCCCGAGGAGCGCTTGTTTTTGATAACCGAGTCACGAGCCTGACTCGACCCAAAATTAGTTCATGGGAAACGTGGTGAGGGATGGAATCATCTCATGAGAGATGTCCTCACCAAAGTACAACTTCACTCGTTGGCCATTCACCTTAAAATTAGGTCCATTAGGTTGAGCGAGCTCGAGAGTACCATATGGAAAAATTTGGGCAATGGTGAATGGGCCGGACCAACGAGATTTCAGCTTGCTCGAAAAGATTTTTAACTGAGAGTTAAAGAGTAAAACTTTGTCTCCAACTTGGAACTCTAGGTTTTTAAACTTAGAGTCGTGAATGAGCTTAGTCTTTTCCTTATAGATCAAAGAATTTTCATAAGCCTCATTACGGAGTTCATTCAGCTCATTGAGTTGGATCTTGCGTAGGTCACCGGCTTTGTTGATATCAAAATTAGCCCACTTCAAGGCCCAGTAAGCCTTGTGCTTCAACTCAATGGGGAGGTGGCACGCTTTCCCGTACACGAGACGATATGGTGTACAACCAATCGGAGTCTTGTAAGTGGTACGAAAAGCCCACAAAGCATCATCAAGTTTATCAGCCCATGAGGCACGATGCTCTCCCACGGTTCTTTCGAGAATTCGCTTTAATCCTTGGTTAGAGATTTCAGTCTGGCCATTAGTTTGTGGGTGGTAGGCGGTGGAAAGACGATGGTTGACACCATACTTAGCCATGACTCTTGCAAATTGGTCATTGCAAAAATGAATCCCACGATCACTAATAATGGCACGAGGCACACCAAATCTAGCGAATAGCGATTTCAAAAAGTTACAAACCACCCTTGCGTCATTAGTGGGTAAAGCTTTGGCTTCAACCTATTTGGAGACGTAGTCAACGGCGACAAGGATGTATTTGTTTCCTTTAGATGAAGGGAATGGCCCCATAAAGTCGATACCCCAAACATCAAAGATTTCACATTCTTGAATGAAATTCTGAGGCATCTCATCTTTATGTGTGATCTTGCCTTGTTTTTGGCAAGCATCACAACGTTTAACCATCTCGTGAGCATCACGGTAAATGGTGGGCCAATAAAATCCCGAGTCAAACACTTTTTTGGCGGTGTAGTTGGGACCAAAGTGACCACCGGTGGGTCCTTTGTGGCAAGCGTCAAGGATTTCTAAAGCTGCCGGTCCATCAACACATCGGTGAATAATCAAATCAGCACATTGTTTGAATAGATACGGGTCATCCCAAAAGTAAGTCTTAATGTCTTTGAAGAACTTTTTCTTTTGCTGGGATGTTAACCCGTCAACGAGAATTCCACCCGCCAAGTAGTTTGCAATGTCCGCAAACCACGGGGTTTCATCAGAATTCGAGTTGATAGACATTAAGGTTTCCAGGGGAAAAGAGTCATTGATCTCTTTGTTCGGATGATCCCCTTGGTAAGGATCCTCAAGTCTACTGAGATGATCCGCGGCTAGGTTTTCAGCTCCTTTCTTATCACGAATTTCGATTTTAAATTCTTGGAGTAGCAAAACCCAGCGAAGAAGTCTTGGTTTGGAATCTTGTTTAGTTAACAAGTACTTCAACGCGGAATGATCGGTATAAACGATTGTGGTGGAAAGGACAAGGTAGGGGCGAAACTTTTCAAAAGCATAGACAACAGCTAAAAGCTCTTTTTCGGTTGTCGTGTAATGCAATTGAGCCCCCGTCATTGTCTTGCGAGCGTAATGGATTGGTTGGAAGTGTTTATTCACTCTTTGGCCCAAAACCGCACCAATAGCAAAGTCGCTAGCATCGCACATCAACTCGAAGGGAAGCTCCCAATTAGGGGTAACCAAAACGGGTGCCTTAGTTAGCTTATCCTTAAGCAAGTTGAAGGCTTCAAGACACTCTGTGGAAAAGATAAAAGGAGTATCTTTTTCCAAGAGGTGGGTCATCGGACGAGCGATTTTAGAAAAATCTTTGATGAAACGACGGTAGAAGCCCGCATGACCAAGGAAACTTCTCACACCCTTCACGGTTGAAGGTGGAGGCAACTTAGAAATAACATCGACTTTAGCACGGTCCACTTCAAGACCGGCTTTGGAGATCTTGTGTCCTAGCACGATGCCCTCTTTTACCATGAAATGGCATTTTTCCCAATTAAGAACAAGGTGAGTGTCTTCACACCGCTTAAGCATACGTTCTAAATTGGCAAGGCAAGCAGAGAATGAATCGCCATAAACCGAGAAATCATCCATGAATACTTCCATAGTGTCTTCCACCATGTCATGGAATATAGCCATCATACACCTTTGGAACGTCCCAGGAGCATTACATAAACCAAAAGGCATGCGTTTGTAAGCAAATGTTCCGTAGGGACAAGTGAATGTGGTCTTCTCTTGGTCTTTGGGATCGATGAGAATTTGAAAATACCCGGAGAAACCGTCTAAGAAGCAGTAATAGTCATTACCAGCTAGATGCTCGAGCATTTGATCCATGAAAGGAAGAGGGAAGTGATCTTTTCTCGTGGCATCATTGAGCTTGCGATAATCGATACAAACTCTCCACCCAGTAACGAGACGAGTGGGAATCAACTCGTTGTGTTCATTGGGAACAACGGTTATTCCGCCCTTCTTGGGCACACAATGGACGGGACTTACCCATGGCGAATCCGAAATAGGGTAAATCAAGCCGGCATCAAGAAGTTTGATAACCTCTTGTTTGATGACGTCATGAATGCGAGGATTAACCCTTCTTTGGCTATGGATTGCGGGTTTAAAGTCATCTTCCATGAGAATCTTGTGAGTACAAAAGTTTGGATCAATTCCGCGGATATCGGAAATTTTCCAAGCGATTGCCTTCTTATGATCTTTAAGCACAGCGATGAGGCGAGATTTCTCTTCTTCTTTCAAGTCCTTAGCAATGATGACGGGCGACTTCTTCTTTTCTTCAAGGAACACGTACTCGAGATGGGGCGGCAACTCCTTAAGTTCTAAATCCGGAGGATTTTCGATGGGAGGCGTATTCAAAGTCGGTGCATCGATAGCAATAACCGTGGGAGATGGTGGGGAAATATTGTCTTCTTTAAGAAGGTTTTCAATGAGGCGAAGATCTTCATCCCAATCGGTGGGAGAATCGTCATGTTCTAAGTTCACATCTCCCATGGTGGCTTCCAAATCTTTTCAAAGGAAATCACTTTCTCCAAATAGGGATAGTGATGAATCAATAGAGGAAACGGTCTCAACATTGGGAAGAAAGGTAGGAATACTTTTACACGCATCTTTGAAGTGTTCTTCACAAGCCTCATCAAGAACGTCAATACAATTAACACTCTCGTATGAATAAGGCTGTTTAGAAAGCTTTCCCATGTTGAAGACAATTTTATCGTCACCCACTCTCATGATAAGCTCACCCGCTTCAACATCGATGAGAGTGAGACCGGTCCTCAAAAATGGACGACCAACGATCAATGGCACACGAGGGTCCATGTCGTAGTCAACGACAACGAAATCGGCAGGAAAAGTGAATTTGTCGACTCCTACAAAGACGTCTTCGGCTATCCCCACTAGATAAGCAACCGTACGGTTAGCTAATTCCAAAGTCATTTTGGTGGGGACTAGCTCAGGGAGAGATAATTGCTTCCAAACGCTTAGAGGCATTAAGTTAATACTGGCACCTATCGGCTAGGGCCATGCAATTCTCTACTCCCGGGAAGTTGCAAGGGATTAAGAAGCGACCCGGATCACCAAGCTTGGTTGGTAATTTCCTTAAGAGCACTGCAGAGCAATTCTCATTAAGTTGGGTGTTAGCAATATCAAGAAGCTTCTCCTTGTCGCTAAGAAGATCTTTGAACATTTTCGCATATTTGGGCATGTGAGCGAGAGCCTCAGCGAAGGAGATGTTGAAATTCAATTGTTTAAACATTTTAAGGAAGTTCGAAACCTGAATATCGTCCTTGCTTTTGAGCTTCTCTTTCCTCAACCTTGAAGGATAAGGTATATCGGAAGAAGAGGAAGGCTTTGGGAGAATAGGATCACTCACATCCTTGGGTGGAGGAGGGGTAGAAGTAAGAGGTGGAGAAATTGGGGAAGTAGAAGGATGAGTAATAGGAGCAGGTGACTCGTTCTCCTTAGTCACAATCACCAGTGGAGGTATAGGAAGCTCGGGTTCCTTGGTACCTTTGCCACTGCGAGTGGTGATTGCTTTCATATCCCCTCTTGGATTCGCAACGGTGTTACTCGGAAGAGTACCCGAAGAAGAGGATTGATTACCTTGGAAGAAACCAGCCATCATGTTCCGTAAGTCATTCGTTTGACTTGCCAAAGTGTTTCTCATATCAGCTCAAAGATCGTTTCCTTGTTTCACCATGTCTGCTTTCAAGTTGAGCACTTCCCGCTGGAGATTTTCCACAATCACATCATTGGTCCGCATGTAGGTTTCAACATCTTAATGTAATGCAGTGGGTTGGTTGGGAAGGGGAGCATGGTAAGCGGGTGGTTGATAAGCAGGTTGTTGGTAAACTTGGTTGTTTCTTTGAGGTGGATATGGTTGTTTGTGAGGTGGTTGGTATGGTGCACGAGGTTGTTGTTGTTGTTGAGGAGGGCGATTGAGGTTTTGTTGTTGGTTTGGGTTGTTAGGAGGAAAACCGGGTGGGGAAAGAAAGTTGTTAGAGCGGTAGCTAAGCAAGTTGCGGTCACCTTGAGGACGAGCTTGATAAGCGGCCGGAGGATAGGTACCGTATGCTGCATTCACATTCTCAGAAGGGTAGTCTTGGGTGGTGGTACAAGTGGTGTAAGAATGAGGACCCCCTGCATATTTAACATGGTTGGCTTACAGCATTGACTTGAGCATTTTTAGCATTGATGTTGTTGGTGTTGCTAGCGGTTTGGGTAGCAAGCGATTCAAGAAGCGCAGTGATTTTGTCAAGTCGCTTGTCGTTGTCACTAGTACTAGCACTAGCGGCATTGGTCCGCACACTCTTGGTTTGCACACGAGACTTATTCTCAGTGATATCCCAAGCGGCATTGGAAGTCTTAACCAAAATATTACCCCCCGAGGCACTGTTTAGTGAATCTTGGTCATTCATGCTTAAACCATTATAAAAAGTATTAATTTGGTGCACTTTGGTAAAACCATGTTGTGGGCATTTTCTTAAAAGATCTTTGAAACGGTCCCAAGATTCACTAAAAGACTCATCGTACTTTTGTTCAAAATTGATAATTTCATTCCGCAAAGCGGTAGTACGAGAGGGTGGGAAAAAGTAGTTGATAAATTTGGTCTCCAAATCCGTCCACGTCAGAATACTTTGTGGCGGTTCCTTTGCAAGCCAATGTCGGGCTTGTCCCTCTAGGGAGAAAGGAAAAAGTTGTAAACGGATTACCTCTTGTGGAACACCATTGAATTTGACCGTATTTGTTAGTTGCAAGAACCTTTTGATGTGGTCATGTGGATCATCAATGGTACGCCCCAAGAATGGTTGAGCAGAGACCATCTGGATAAAGCCGGATTTGAGCTCAAAGTTGTTGGCTGCAATCGCGGGTATGACAATTGGATCATTGTTGCCATCTACATGTGCTTGCAGAAGTTCAATCATCGGGCGATTGTCTGGTAGAGGCTCATTGTTGTTGTTATTATTGTTGTTGAGAGGTGGATTGTTATTGTTGTTATTGTTTTGAGGTGGGTTATTGTTGTTGTTTTGTACATCGACCATGTCTAAATCTTCGAGAGGCTCGGGCTCTTGATAAGACGTTGATCGTGTACGCATGCACCTGCAAAAGAACTAACAAGGCAAACAAGAAATATTTTTGGTTTTTATGGTTGTTTAATTTTTTAGGATTTTTGAAAATTTTATATTTTTTTAGGGTTTTTGAAAGTTTTTATGAAAAAGTAACGTTCACGGTGAACGGATCCCAAAATCCAAGTTCTCACAAAAAACTGTTAATCTTAACGAGAAGAGCCGGCAGCGGCGCCATTTGATACTTGCGTTTTTTTATTGGGGTTCTAGATTGGTTCTCGGTATCTCCTCGAATTGATTCACAGCTAAAAGTGGAATGATTGTTCTTGGTGACAAACAGGGGGTTTGGTTTTCTATTCTATTGAAAAGATAAATGAATGAAGTAATGATATAAAACTAGAAGTTAAATCAAACAAATAAATGATAAAGCAGTAACATGACCTTACTGAAGAAATGTGCTATTCGGAATAAATGACCATGCGGAATAAATTCCTATTCGGAATATACGGCTACTCGGAATATTTGGCTATGCGGAATAATAATCCTTATGAGGAATAATATTGTTATTCGGAATATTGAATCCATGCGGAATAAAGTCCTACCCGGAATAAAGATGCCATGCGGAATAAATAAGACTACTCGGAATAAAGATCTATTCGGAATAAATAAGGCTACTCGGAATATAAGTGCTACTCGGAATAAGATGGCTACACGGAACAATGATCCTATTCGGAATATAATTGCTATGCGGAATAATTGGTTCTATGCGGAATAAATAAAGCTATGCGGAATAATTTCTCTACCCGGAATAAAGATCCTATTCGGAATAAAGGGCTATGAGGAATAAAAGGTTTATTCGAAATATATAAAATACTCCGAATAAAGGAAATTGATCAGTGCTATTCGGAATACTTTGCTATTCGGAATAAAAGGGAATGAAGAACAGTAAACAGACACAAGAACAGGGGAAAACGAATTTAATCAAAAATCAACCAAGTTATTAACCAAATCTTAAATAAAACTAATCACAATTCGTTTACTAACCATAAACAACAAATCCCAATCATAAAAACACAAAACCCATTAACTTTTGAAGATCAAAATCAACCAAACTAGAACTTTAAAACTTTGAATAAAAAGAAAAGATGAACAAGATGAATGAAAAGATTGTATTGATGATCAAGGTTTAAACAATCAAAAGAAAGAATTAAAACTACAAGATTAGTGAACAAACAAGAATCAAAATCACCAAACACCCTAATGGTGTTGGTGATGCCTACGAACAGAAAGGAGAGTGATAGGTGTGTAAACACCCATCTTTTCTACCACTTAATTACAATAATAACCGGACCTAAACGTGTATTTTATGTCTTTTATGTCGGAATTATGCGTGGTTTGTGTTTTTGTTGAATTTTAGGATGAAATTATGAAAAGTAGAGAAAACACGAGAATTCACGGGCAATTACGGCTTTTATTGAAGAAAAAGATGAAAGACGAAGTCGAGAAGTCAAGAGTGGAAAAAGAACGGAAGTCCAAGACCAATTCTGAAGATTTATCGAAGAAAAAGTCAAAAGACGGAAGTTTATCAAAAGCCGAGAAACTCAAGTCTATTTTATTGAAGAAATTAAAGACGAGTTCAAAAGATATCCCGAGCCACAAGTCCTTAAAGTCCAAACTTAAAAGAAAGATGAGAAGAAAAGGACTAATGACGCAATTAATGAAGATTAAATGAAGGGAGGACTTAATCTTGCAATTAACAAGAAATGAAGGAGGGGAGGAAGCTTCCTAATCCTCCCCTATAAATAGATTAGGATTGTTATCATTTGTTTTGTTGGCTAATAGTGACAATTAGTCCTTCCACCTTTAATTACCTTGTCAATTTAAATACTTGCACATTTTAATTACCTTGTCTTGCACTTAATTACCATTTTAATTCAAGTAAGTTTTTCTTTTTAATTCTTGTCAAGCTTTATCTTTATCTTGTTAATCTCATTCTTCCTTTCTTTATCTTTGAGTTGATTTGTTTATGTTCATGATCTTTATTTTTGTTGATTTATTTAAGTGGGTTTTGATTATTTTGATTAAGTTTTGTGAGTTTGATTGATTTGGATTGATTGTTTATGCTTAATAGTTGTTTATTTGTTTGTTTGATCTAATCTTGTGCTTGATTTCGCTTTGTTTTTATTTGATCCGTCCCTTTTTAGCTTTCCTTGTTCTTAGGATCTAACTGTTTTTCCCAGATTCGTGCCCAGCATATATATTCCGAATAGGCGTGGATAATTTTGTTCTATTCGGAACATTTTATTATTCCGCATAGAGATTTTAAGAATTGCTTATTCGGAACATTTTATTATTCCGCATAGGGATTTTTTATAAATTGCTATTCGGAATATTCTGGATATTCCGAATAGGGAAGGTTTTCCGCATAAGGCACTTATTCCGTTTAGGGCAATATTCCGAATAGGGTGACAATATTCCGAATAGAGCACTTTCCGAATAGACCTGGATTTTCCGAATAGGAAGTTTATTCCGAATAGAGCACTTATTCCGAATAGGGACAGATATTCCGAATAGGGGAAATATTCCGAGTAGACTGATTATTCCGAATAAGGATAACATTCCGAATAGGAGGATATTCCGCGTAGGGCTGGACTTTCCGAATAGACCAACTTTCCGAATAGGGTAATCTTTCCGAATAAGTGACAGTTATTCCGAATAGGCCTAATATTCCGAATAGGGGATTTATTCCGGATAGGGAAATCTTAGTTTTTAGTTTTCTGCCTTTTCATTTTAAGTTTGCTTTTTCCCGCCTTTTTCCTTAATCGCACTTTAAGATTATTTGCCTTAGTTTAAGTTTTAGTTTTAGTTGCGTTTTAAGTTTGCCTTAGTTAGAATTAAGTTTGCGTTATTTACTTTATTGCCCTTTAATTTTAGTCTTAGTCTTGCTTTTAAATACTTGCACTTTATTTTAATTAGACTTAGATTTATGTTAATTGCACCTTTACTTTAATTATTTTGCACCTTTTATTCAAAACTACAACGACACATCTTTGTTCCACCAAAGTTCAACTGAGTCACACATTAAACAGAAAGTTGTTCAATTCGAAGAGAACACTAGAACGATAAATTTTAACTGGGAAAATCTTAAGTATCAAATGGCGCCGCTGCCGGCTCTTTTCGTAAAGATCAACAGTTTTTTGTGAGAGACACGTTGCTTTTTGGGATCCGTTCACTTGTGAACGTTATTTTTCTTGCATAAAAATTTCAAAAAATCATAAAAATTAAAAAATTCATAAACACCATAAAAATTAAAAATTTCAAAAATCCAAAAAGATTTTATCTTTATTGTGTATATATATTGTCTTTGTGTTTGGTTTTGTTTTCTTTTGCATTTTCAGGTGTATGCGTACTAGATCTTCTAATTATCAAGAGCCCGAGCCTCAAGAAGATTTAGATATGGCAGGTGTTAACAACAATAATCAACTACCGCACCTCAATAATAATAATAATAACAACAATGCTCCTCCACAGCCCGATCTTCGGACCATGGAGGAACTTTGTCAACCAACAATGTTTGGACGAGGAGGACCGATTGCGCCGATGCAAATCAACGCTCCTGAGTTTTCGTTGAAGCACCACATGATTCAGCAAGTACAAACAAACCCATTTAGAGGATTGCCTGATGATGATGCCAACAAACATCTCGACAAGTTCATTACAATCACCCAAAGCATGAAGTTGCCTGGGGCCACAATGGATGTTCTCCGCCTACAACTCTTCCCGCATACTTTATCACATCATGCCGAGAAATGGTTTGATCGTCTCCCGAAGAATTCTATTCACACTTGGGATGACATGACTCAACGCTTTCTTTCGCGCTACTTTCCACCATCCATGGTCACAAACCTTCGCAATCAGATCAGCGGTTTCATGCAAGATCCCGATGAATCTCTTTTTGATGCATGGGAGAGATATAATGTCTTGATCGACCGATGTCCAAACCACAACATGCTTCCGGTCACCTTGATCGATACTTTCTACAACGGATTGACTTTTCGAGATCGTGATACGATCAATGCAGCCGCCGGTGGCACATTCATGAAAAGGAGACCCGAGGAGTGTAGAGAATTAATTGAAAACATGACTACTCATCATAAGAACTGGGATTCCTCTGCTTCTTCTAGAAACAACACGAGAGTCAATGTTTCTTCTACCTCAGCAAACCCTGAGATGACCGAACTCACCCGCATGATGGCTGAAATGAGCAAAAGTATTACGCTTCTCGCTTCAAATCAACAACAACAAGTTAAAGCGGTTGCTAATCCTTGTGAAACATGTGGCGGTCCTCACTCATACACCGATTGTCCTTCGACACAAGGAAATCCGGAAAATGTGTATGCAGCTTACGGTAATTATTCACCGGAAAATTACCAAGCTAGACAACAAGGGGATAGAAATCTGCTGAGCTACCGTTCCAACAACTACCTTTCACCCGGTTTTTCTCCTCAAAACCAAAACCCCGCCAACAACTACAATAGAAGCAACCAAATCCCACCTCGTGCTTCTAACCCTTATCAACCACCCACCCAACAACACCCACCCATTAATCCCGATGTTGACACAATCATGAGAACTCAAGGTGAGCAAATCAAGAATCTACAGAGCCAAATAATCAATTTGAAAGGAGATATCTTGAAGCAAGGTAATGACATTAGAACCGAGGTTCGTGAAAACCTTCAATCTTCTTTCATCACTCAAACAACTGAATTGAAGAATCTGTTGGCTAGTTTCTTGCCTGAAGCTCAACCTTCTTCTTCTTCGGGTTCTCTACCTTCAAATACCGTCACCAATCCGCGAGCTAATGTGCGTGCTATAACTACGCGTAGTGGAACTACCATTGTCACTCCATCTATCCCACCACCATCATCTACACCTCCTCCACCACCATGTATCCCTACTCCTCCTACACCTAGTAATAGTACACCATTACCGTCTCCGCCTCGTCATGACGATGTATCTCGGAAGGACCCTTCAACATCACAACCGTCACCAACTACACCTCCACCCAATCCTTATCAGCCCAGAATCCCATACCCTTCTCGCATAGGCAAGACCAACGAGCTCACCAAGAATGACTGTAATGTAATGAAATATGTGGATATGCTATCTAAAATGACCATCAACATTAGCCTTGTTGAAGCACTTTGCCACATGCCGAAATTCGTCAAAGCATTCAAGGACTTGCTTAGCAAGAAGGAGAAGTTGCTTGAACTCGCCAACACACGCTTAAATGAAAACTGCTCTGCAGTCCTTCTTAAAGAACTTCCGGAAAAACTTGGAGATCCCGGTCGTTTTGTGTTGCCTTGCGTGTTCAACAAAACTGAAGAATTTACTGCCCTTGCCGATCTCGGGGCTAGTATTAATCTTATGCCACTGAGTGTTTGGAAAACACTATCTTTACCCGACCTCATTCCAACAAAGATGACTCTTGAACTTGCAAATCGCACTCTCGCTTACCCCGTCGGTATAGCTGAAGACGTGTTTATTAAAGTTGGCGCATTTACTTTCCCGGTCGATTTTGTCGTAGTTGATTATGAAATGGACCCTCGTATTCCTTTAATACTTGGTCGACCATTCTTGAGATCCGGACGTGCTTTAGTGGATGTAGCCGAAGGTGAGTTAATCTTAAGAGTCGGGAAAGATTCACAAGTTTTTACAATGGGGCAGCTTACAGACAAATCCTTTGGAGGCCGAGAATCAGTGAATATGATAAATGTGCTCGATGACTTTACCGTCTATGACAATCCTCTATTCGAATCTTCCACTGATAATCCACTCTTTGAAGATAATGTGGATGATTCTCTCCCTACTTTGGACGCTTCTCCCATTTTTGATTCTCCACCGGTCTTCGATGCTTATGATGATGATGATTCTAGCTCAGACTCGGATGATTTTGATTGTACTTCTGAGTATCCCGAGCTGCCCACTTTCGATGATTTTGATGAGGCTGATACTCTCTCGAGCGATTCTTCCCATGATGAAGATCCTCCGCCATCACTCGATCCTACTTTGGACGATTACTCATTCGAGGAAGATTTCTCTGAATTTCTTAACACATACTTCCCTCATGAGAGTGATGCACCTCCTTTGGACTTTGAAGATTATCGTCTTGATCCTACTTTGGATTTGAAGAGCATTTTGTCCAAGGAGAAGAAACCGGTTGACACCGAAATCCGTTGCACGTATGATTTGACACCTCTTTGTCCCACTTCCGAGGACGAGGTTGTGCTTCTTTGCGGATCTTCCTCCCACTCGGCTGAGCCTGAGTGCTATTTTCCCCTGAAGGAAAAGGTGTTCGATCCCGGTATTGAAGTCTTTAAGCCATCTCAATATCCATCTGATGAAATAAAAGGAAAAATCTTTGGAAATTTGGAAGACATGCTTGCACCACTTCATCATTGCTCCTACTGTGCTCCACCACTGCTTAAGGGAACCCTGCCACTTCTCTTTTGGCTTGCCTTGTTCGCCTTAAGCTCTTGCTTATTGATGGATGAAAACTATGTCTTTGATCCTGGTGGATTTGTTTCATGCTACTTCCGTTGATGATCAAGGTCGAGTCAGGCTCACGACTCGGTTAACAAAAACCAAGCGCTTCTTGGGAGGCAACCCATGCATCTATCTTTCCGCTTTCTTTACCATAAGTGTAGGGGGGACCCCTTTGGATTGCTATTTCCTCTCCTCACTTCTTAATCAGGGATTCGAGCTTCAATGATCCAATCTTGATGATTCTTGACGACCCGTGATTCCGTGTTCTACTTCTTCCCGGTTCTATCCTAAACTCTTTTCGATTCACTATTTTATATTTTCTCAATTTTAAAATAGGAATCTCTTTAGTTGTCTTTTCCTTAGCGAGATTTAAACAACGTGCACAATGTCTTAAGTGTAGGGGAGTTTACTCCCACACGCTTAAACATTGAGGACAATGTTTATCTTAAGTGTAGGGGGGACTTCTATCGAAGTTAAGTGGTCTTTTCCTTGTATTTGTCCTCATTTTAACCGGAAAATCAATTTTTCGACATTTTTCAAAATTTTTGATCTATTTTTGGCCTATTAGTTTTTACCATTGTATAGTTATTTTCTTTCTTTGCTAGAATAAATGTTTAATAAGTGGTTTTAATTTTCAAACGTTGTGAATCTTTTGACTCAATCCGAGTTTACTCTAGCTAGTATCCTTAACGTGTTTAAGTCAAGTTTTGCTAGGCTTTTATATAGGGAGCTATAAAACGCGAAAGTCTTAACTCTCACGGGTTAAGAACAAGAACTTTTCGCAAGTTCCTATAATTGATCCTAGAGAGTCGTTTATCAAGGGAACTTTAAGATGCGATTTCTAAACTTGAAAGATTCTAAGAATTTGCAAGATCCTATAGGCGACTCGAAAACCCAAAACTTTGATTTAATAGGCTAAGTATCCACGAGTCTCATTACTTGAGATTTTAAATTGTGGAGAACGAGAGATGATAGAGCCAATTATAAGTTCGGTATTCTTTCGTGAATTTATGTGAGTTAATTATAAGCCTATTCTCCCATCGCTTGCTAATAATTTATTTGCTAATAAATAAGGTTGTACGATTTGAAAAGTTACTTAGCTTCTAGCCCCAGATCGTTTAAAAGTTGCTCGGTAATGACGAGAGTTCATAGCCAAGGCATAACTTATGAAGCGGGGCGCGAAGATTGGCGAGTCCGAAAAGGCCCTAACAAGGCATGAGGGCTATGTTTTGTTGCTAAAGATCCAAAAGTGATGTGAAGAATCATTTATCGAAAATCAATATGAAGGATCGAGACACACGACGAAAAGCAAAAACTCCCCAAAAGTCATGGAGAAGTGTATCCGAAAAGACCCTAACAAGGTATGAGGATAAATAGATCCAAGTCAATAAAGGAGGCGGATCGTTGTATATCAAAATCCAAAATAAAGATTGGAGAAAAATGAAGAAGTCGTGGTCCATATATGAAGAATCTCTCAAAATTCCAAGTGAAGAAATTCCAATTATGAAGAGAAGACCATTATTTCATGAACGTCTCTCAAGATTTGAAGTATGAAGTCGCTGCCAAATATCGGCCCGAGAAAGGTCTCAAATCGCGAACCAAGTTATGCCAAGATATGAACTTTCTGATATCCCGAGAAGCAGTTTTAAAAGATTTGGTCCTTTAGCTAACTATTGATTAAATCGTGCACTTTATTTTCAGACTAAATAACTATCAAAATAAGTCAAACAATGCATCTTCATGATCATTTAAGACAAATAATAAAATATAAGAGATACACCTAGGAATAAGGGAGTCTAAGTGAATAATTGGCCCACATGAGTTCGTGTTAGTTTACTAACTTATAATAACAATGATCTCGTTTTTAAGCTTGGTTTGGAGAAAGTGAAAAGTTGAGGATGATGATTATTCATAACATTTTCAAAACCCAAGGTATGCTTTTAATTTCTTCGCTTTGCATTTTTATAATTTTCTATCTCTTTAATAAAGGCCAACGTGGATTAATTATGATGAAAAGTGTGAACATGCTTTGTAACTAATGCATTGCATGAGGACATTGCAATGGTCAAGTGTAGGGGATTTGATAGGTGTGTAAACACCCATCTTTTCTACCACTTAATTACAATAATAACCGGACCTAAACGTGTATTTTATGTCTTTTATGTCGGAATTATGCGTGGTTTGTGTTTTTGTTGAATTTTAGGATGAAATTATGAAAAGTAGAGAAAACACGAGAATTCACGGGCAATTACGGCTTTTATTGAAGAAAAAGATGAAAGACGAAGTCGAGAAGTCAAGAGTGGAAAAAGAACGGAAGTCCAAGACCAATTCTGAAGATTTATCGAAGAAAAAGTCAAAAGACGGAAGTTTATCAAAAGCCGAGAAACTCAAGTCTATTTTATTGAAGAAATTAAAGACGAGTTCAAAAGATATCCCGAGCCACAAGTCCTTAAAGTCCAAACTTAAAAGAAAGATGAGAAGAAAAGGACTAATGACGCAATTAATGAAGATTAAATGAAGGGAGGACTTAATCTTGCAATTAACAAGAAATGAAGGAGGGGAGGAAGCTTCCTAATCCTCCCCTATAAATAGATTAGGATTGTTATCATTTGTTTTGTTGGCTAATAGTGACAATTAGTCCTTCCACCTTTAATTACCTTGTCAATTTAAATACTTGCACATTTTAATTACCTTGTCTTGCACTTAATTACCATTTTAATTCAAGTAAGTTTTTCTTTTTAATTCTTGTCAAGCTTTATCTTTATCTTGTTAATCTCATTCTTCCTTTCTTTATCTTTGAGTTGATTTGTTTATGTTCATGATCTTTATTTTTGTTGATTTATTTAAGTGGGTTTTGATTATTTTGATTAAGTTTTGTGAGTTTGATTGATTTGGATTGATTGTTTATGCTTAATAGTTGTTTATTTGTTTGTTTGATCTAATCTTGTGCTTGATTTCGCTTTGTTTTTATTTGATCCGTCCCTTTTTAGCTTTCCTTGTTCTTAGGATCTAACTGTTTTTCCCAGATTCGTGCCCAGCATATATATTCCGAATAGGCGTGGATAATTTTGTTCTATTCGGAACATTTTATTATTCCGCATAGAGATTTTAAGAATTGCTTATTCGGAACATTTTATTATTCCGCATAGGGATTTTTTATAAATTGCTATTCGGAATATTCTGGATATTCCGAATAGGGAAGGTTTTCCGCATAAGGCACTTATTCCGTTTAGGGCAATATTCCGAATAGGGTGACAATATTCCGAATAGAGCACTTTCCGAATAGACCTGGATTTTCCGAATAGGAAGTTTATTCCGAATAGAGCACTTATTCCGAATAGGGACAGATATTCCGAATAGGGGAAATATTCCGAGTAGACTGATTATTCCGAATAAGGATAACATTCCGAATAGGAGGATATTCCGCGTAGGGCTGGACTTTCCGAATAGACCAACTTTCCGAATAGGGTAATCTTTCCGAATAAGTGACAGTTATTCCGAATAGGCCTAATATTCCGAATAGGGGATTTATTCCGGATAGGGAAATCTTAGTTTTTAGTTTTCTGCCTTTTCATTTTAAGTTTGCTTTTTCCCGCCTTTTTCCTTAATCGCACTTTAAGATTATTTGCCTTAGTTTAAGTTTTAGTTTTAGTTGCGTTTTAAGTTTGCCTTAGTTAGAATTAAGTTTGCGTTATTTACTTTATTGCCCTTTAATTTTAGTCTTAGTCTTGCTTTTAAATACTTGCACTTTATTTTAATTAGACTTAGATTTATGTTAATTGCACCTTTACTTTAATTATTTTGCACCTTTTATTCAAAACTACAACGACACATCTTTGTTCCACCAAAGTTCAACTGAGTCACACATTAAACAGAAAGTTGTTCAATTCGAAGAGAACACTAGAACGATAAATTTTAACTGGGAAAATCTTAAGTATCAGAGAGAAAAAGGAAAAAACAAAAACTAAAACTGGCTAAAAAGTGTGAAGGGAATCCTTTATATAGGTCTTCCATTTGGTTGGTGAGGGGGCTTTCTCCCTTTCTTCTTGTCTTCTCGTCTTTTCAGAAAAGTTGACGTTTTCGATTCTGATTCGGGATTTGTCGACGATTAAATTCAACTCGTCTTTTAATTTCTTCGTTTAATAGACTTGAGTTTCTTCGACATATGAAAATCTTCCATCTTTGGTCCTTTTCTTCGATAAATCTTCAAATAGGCCCATTGACTTCAAATCTTTTGCATCTCTTGGACAATAGACTTCGTCTTGAGTCTTTTTCCTCGATAAAACCCGTGCAATCCCATGTTTTCTTCAATATTCATCCGGTTGACTCTGAAAACACAATAAACACAAAAACCACGCATAATTCCAAACAAATGATATTAAACACGCGTTTTGGTCTTGTTTTAGTAAGAAATAAGTGGTAAAAGGATGGGTGTTTTCGCACCTATCATACACCTCCTACATCGATTTTTTAATCCATGTATTTTGGTCAAATCTCTATTTGGTAAGTTTTCATATGTTTTCTTTGTCTATCTTTGCTTTTAAGCATATCCCTATGATAAGTTAGACTAGAAAAATAAGATTTGCTGAAAATTCTTCCTCCAAACACCAAACACTGCCTCTGCAGGCGGTTCCATATGTGAACCGCGGTACCTTATTGATAAGGTACCGCCAGCCTAGATAAGGAACCGCCTACAATGCCTTCCTTTTTCGGGTTTTTGTCTGAAACTCCAGATTTGCTTCAACATTTTTGAGAATCTTTGTTTCAAACCCTTTGACCACCCCAAAAATACCCTAAGCCTTCCCTATTTAAACCATAAGCATTTTGCATTACTTCCCATCCAAAATGTCTTATTTTCCCAATGAAAGCCTTGAATCTCCTCCATTTTCTCCAATTGCTTTCAATCCAAACCCACCCAAGAACACTCTTAATCACATCTCTCCTACCAAGAATGTTGATTGTGGAACTTCTTTTCTTCCACCACCACCCTTTAGTGTTCTTCCTCCTTCTCATGATAATGTCATGCACCATGGAACATATTGACAATGTTGTCAATATCAATATCTTGTTATGGCACACATCTATGAGGAGTTGAGCTACATCAAGAGTCTCTTAATCAAGCCTCCTCTTCACTTTGATTATGAGATCTCCAACAAGCCACCACCACCACCCTCCGCCATTACCTTGTCTTTCATATAAGCATTGGTTGCTTATCCACAAGACACCAAATTCAAGCAAATCTTAGAATTCTAGAATGACTAGGATTAGATTTATGCTTTTGGCTTGTTTCTTTTTCCATACTTCTTTGTATGATGTAACCTATCTTGGATCTTTGTATTTGTGTTTTCTTCTCTTTTTTTGTGACCTATTGCTATATATAGTTGGTTGTTTCTTTTGTTCAACTAACCCTTCTATGTAGCTTGTCACCATATCTCGATTCCTCGGTGCTCCAAGCTAGGGGGAGTAAGCACCAAGGAGGAGTCTTTGCTAAGTCCGTTTCTTCAACACCGACTTGTGCAACCTTTTTGCTTCGACAAAGGGGGAGAAATGAATAAACTCGTCTTCGAAAATCTTGTTTTTTGTGTGATTGAGTTTATGTATTGTCGGAATCAAAAAGGGGGAGATTGTTAATGCAATAATGCCTAAAAACGTTACTTGCATTTTTCGGTCTCGCTTTGTTTTGATTACGACAATATGTAAAAACAAGCATTTACGAAAAAAACGAAAAACGAATTCTTGAGTTCAAGTATTTTTCATTTTACCCATTTTCACTTAAGGTATGGATAAAAAAGTACTAACCTTAATCAAGTGATCAAGTGATTTAATCTTTTCTTAAAACTCACTTTTTATTAAGTGTGACAAGTTTTCATTAAACCTTCTTTTTAAGAAAATGTTTTATTAAATTAATTATTTGAAAATTTGAAAATGGCATATTCTTATTTGGTTAGGAATATTCTATCAGGATATTTTTTAAGTCAGATAAGACCTCCACCACTAAAGGACAAAAAGGGAGCGGAGTCTAGTCCGGCGGTACCTTAGCCCTTAGGCGGTTCCTTATCGATAAGGTACCGCGGGCAGATATAGCCGTTGGCCCCTTTGTCCTATAAATAGTGGACCATTCTCAGCTTTTCAACTCACCTCTTTTGCACATACATTTCCAGATTCAAACTCTCTTCTTTAATCACTCAAATCTTTGATCATTTGTTTGATTACTACTTGTTTAAGAAGTGAATCTTGTTCTTCCATCCCTTCCTCTCCAAGTGCAAAGAGAAGAACACTATCCTTGTGAAGTGTTGAGTCCACCACCAAAGATCCATTGAAGATCTAATTTTATACACTTGTAGTTGTGTCATAGTTGTGAAGATCCAAGTAGTTGTGTCTATTTGGAAGTTGTGTATGTACTAAGTATAGTTGTGTAGATTGGTCCTAGCTACGATTAGGGCTCGACTTTTAGCTTAGAGTCGGAAATTGGTTAAGCGACGTGTACGGTTTTCTCCACCATAAGGAGCTTGTTGTGTAGTGAACTCTCGAGTAAGGAGTACTCGAGGAGTGGAGTAGGAACGAGGAGTGAGCTTCGTTGCCGAACCACTATAAATCCTTGGTGTTCGGTTTGATCTTTCTTTACCCTTAACTCTTTACATTCTTTATTCTTTGTGCATATATATTTGTTAGTATTAGCTTAGTTACACTATCATTGTTCATATTGTGCATAAGAAGATTTCACATATTTCCTCAAGCCTAAGTTTTTGAAAAAGAATTTTTGGAAACCACATTTTAACAAGTAAATATAAGAAACTATTCAACCCCCCCTTCTAGTTTCTACAATGTTGTTATCTTTATGTTGTGTGTTTTTGTGAAAGTTACAAGATTGAAAAATCCTCTAAATTGTGTAAGTACTATCGTAATATCACCTAATGACTCCAATCGCAATATCAATCGCAATGTCAATCGCAATGTTACCAATCGCAATATCAATCGCTATGTTACCAGAAGAACCCAATCGCAATATCAATCGCAATGTTACCAGTCACAATCTCAATCGCAATATTACCAGTCGCAATCTCAATCGCAATATCACCAGTCGCAATCTCAATCGTAATATTACCAGTCGCAATCTCAATCGCAATATCACCAATCTCAATCGCAATATCACCAGTCGCAATCTCAATCGCAATATCACCAATCTCAATCGCAATATCAATCGCAAAGATAAACCCTTTTCCTTTGCTATGGGTTCCAATCGCAATACGGTGCTGTTCCAAGATTTTTGGTAAAAAAATGAGATTTTTGACAAGAAATCCGTGATTTTAACCAACCCAAAGTACCCAAATCTCTACCACAACTATGTAGAAGATATATGGAACACTTGGACTTACAAAAACACGAAAAAATTTGAATCTTGGGTAAAGATCAATCAAAAACACAAGAACACACTAAAAAATAAGTATGAACAACACAAAACCAACCTCTATTTCATCCCATAACTCTTGATACCAATTGTAGAAGTATGATAATCTTTGATTGATCAAGAGGGTTGTTGTTTCTAGTGAGAGAAAGTAGAGAGAGAGATGAGAGAAAATGTAAAAATGATATTACTAAAATGAAACAAATAACACCCCTTTCCATGGTGGAAAGGGGTTTATATACTCAAGTCCCTTAGTGGACTTGGGCCTCCGGCCCATGAACATGCTCATGGGTCAGGCTAATGTAAATATTAATTAAACATATACTACGAGCCTATAACTATATTGTTAGAGTGACTGATACTTTCTTAATACGATAAACGCATTCCCAACAGTTTTTTCTTGTTCTTCCTGTAAATTTACTTTGTAAACTTAATTTTTTAAACTGAATATAAAAAACAATAGATTCATTGAATGAAAACAACACTTACACAACTTTTATCGTGTTCTTCCTCACGAGCTATCTTGTAAGAGTGCTAGGTGTCCTGGCGAACACCTTTCGTCATTTTTATGGAGCCACTACACCGTCTCATCTCATCACTTGTTCTCACTCGGATTTTCGCCACCCAAGTGAGGCAGAAAAAAACAAAAAAAAGGGCTCATTTGATTTTTTGTGTTGTAAAAAAGTAGTTTTTAAATAAAATGTGTAATTGTGGAGTCCAAATGAGAGAAAGGATATGTCATGATAACATATGTTTTTAATACTGAGAGTGTCAAATGACGTGACACCTCATAGAACCTAAGTGAGGAGGTATTTTGAGTTCATGATACCTAATGCTCTAAGTTTCACGTCGTATTTAACGAATGAGCTCGCCACAATACCGTTTGCTCCGAACTAAATTACTAATTTTTTTCTTCTCAAAATTAAACGAAATAATAATTTAAATAGTACGATTTAGAAAAACTTAAATCAAAACATTTTTCAACTAAGCCAATAAAATCTTTATTCATAAAATTTTCATGGTTGAAATTAAAAGCAAGGCAATTTATTTTGAAAAATCTTTAAAAAAATGTGATCTACAATTATATAACAAATCAAATAATGAAAGTAGCATTCATGATTTGATAATATTATAAGACACATCATACTTAGAAGATTGTTTTTGGATAAGGATAAGAACGGAAACTAAACATTATTTTTGTAGCTTGAATTGATAGATAATCTTTCCTATCAAAGCCAATATATTCAACGTCTCTCTTGTTGGCAAACCGGTTTTGTATAAATGTCAATGTATGGTTTTATATGCTTAATCATTCAATTATAGTTCTGATAAATGCAATAATAATTTCCACCTGGTCCATTCTTTATCATAAATGTAATACAACGTACGTAGTGGCGGATCTAGAAAATTGAAGAATGGAAAGAAAAAAAAATGACAATAGCAAAGAAAAAAGTTTGAACCGAAAAAAAACTGAATATTTTAACTTAAAAATGAAAATTTTTAAGTTTTAGAGTGTTAAAAGTTGGATTTAAATGTGTGAGTGGGAGGCAATTTATGTTTTGAATGGAGGGCATTTAAAAAAATGTCAAAATCGAAAAAAAACACTGTAATCTTGTATTTTTTGTCAAGCCATGGGAGCGCCGCCACCCCGTACATTGTACATAAGTCCGCCCATGTACGTACGTACTTCTTCCGTCTCAAAATTATTGTCCCCCGATAAATAAACATTTAGTTTAAGAAAAGTATCATTTTTACCGTTTTCTCTCTTACTTTTTGTATAAAGACAATTTTATAATTAATCAATTAATTCAAAACTTTTTTAAAGTATTTTAATTATAATTTTAAATAAGGGTAATATAATAATCTCAATCTAAACTTATTATATATTTTTGAAAGTAAATAATTAGTTTGAAACAACTCGAAAAAGAATATATATTTAGACGGAAGTAGTTATTATTTTTTACACCACCCTTGATCTTTTGATTTAAGATCTGTCTAAATTTTGTAATTCTTCTTCCACTTTGTTATCAATTAATTTAACTTTTAGTCGTTAAAAAGTTAAAGCCATTGTTGCATTGGAGTATTCGACAATTTTACTTGTTTATATTGCTTGGAATTGGCAAACTTTTATTACTAACATGTACGCAATATCACTCGGTTTACGCAGAAACAGTTTTTTGATAAAATAAATTTTATTTTAGAAAATTCAAACCAAAAGTTTATGCGTACTTTATTAGAGTTATTGGGTGTTCATTTAATTCCCGTCTTGGTTTATTTAGGAGTCAACTCGTCGGGACCAGCCAGGAATAATTTAATTTAACCTTGTTACACTTGTTGATTACCACTAACTAACACAAGTGGAAATAAAAACACATGTGGAGTGGAGTAGTTTAATAAGCATAGAAAAGTGGTCAAACTAAAGTTACAAACTTAAGATTGCATCAACCCAAACTCAGAGAATATCTCGCAAATCAAGTGCTCGGAAAGCACCGCTGACCATCTTGCCTCCTCCGCACACCAGCCGAGACAGCACGAGAGCCACTGCCGTCCCAATGAAACTTCATATACAATTGCAGAATATTTGTTTTGAAATTGCAAAATGTCCCCTCTAATGTAAAGGTTCAAAAAAATATACTAAAGATTAGGTCATAGATACGAATGATACGATATTAGATCACTCAACGAAATACTATTATCTAGCATTTAAACCATAGTTTTTAAGGCAAGCACAAAACAAGTTTCTACAAGTCAACATCATATCCTGGTAAAGTATTACGTAGTATGTTAGTTACATATACTCATCAAAATAGCTGGTTATTCATTACCTAAGACTATATCCGATGGTGACTTACTGCAAAGCATATCGGATCACACTATTAGACAAAGTTGTGTAAAAGGTTTATTCCATTGAAGAGGATGAAGACATGGTATTCCTTAACTTACTGAAAACGTTTTATTGCGAAGAAAACATATCGACTTAAAAACAACTTATTTGTATAATACAATAGAGTTCAACTCTTATAAATATATTATTAAGTAAGACCGAAAATCTATTTCAAAACACCAAATATATTTAATACATATTTAAAAATAAATCGATTTTTTTTTAAATTAACAATAAATCAAAAAATTTATAAGTGTCCTGGACACTTACGATACACCTCTAACTCCGTATCTGATTGCATAAAAATGATGTTTTTAAGATATAGCCGAATAAACTGAATAAATGATGTGTCCAAACCAATAAGTTACTAAAGATATCTGCATTTGAGATGCTTTTAACATTACATTATTAAATGTTACATTCATTAATGTTCATTGCGTATTTACATTATTAAGTATTACATTTAATTGTTTCTGGAAGAGTACTCTATAACTTTCTAGAACATGATATGTGATTTTTTTCTTTCTAATTTTTCTAATTTTTTGTGGTTATACAATTTTGAGCACGTGAATGATTTTTATATAAGGGTTCGTGATATAGTTTGCTACTTTGCTATTTAAGTATGTTCAGATAAAAACAGACCTTTTAAACATGCAAAGTGACATTTGACTCGTAGGGAAATGATATTATTAAATTTCATATTTGTCAGTTTGAATAAATTTGGAAGTTCGGTCCTTCGAACATTAAGGTTACCCGTAAAGGAGTATCGGTCGATTAAAGTCGGTCGAATTCAGTCAAAACTATTGCGATGAGCGAGTCACCTTGGTCGACCGTCCAAGTCGATGCAACTCATGATTAAGTTTAAAACACAAAAAATTAAAATAGGCAAAAGAAATTAAGCATTGGTTTTTAAAAAATCTCTACCTTATAACTACTCAACCAATTTTATAAACTTTCTCACACATTCAAATTCAAACTTCTAAATAATAACAATAATTATCCAACATTTCTAGCAAGAGAACCTCCAAAAACAAAATCCCAAGATCCCAAGTTCCTCAACAAAATGTTCTCATGTGACGTTGGATGAGACTTTTCGATTATCCGGCGTGTCACCTAACTTCCAGTTTAGACCCGCCGAATTTGAGTATCCGTTCACCACAACCATCTCACCCAAACATATACTGTGCAAACCGTCCGTTCTATCTTCCATACCGAGATAACAACCAACAAGCTTTCTTAGAATCTCCTACGGGTTTGTATCGCCCTACTATGGATTCATCTACTTTTTCACATCTTAATCCGTCGTATTATGCGATTAATCGTTTTGAGGTTGATGTTGAATTTGATGGAATGATGTATAATCAAGAGTACTTTGCGGATCAAGGTGTGTGTCAAGGTTCAGGTCACGGTCTGAGTTAAGGTCACTCTATGGGCTAAGGTTCGGGACATGGGTCCTATCACGATGTGGTTAACCTTGACGATGACGAGGAAGAGATGTCACCCGTCAAACCTAAGAAGCCCTATAAACGTGCTTCAAATGCAAGCAGGTTGAGTCGTAGGAGCCGCCAAAAGAATGAACAAATGAGGAAGATATCACATTGTGTAAAGGTTGGTGTGATGTTTTCGAGAATAGCAAGCAAGGAAATAGTCAAAAAACAAAAGGTTTTGGGGGAGTTCTATTGAAGTACTTTGAAGCCGAGACGGGTTCAAATAAAGGGTACGACGTGAGCAAATGGAAAAACAGGTTGCGTCATATAATTGGTGCTTTTTGTGCTATCATAAATAACGTTGAGATTAATCATAAAAGTGGTGCCAATGATGTCACCTCATACCATTGTGTTGAGTACAAAATGACCTACAAACATGCTTTTACTTTAGAGGCGGCATTGAACGTGCTCAAAGATCATCCAAGTTGGTCAAAGGTTGAGCTGCCAAAGTTTACAAAAAAGGTAGAAAAAAAATTCAAGACTTTTGAAACCACCTCTTGTTCTGGGCAATGTGGTTACATGAATTTAAACGATTAATCAGAAGATGAGGATGAAGAGACTCAAGAATACCGACCAATTGGTCGTGATCGAGCTAAAAAGAAGTCATCAACATCGTCGTCAACAAGGAAGTTTTCATTTGTTGATTTTGTAACCAACAAATGCGAGAAAAGAAAGACATTGGCTCGGGAAAAATAAGTAACAAGAATTCTAATTTACCTTGAAACAACGGGACTTGGATTTGCAAGAGAAAGCCTCGGACTTGATAAGAGAAAAACTCAAATTACAAGGTCGAGCAATTGAACTTGTTGAAAAAAAAACGGGATAAAGAGTTATTGTTCTACAAAAGTGAAATCAACCCCTTTTTGTCTCCAGCCCACCAACAAGTCTTGCAAAAAATGAAAGACGAAATTAAGACAACTTACAATTTAAATTACTACTATTAGTTTTTAATTATTATTGTTATGTTTTTATTTTATTTGATTATTATGTAATGTTATTTTCTTAAGTGTAATGTTTTTATCTTTTTAAAAAATTTGAATTTAATCGTCTTGTTGTGATAAATAAATCGTTGTAAGTTGCCGGAGGGAGAAAACTCTTGTGGACAACCTAACAAAAACACTTATACAAATTCGATTCATACTCTACGTCCGAACAACATTATACGATGTTCATACACGCTTTCAAACACAACATGTGAAAACAACATTAACATAAAAATTACAACTATCAAAATCAACAAACATATTTGATCATAGGTGGTTAATATTAGGCATTGACTCGAATTAGCTTATAATCGACTGTCATTTTATAATGTTCATGACTCAGTTACTAGTTCTTCAAGAATCAAACTTTAAACATGAACATTGATCAATGCTTTAGTTGTGGTTAAAATGTAGTCAATGTTAATTTGTAATAGTAAAGGTGGTCACAATATAAGGTTGAAAGGAGCGGAAGCAAACCGTGGGTTGATGAAACTGACGAGCTACTTCCATCTTTTTTACAAATAAGTCACCCGCAACTTTGTTGCACTACTTAAAATTATGGGGCAAACTCATTAGCGTGAGTTGTATATATGTGGGCTCGAATGTTTTTAACTTTTTATTTTTTAAGTTAAGTTTAATTTTGGGGGGTATTTTGTGAGTGAGTTGTGTTTATATAATAAAAAAATAAATATAAAAGGTGAGTGTGAATGAGTTTGAGTGAGTGTTATTACGCACATAAGTGAGAGTTGTAATGAGTTTGTTAAAAAACTGATGTGCCGTATAAGTGATTGGGTTTACCCCACTCCCTTTAGCCTAATATACAAGTTTCCCGATAATAAGTAATAAAGACACTTTAAGAGGTTTGTTATTTCCTTTTCATGGTCACGAATATCATTCGGAAAAGGAGATAACTTTATTTGAAGGCTAATGAAACTATGTTTGAATATGGTTGTTTATCTAGTTGTTTGTTGACAATGAATTCCGAACTAATTAAAAAAGATACATGGATAACTTTAACTGCTTTTTATAACGTTATTTCATACTTTCATCTGCAATATCAATTTTCTAAAGACATAAAACATATTTCGAGTGATATTGGTTTAAACTCGAACATGGCATACCTCACATACGATATGGTGTAAATGATTTATATTCGTGATTGTTGTGACAACGGTGCGGTCCCCTTCAACCACCCCCCAAAGATGGGTTACATTTGAACAAGTAATAATTTGATTCTTTTGAGAGAAAAAAATATGTTGTTTCTTTTTTCCTGAAAATAGAAAAAAAATCAGAAAAGGAAAAAAAAAAGATAGAAAGCACTCGTGGTAAAAATATGTTCAATTGTTTTTTCTCTGCAATCTTATTAAAAGTGTAAATATATTCAGTGAGTGATTTGAACGATCACTCAAATTTGAACATATCATTTAAAAGTTTTGATTGTTTAAAATTTAAAATTTCATTTACATTGCCATATACTGTTCTATGGACGGATCAACATGGGAGTCGGGTGTGCCAATGGTTACACCCTAATATAAGTCACGAAAGGTAAATTTTATATAAAATAGAGGTTTTCACAACACGTGTAACACCCAGTTTTACATAACGTGGGTCAAATTTAATACTACTCCAATAATCTTTATAAAATTTTATGCAACACCCTATTACAAATTATTGGTCCGTCTCTATAACTATTCTAGACATCAGTACTCGTATTATGGAGTCGATAGCAACAAGCTGACAAGTTAACTTTTTTTTGTATTAGACCCAAATCGCTTCCTTCTAAAAGTCTTTTATCAGACGAATCGAACATTTGCACTTAGGCATTGCCGGAGCAATGCCCCTTCATTATCGAGTGTCCTTACATATCTATATAGTACTTGATGTTAATTTAATGACGTACGAAACAATTTCGATAGTGTAACACACTAGCATACGACCTTTAAAATCACGTATAGTATAAAAGTACAAACATTTGCAAATGGGCTAAATTATTGATTTGAAGGAGTCAGATATTTTTGCAACATTTTAAAGTAACAACAAATAATTGGTATTTGGGTTTGCAGAAGTTGAAAGAAATGTTGGCCAATAAGAATCCTTCCATATTCATTGATCAATTGAACTTCCACGCTTCCTCAACCCCCAATTTTGTATTATTGATTTCTGACTTGACTCGACTCGTTTTATGTAAGCTTAAATCTGCTCAATGTAAAATAAGATGTTAAAGGTTTATATGTGTTTAGTTTTTGAAAAACGAGAAATTTTTTAGAAAAGTTTTTTAAAAACATAAAAAACATGTTTAAAATGAGTATTTTTAACTTTTTTTTCTTATATAAAAAACAGAAAATCCGTTTTTTTATTTTGTAATTAATATTTAGAGTTCTTCAGTTTTCAAAATGTCTTTTTAGAAAAATAATAGTTACTTTATTTTCAAGAAAATTAAAGAAGAAATAAAAAAACTTTTCTGTAATAAAACGCGGTTTTAAATTTCGCTAAGCTTGTATATTTGAAAGTGGGATTTATCTTCGCCGACTTCAGACTACCTACTATAAATGAGTTATCATTTTAGAATTATTTGGCTCGTAATATCGAGTCAAAAATCTCGATTTACCAATAAAAAATAAATTGTTTAAAACAACTTGCTATATTATATACTTAAATTTGTTTCAAAGTAATAGTATAATTTGAATTTTTACATTGACCATTATCCGTAAAAGATTAATTTAAAGCCTCTAATTGTTTTTACTAAACCAACATAATTTCTTAAAGAACCTTTAAATACTTCTGCTACGGAAAAAGGTTTTGATAGGAAGCATTCTATTTTTCGTGTGGCATGTTAAGCGAATATAGTTAATGTCGAGCCACAAAGACACAATCGTAAATAGCTAAAATTTGTATAGGTTACGCTAACAACAACCCTTGATAGTCGATGCTATAGATCATATATTCATACTGCCTTCTTTGCTTGTTAAATACGAGTAGTATACAATTCGTATCATGTTACCGAAATTTGCACCAGGTATATACATACTATTATTGATAATGTTATTTCACAGATAAATAAAATAAAATCACATAAGAAAAAGAACTGGTATTAGAAAGGAATCTCGTTATAATATTTGCAATGTTATATATTCATAAGTTTTTATTTTCGTTTTTTTACTCTTTGGAAAACGAGTAAAAGACACAAAAAAAAGAAAAAAAAATACAAAAAAAATTCCAAAATTTTATTCCTTCATGCTTTCTCCCTGAAAAGAGAAGCCAATCCGGTGACCACTAATTTACTCCCTCTATCAACATTCCTCGGTTTGATCGCCGGCGGCTCCCATATCCCAGCCGTCGACGATTCAAAACCCTCATCGGACTTTTTCCCCTCCGTCGACTCTACCTTCGCCTTATCCTCTCCAAAAATCAATTCAAAAACCCCACAGTCAGACTCAAACGCGGCCTCAGAAAAAACAGACGGCTGTCTTTTGTGTTCTGAGGCCGCGTTTCCATTTGGTGTTGGAGGTGGAGTAGGTGGCAATAAAGCCAGTCCCGCCTTCACCGACAACGGCAACATTTCCGTTGTCGGTGAAGGCATTCTGACATGTGTCGACATCCATTTCGACCTCATGTACTCAAATTTCCTCCATGGAGGAACATGCATTCCCTTTTTCTTCAAGCTCAGTTTCGCTGCGTCAGACACAACCGATAAAATCTGCTGCAAACGATCGGCTTCGCCAACGTAAATATACGGTAGCGATTGAAGAATCGCCTTGTAGTTCCCAGTAGGCCGAGCTATCTCGAACTCAGATCTAAAATCTATATCAATTAACACCCTTTCTCCGCTTGCAAACATCACATCTAGAAACTCATATTCACCTATAACCAAAATTAAACCCCCATAAATACTAATCACTCTAAATTCATCATATATATTTACCAGAAGTTCAAAATTAATTACCAGCAGGATACGATGAAGTTTTCTCCCAACGTGATTTACAAATCGAAGCATCGTACCCAATTAGCACCAACTCACGAACAACACCTTTCGTCAATTCGCCTTTCCTTTTACATGACTTATTTTTCTCGACAATTTTCGACGTGTCCGCTAGCAAATTCCTTTGAGCAACACTCGCGCAAGACACCAAACTCTAAAAACGGACAATTAAAATCATTCAGACAATTAAAAAAAGAAAAAAGTAAGACGTGGTCAGATCGAGACTCGAAATACCTTGAGGGTATCGGAGTAGTTAGGATTAGCTTCACCAAAAAACTCATCATCGGATGCATCATTCACGTTTCCATTGAAACAATTACATCTGTTTCGGCCACATTTAGGCTTTTCATCTTCGATAAAATTCTGCACCATTTTCGCCAAACAAACGGAACTAGGTTCGAAGTCAGGTAAATCATTTTGTTTATTATCCGAATTATGCTTCAAGTTACCTCCACGGTCGAAAAGACGCTTAAAACGAGACCTCACAACTGGTTTCAGAGTCACGGGAGACTCGTAATTAACGGACGAGTCTTCGTGACTCTGATCAATCGGTTGGATCTTCATTTGAAAATGCATACTACTTTTCTCAACTTTTATACCAAAACTTAAGTTTATACAAAACTATACGTTACGTGCTAAAATGATTAATACCTTACTTTTCGACAAAAAAAAAAGTTAATTAACTAGAATGATCTTTTTGTTTTTAATGTTTTTCGTGAAGAATGTGACGACGATGAACAGGCACTTTGTCAACAAGTACACGTTTATCTGAAAAGTATTTAGTGACCGGAATTTTCATTTTCCGGCGAGTTTTTAGTCACCGGAAGTGGTTGAGAAAATTGAAAACTGAGAAATGAAAAGATGAGAAAATTAGGAAATTGGAAAATGTTTTTATTTTTAGAAATATTTGGGAGTGAGTGAAAATAAAGGAGTTGGTTGAGAGGTTTATATACAGGTATTGGTGGAACAGAGAGGTGTGATGACGTGGATAATAGGACAAAAGAAGGATGAGGTGGAGTGGATTATCCAATTATTTGACAGTGGGTCACGTGTTGGTGTATGTGTGTGGGTGTTTTACCTATGTGGCTATTGTCTATGTTTGGACATTTGGTTTTTTGGTATTGGTTCATTCAAAGTTTAATTACTGACTAGTTTGTGGAAGCTTGTGTAATAGTCCTTGAAGATATGGTGGAGTTGTTGTTTTCACCATTTACGGGTACGTTGGTTAAATTATCAGTTAGCAGTTAACAATTAACAGTAGTAGTTAATATATTAAAAATGTTTAATAAATTATTAGTAGTAATTTAAATAGGAATGAGCATTTGGATCCGAATTTCGAAATTGAACCGAAATCATACCGATTCCCGGAACTCGAATCTCGTTCGATACGGTACCAGAATTATAAAATAAGTTGAGGAATAATTCGAGACCACTAATTCGTTACGGGACCAATACTAAATCGATTTTCCGGTCACGATACCCGTGTCGATACAGATATCTGAATCTCGTTCGGTACAATACTGATACCACTAATTTATGCTCGGGAAATAATCAGTACCACTAATTCGGTACGAGACCGATACCGTGCTCATATCTATATTTAAATTTGTAAAAACATATAAAAAGACAAAAAGAGTACGTTTATAAATAGAAAATTCTTTCAAATTTAGTATGTTATATCAATAAGGGTATTAAAGTAAATTATTAACTTTATGTTTTTTTTAATTAATTATACTAATTTAAAAATGCTCTTTAAAAAAATATATGTAAAATAGTATTTTTTATGATAAATGCTAATATTTATTGTTCTAAATAAATAAAAAGATTTAACTTACAAAATACTAATACTAATTGTTAAAAATATTATCTTAAAAGCTATTATCAGACATAGGGCCTGTTTGTTTAATTTTTCTGTTAAGTCATGTAAAATTAAAATGTTTGTCTACATATATGATGTCAGTTTTTTTTTATAGATATATGGTTGTTTGTTTTATGTGTTGAATATATTGTCTGAATTAAAGAAAATTACTTATCTATCCTAAAAAGATATATGTGAAGAAGTTACAGGATAAATAAATAAAATTATAAATTAAATCATATACTTAATATAGACGCCCTTCTTTTTATTAGTTTTTTCTAGAAAGACATGTGTTAATATTAAACACAAAATAAATAAACTTTTAATAACTTAATTTACTTACTAATTTTTTAATTAATACTTTTTAAGTTTTTAATAAACACAAACATAACCTATTAGAGGGAAAGGTATCACAAAGAGGTGTTTACCTCTTCACTGCGCCACATCAGCGCCACGTCATACCAACTAATCTCTCTCCTCTTCTCCAAAAACACCCCTTTATCACAACTAGTCTCTCTCCTCTTCACTTGGGTCCCACCACTCACCATTTTATTTAATTTTTCAATTTTCACACAAAATAAAAATTCATTTCATAAAATAAAAAATTACAAAATACTTCAAATAAAAATACAAATACTTAAAAAAAAATACAATACGGTCGATTATTCATGGTTGATCTTGTGCCCAAACATGCTCAATGAGGTTCCGTTGAAGCCTTGAATGTACGTCTCTATCTCGGAGTTCTCTTTGTCTCCTGCGACGTATTTCACATCGCTCGACCCATGACCTTAACAAATGGTGCCCAGGAGGGATGTACATTTCAACTGCTTCGGAAATCGCATACCCTTGATTCATCTACCCCATCCGCCACCGTGGCGTTTGCCAATTGACGAAGAGCGGATGTGCATTTCATGATGACACTCATACTTTTCATACCCGTAGCATCATATCGAATAGTAAAAAAATAAAAATGCTTGGGTAAAGGATTATTTGTTGCATAATAAGTTTCAATACCTTCAACAATTTCCAGAAACAGCTCCCGTCTCATCCGATATCGTAATCTGAATTTTTCTGCCGGGTATTTTGGATGTGGACCAAAATAATCTTCCATTAAACGTTGTTCGGCGACGTCACGTTCACGCCAAATGTATCTGCGATGTGAATGAACTTCATTTTCTTCCTCTTCGTTAATCTTCCACACCATTTCTACTTCTTCCATTTCTTCGATATCTGACTGGTACGAATCCGACGAGGTGCTCATATTGAAGTTTTTTGTGAAAGTTTAATTGAATGTTTTTGTTGTGTGTGGTTTTTAAAGAAGTTTGGGTGGTATTTATAAGAATAAAAAGTTTAAAAAAAAATAATTTTTTTTTAAAGAAATTAGCCGTTTGAGAACGGTAATAAAAAAAAAATGGGCCCCACCTTCTTTTCCAACGAGCAATGTCACAAAGTGACATTTGAATACCGGCCAGGGGGGGTCGGTGTAGCGGCGAAGGGCGGCGAGCGGCGGCGAGCCTGCCACCTAGGCACGGCGAGCCAAGCTCGCTGCCATTAGGGGTGTCAAAAAAGTTGACCCGACCCGAACCCGACCCGAACCCGAACCCGAACCCGAATAATCATATTCGGGTCAGGTCACTCGGGTCCAAAAGCGTATTCGGGTCAATTCGGGTTGACCCGAATTGACCCGAGTTTTAATTAGGCTCGGGTTCGGGTTATATATTTTTACCCTTGACCCGACTTGACCCGACCCGAGTTGACCCGAACCCGACCAACCCGACTTGACCCGACTAAAATTAGACTTTTTACATTGTTTTAGTACAAAATTAGGCCACTTTTTACACTTTTTCCTCAAACTCGGGTTGACCCGAACCCGAGTTGACCCGACCCGAGTTGACCCGGCCCGAATTGACCCGAACCCGAGTGACCCGAGTTCTAATTAGGCTCAGATTCGGGTTATATATTTTTTACCCTTGACCCGACTTGACCCGACCCGGGTTGACCCGAACCCGACCGGGTCAACCCGAATCACACCCCTAGCTGCCATACCGTTCCCTCTTATTGCTCACTGCTACATCTCGATAAGGGTGCTCGTTTCAACAAATACAACATACAAGTCATAAAAGAAAATTGATATTCTAAAATCTACTATTAAAAAATAAATAAAATCCGAAAGAAAGTCTCTCCTACTCTTGTAATCCTTATTTCTCTGTGTCAAATTTAACTCTATACAATTGGCCAACCATAAACCATTTGTACAAGTAATTCAACAATACCACCTACTCTTGAACTCTTGATTATCCTATAATTTATTTACTTAATTATATAATGCTATAAATTGCTTCAAATCCAGAACTCTTGCTTTTTTAATCGTTAAAAAACATGCGATCATCATGTGTTTAATTCTTAGCAAATCCATCAACTTAGAAAACAGGTCATTATATCTCTACCCCTAGCTAAAGATGTATCACTAGAATTTAGAACATGTGTTCATTACCAAGTTTCCGACAAATTTTTAGTCGACACCAAAAAGAAAATGCAACATTTTCAGGACTAGACGTTAGGTGATGAGATGCCACTCCCTATCAATAAAACAATATTTATTTTTGGTCCAAAAACAATTATCCAATAAACAAAATTGTATGCTTTGCCATGTGCATTTAATTTCATAACAGCCATTTGGTAACAAGATGGATTAATGGATGCTTTTAGATATTATTTTTTTCAACAGCTTTTAGATATCTAAAGACGCCAGTTATATACTATTATGGAAGTATCAAGGTGCAATTGACAACTTCATAAAGATCCAAAATTAGAAGTGTCATTTTTGTAAAAAGCTTAGAAAGTTAGTTAGTTAAGGTTAGTATTTGGACCGTCGATCCGAATTGGCTTAGAAAACGGATCGACTTGGACAGAGGTCCAAGGTTTTGGACCATTTCGATTTTTGGTCCGATCAGTTCGTTTCTATCAAAAACCCGTCTATAAGACCAGATCAGTCTGTAGGCCGAACTGATCAGACCGACCAGGACCGGACCAGATCATTTCAATCCAGTCCGAGGTTTTGGACCATTATGGTCCTTAGTTCGATCAAGTCTGGTCCAGACTCGATGCTCAGCCCTAGCCATATGTTATTCGTTTTCTCGCTCATTTAAAAGACTTATATATAAACAAAGAAATCACATTTAATCGTTACACAATATCATTATTATTAATAACAAATCACATTTTCCACATAGTATCAGAATCATAGAGCTTAAGCCCTAGTTTCACATAAATTTTCAAATTAACCAATAAACCTAAAGATTTGATCATTGTTTCCATGATCTTGAAACAAATTTAATCAATCTTTACTGTTGTTATATGTTCTTGATCTTAACTATTTGTTGCACTTGATAAATTCTGTTACATTTTTTATTTCTTGGTTAAAAACTTGTGATTTCATCAATGACGATTCCATGTTCTTCATGACCAAATAACAACTGTAACCAAAAGTTACCCCAAAATAACGGTCAAAGCCAAAACAATAACCAAAATGTCAATCAAAATGTTAATATGATCAAATATCCTTTAAATATTGCAAGTTTGATCACTATGATATGACTTTAAGGGACGATAATTCAAAGTTAATTCAGTTGTTGATGAAACTGATGACGAATATGAATATATTAGGAGTCAAATTCTTTCTATGGGTCATCTACATACTGTTAACGAAGCCTATTACATTGCTCAACAAATTGAGAACCAGAAAAAAGTCATGTTTTTGAACCTACTGCTTTCTTTCCTAATTAGAACAACAAAAGGAGGAAATAGTGGTAGGAGAGATGTTAGAAGACCTAGGAATGATACCATATGTGATAGTAATAGGTTTTGTACTGGTTGTAATCAAGGACACACAATTGATTCATGCTTTGAGTAAATCATTTACCCTGAATGACATAAAAGGAAAAATTCCAAGAAGAAATACAAGCTTGAAAAATATGTGGTTGGTTTTAAAGATCAGTTCAATGGTGATGCACCTTTTGATATGAGGTGTGAAAATGAGATAGGTTTAAATCAAGGTGGTTTTGATCAAAAAATGAGGTTGCTATTTATGAAGAACTGATTGTTAGTGCATATATTACTACTAATACAAATGTCACCTAAAATGATTATATTCTAAATCTCTCTTACGTTTTGTTAAAGATAAAATATTAAATCTATTTTTAAGTTTACATTAAAAACAATACTAGCCTTAGAACTATTGTTTCTACACTTCTCTTCTTACATAATCTTTTCACATACTCTCCCACCATTATTTCTACTTCACATTCACGCACCACCAAAATCTAACCCATGGAGTTATTCTCTACACCTCCTACCTCTCCTCATTCTTACCTTGAGAACCTAAAGGATATACCTTATCCTTATTTAGCACCTTTACCACCACCACCACCTACATGGATAATCTCCCCCTTTCTTTCGGTGTATATTTGTATAATGTTACAAACACAAAAATGATATATGCACACTCTAATAAATATGATTAAAAAAGTTAACTACAAGGTAATAATGACTTTGAGTGTAATCTTGGACAAGAGAGTTTGTATTTATGACAAAACCAAAGTCAGCTCCTACGGATCCCTTCGTAAAGGGATAAGCCCCTTTCTGAAAAGGGTCCGCGAGGTCCGTGAACTGCTGAGCTTGGTGCCTATAAATACCAAGCTTACACTTTGTCCTCATTTTAACCAGAAAATCTAATTTTTCGACATTTTTCAAAAAAAAATTTCCATCATATTCTCTCTATCATTCTTTTTATATCTGATCTTCTATCACTCACTTCTCTCTCTAACATGTAGATCTTAGATCTATACTTGTTCTTCTCTTAGTGTTTCTCTTTATAGATATGGAGATCACTTAGGTTGAATGCAATCCATCCGAGATCAAAATTCATCACGGCATCATGTCTAAGATCTATAACTCTTAAAAGACCTCTCCAAGCTTTGATCCTTCATTTGTTAATTGTGTGGATGTGTTAAATGTCACCTATACATCCACCATTGTTGTATCTATACATCTACTACTTGTGTAATAGTGTGGTTATCATTTTATTCCTCAACATGCGTAGTGTGAAGGGAGTGTTTGTACCCATGTGAAAGAACACGACATCCTAGCTTAGGTGTCAGAAAATATAGTTGGCGATGTAAAAGGGTGTTGGTTCTATCCATTGTGCAAGGTAACCGGATAAAGTGTAAGCGATGTAGAAGAGGCTTGTTGTACCCGTGTGAAAGAACACGACATCCTAGTTTAGGTGTCGGTAAATAGTATAAGCGATGTGTAAGGGTTTCTCCACCAGTATAAAGGAGGTTGTTGATTAGTGAAGTCAAGCTCTCAAGTAGGTGACTCGGGGAGTGGATGTAGAGCAAGGAATGTGTCCTTGTATCCGAACCAATATAAATCATTGTGTCGGTTTGCACTTCCTTTTTCTTTATTGCTCTATCTTTATACTCGCATCTAATCATTGCTTGCGCGTGTTGTGATCATTCAATATGATACTTGATTGATATAGTACTTGACTATATGTCTCATACTATGTCCCCCTTAATCGACATTTGATACAAAAGATTTTATAGACATATTCAGCCCTCCTCAACGTTTCCACAATTGGTATTAGAGCCACGTTGATCTTATTTTATAAAAGCAAATGGTTTTTAAAATGGGGCACGATCCATGTATCAAATTACCTTTAAAGCGGGATACAATATGAGAAGCGTCTCTTTGTATATTGCTTGCAAATTTTATTGTTTAGTATACTTTGTTATATTAGCTTGAAGATTTCCATGAAACATAAATAAATATGTCTTAAAAGGATTGGTGAGTGTCGTTGTGTGTCCATAGAGAAAATTACAAAATACGATTTTTAATGAGTGTTTGGCACAACTCTTAATTTCGTTGAAAAAACATTTCCGTAAACTCATAGATAAGTCTCACAAGTAGAAATGATGTTTAACATGTGTATTATATGTTTGTTATTAAGTCTAGTGAGTCCTATGCATTTCCCTTATGTCAAAATACAAGTTTTGGGGAAAATTGTAGTATGTCACAGAGACATACGGACTCTTTTTAGTGGTCTACGGACCCTTTTTAATAAGGATCTGCGGGGTCCGTATACGTCTGTGCTGCAGTTTTTAGCTAACTTTAAAAGGCTATAACTTTTTAACCGTAAGTCCGTAGAAGTCGTGCCACCTATTGATTTAAAGATAATTGAGTCTACATTCATATAATAACACTCTGAGATGCTGACTAGATTCATAGGAAGGTGAAACAAGTCAAATTCAATAAGGTGTCTAAAGATATGAACTTACTTCACCTTTTTATCACACTTCTCTTTAGTTGGACATCTCCAAATAGTTTGTGTTTGAATGAGGCTATATTTATATTCTAAAACAAATCATTTTTTCATACAAAGAAAACTAATCAAGCTTTGTGTAAATCGTCATAGTTAAACACAAAGTGAAGAAAAATATTTGTATGTTATACACAAATCATTTTGTCATACAAAGAAAACTAATCAAGCTTTGTGTTTGCTTCTATTTGTGATACATAAGCGTCAACCTTGCCATGTTACTCATTTTCTTGCTTGTCAATTACATGATTATGCACCATAGGACATTTGCTAGATTTTGTGAACTAAATTGGAAAATTGTCTTTCACATTGCTTGTAGATTTTTCTCACTCTCTTTGCATATGTTATACTCTTACTTGCACTTATTAAGTTGCTTAGAAATAGGAACTAAGTAAACTTGTCATGTACACCACCTTAGTTTATTCTCTAAACATATAGTGTTCTTGAAAAAGGGTGTTTGGTATAAGATAAAACAATGATCTGAAAAAGTATCCATAGGATTTTTATTATCCTTATGTTGTGTGTTAATGGAAATTTGTGCATACGAACGTCTTGCTTGTCTCGAAATTTGTACGCTTATGTGTTTTTATGAGTTTCCCGTTTACTTGCATACCATTATCTTTTCATCCTTAGATAACCATTGCATTACGCCTATATGCTTATGCGTTTTCTATTTGTCTTTCTATCTATATGCATATGAGCTTTTGTCTCGACATTTATGTGCATATGTTGAAATCAGTTTTCAAATCTGTAGAAACTAGAGGGGGGGGGGGGGGGGGGTTGAATAGTTTCTTAAATTTACTTGTTTAAATTAGGATTTTCAAAAATCCTTTTCAAAAACTTAGGCTTGAGAAAATACGTGAAATCTTCTTATACATAATATGGACAAGGGATAGTGCAACTAAGCTAATAATTACAAGTATGTGCAAGTAAAGAATAATGAATGTAAAGAGATAAGGAAAAGAAAGATCAAACCAAACACCAAGAATTTATAGTGGTTCTGAAACGAAGTTCACCCTCGTCTCTAATCCACTCCTCGAGTACTCCTTACTCGAGAGTTCACTAATTAACAAACTCCTTAAGGTGGAGAAACCGTACATGTCGCTTAACCAATTTCCGACACTAAGTTAAAAGTCGAGCCCTAATCTTAGCTAGGACCAATCTACACCAATATACTTTGAGGAATAAGTATTAACCTTACTACATACACAACTTTCAAATAGACATAACTATTTGGATCTTTACAACACAACTTCCAAGTAACACAACTACTTGGATCTTCACAACACAACTAAAATGAATAAATAAAACTTGATCTTCAATAGATCTTGAGGTAAACTCAACACTTCATGTATGAAAGTGTTCTTCTCTTTACACTTGGAGAAGAAGAGATGGGAGGAGAAAGATTCACTTCTAAACAAGTAGTAATCAACCAAATAACCAATTTGTATCTGGAAATTTGTGTGCAAAAGAGGTGAAGAGAAAATCTGAGAATGGTCCACTATTTATAAGACAAAAGCCCAACGGCTCTTTCTGGGCATGGTTCCTTATTGATGCTTGTGGTTCCTTATCGATAAGGATCCGCATAAGCATTTAAGGAACCGTGGAGGTAGACTCCGCGCCCTTTTGTCTTTTAGTGGGGTAGTCACATCTGGTGGAATATTTATCCACAAGGGATATTCCTAAACCATATGGAATATGCTATTTTCAAATTTTCAAATATTTAATTTAATAAAACATTTTCTCAAAAATAAAGTTTAATAAAAAACTTTGTCACATTTAATAAAAGGTGAGTTTTAAGAAAACTTAAATCCTTGATCACTTAATTAAGATGAAAACTTGTTTGTTCATACCTTAAGTGATAATGGTTGAAATGAAAAAATGCTTGAACTCAATAATTCGTTCTTCGTTATTTTCGTAAACGCTTGTTTTTATATATTGTCGTAATCAAAACAAAGCGAGACCGAAAAATGCAAGTAACGTTTTTAGGCATCATTGCATTAACAATCTCCCCCTTTTTGATTTCGATAATTGTAAACTCAATCACATGAAAAACAAGATTTTCGAAGACGAGTTTATTTCATTTCTCCCCCTTTGTCGAAGCAAAAAGAATGCAAAAGTCTTTGTAGAAGAAAAGAATCAGACTTTGCAAAATCTCCCCCTTGGTGCTTACTCCCCCTTGCTTGGGGCACCAACGAATCGAGCTATGGTGACAAGCTACATAGAAGGGTTAGTAGAAGAGAAGAAGCACCCAACAAGATATAGCAAAGGTCACATAGAAAGAAAAAATAAGATAAGAAAAGAGAAGTTAATCAAGATCCAAGATAAGTCATGTTAAAAGGAAACATGAAATAAAGATACAAAAAAAAATCATACAAAGATGTATGAAAAAGAAAACAAGGCAAAAGAAAAGCATAAATCTAATCCTAGTTAAACTAGAACTCTAAGATTTGCTTGAAATAGATGTCTTGGAGATAAGCAATCCTTATGCTTAAATGAAAGACAAGGTAGTGGCGGAAGGAGGTGGTGGTGGCTTGGTAGTAATCTCATAGTTATAGTGAAGAGGAGGTTTGACTAGGAGACTCTTGATGTAATTCAATTCCTCAAAGATGTGAGCCATAGCAAGATGTTGATATTGACAACAATGACAATATCTCCCATGATGCATGACATTATCATGTGAGGGAGGAAGAATACAAAAGGCTAGTGGTGGAAGAGAAGAAGTTCCACAATCAATATTCTTAGAAGAAGAATAAATATGATTTTGAGTGTTCTTGAGTGAAGTTGGATTGAAAGAGATTGGGGAATATAGAGGAGAATCAAGGCTTTCATTTGGTGAATAAGACATTTTTATTTGAAAAATGATGCAAAATGCTTGGGTTTAAATAGAGAAAGCACAAGACACTTTTGGGATGGTCAAAGGTTTGAACCAAAGATTCCAAAAAGTGTTGGAACAAATTTGGAGTTATAGAAAACTCAAAATTTGAAGCTCTGCCCGTGGTTTCGTATCTCCACCTGTGGTTCCATATATATATGGATCCATGGGTTATTTAGAGAACCGCCCACGGAACCTTGGTTTTGGTGGATGAGAGGAATTTTCTAATTCAGCAAATTCTAATTTTCTAGTCTAACTAATCATAGAGACATGCTAAAAAGCAATAATAGACACAGAAAACACACAAGAACTCATCAAACAAGATTTTGACCAAAATACATGGATTTAAAATAAAATCGATGTTAGAGGTGTGTTAATCTAGACACATAGTCATGACATAATGATCCTCCAAATTTCATAATCGTTCTTGCTATATTTGAGTAATCCATACATATGAATTATGTATGCTCATTGTCAATAGCAAGAAGCTATGAAAAACATTTTTAGATTGAATTAACAATGCTAAAACATTTCTCGACCATTTTCGAAAGAACTTTGAGAATTTTGAAAAGGAGAAGAGGAATTTTTTAAAAAGAGTTTAAGAAATTCAATGACTCAAAGAATGAAAAGATTCAAAAGAGAGAAAGACTCTATCAATAAAATGCGCAATTAAGAAATATGTTCCATCAAACCTATACCTAGAAGCGAAGTAATTAAAAGGTTCTCTATTAAGTGGCTTAGTGAAAATATCGGCTAAGTTTTCTACCGAGGGCACATTATCAATCGTAATGTTATCCTTTTGAACATTATCCCTAAGGAAATGGTGGCGAATCTCTATGTGCTTTGTTCGTGAGTGCTGCATGGGATTTTTGCTAATGTCTATTGCACCCTTATTGTCACACATGATGGGAATATCATTAAGTGAAATATCGTAATCAACAAGCGCTTGTTTCATCCATAGAGCTTGTTGAAAAGCTTTACCGACACTCACATACTCGCCGTTCGTGGTGGATATAGCAAGAGCGGTTTGTTTCTTGGTGAACCAAGAAGTTAAACAACAACCCATGAAGGTACAAACTCCACTAGTGCTTTTCCGATCCACATAGTGTCCCGCATAATCCGAGTCCGCGTATACTATGGTTTCTACGCCGGTCCCTTTAGGATACCATAATCCTAAATGTATAGTGCCTTTAATGTATCAAAAGATACGCTTAACCGCTTCAAGGTGAGAGGTTTTGGGAGCCTCTTGGAAGTGAGCACAAAGGCAAACACTAAACATGATATCCGATCGACTTGCCGTTAGGTAAAACAAACTACCAATCATACCTCTATATTTGGTGTTTTCTACCGACTCACAATCATCATCTACAGTGAGTTTAGTATCCGAGGCTATAGGGGTCTTTATTGGTCTAGAGTCCTCTAATCTAAATTTCTTTTGCATTTCTTTTGCATTTCTTTAACGTACTTAGATTGATTAAAGAAAATACCATCGTCCATTTGTCTAATTTGGAGTCCTAAAAAGAAGTTAAGTTCTCCCATCATGCTCATTTCAAACTCGACAAGCAAGATTTTGGAAAATTCATCACACAAGCTTTGACAAGTTGAACCAAATATAATGTCATCAACATATATTTGTACGATTATGAGGTGAGAACCTTGTAGAAACTAGAAGGAGGGGGGGTTGAATAGTTTCTCTTTGGTTTGTGCCCAAATTAAAATTCATTTCAATTATGTTTGTCTCAGAACTACCTTTTACTTGAAAGCTAGTTGCATAATGATTAGGTTCAATTCTAATGCATTAACAATGACAAATAGTAGATGTGAATGATGTGATGATAAGAGTAAGTAAAGAGTAAGGAAAGAAACGACCTAATAGTAAGACACCAAGATTTATAGTGGTTCGGCAACGAAGCTCTATCTTCGTTCCTACTCCACTCCTCGATTACACCTTACTCGAGATTTCCACTATATCCACAAGCTCCCTTTTTGGCGGAGAAAACCATACAGCGTCGCTTACATTATTTTCCGACACTAAGCTAAATTTCTAGACCTAATCTTAGCTAGGAATAATCTACACAACGTCGCCCACTTCACCATTTTATGACACAAGGCTAGATGTCGAGTGCTAATAGAAAGATAGAACCAATCTTTACAACGTTGCCTACTTCACAATTTTACGACACAAGGCTAGATGTCGAGTTCTAATCGAAAGATAGAACCAACCTTCACAATGTTGCCTACTTCACCATTTTACGATACAAGGCTAGATGTCGAGTGCTAATCGAAAGATAGAACCAATCTTCACAACGTTGCCTACTTCACCATTTTACGACACAAGGCTAGATGTCGAGTTCTAATCGAAAGATAGAACCAACCTTCACAATGTTGCCTACTTCACCATTTTACGACACAAGGCTATATGTCGAGTTCTAATTGAAAGGTAGAACCAATCTTCACGACTCTTCACTTTGAAGCTATGTGAGAACTTCACAAGACACAACTACACATCACATTATAGTTTAGTGAGAACTCACTAGAAACAACCACATCACTTTATAGTTTAGTGAGAACTCACAACTCACAACTATTACAACTCAATAAAACACATATCCAAGTAGACACATGTAACGTAGATCTACACAACACAAATCCAAGCATACACATATACAATGGATTTACACAAGACTAGACCCAAGTATTCACAAATACATTGGATCTACACAAGACTCAAATAAAACTAATGATAAACATGACTAAATCTTTAGGAGAGGATGATCTTCATCAAGGCTTCATCTTTAATCACATCACAAGTGTGTGGGTGATCTTTTCTTTGGACAAGGTAAAGAAGGAGATCAAGGGGATAATCGTAAGTAAACATATTTAGCACATTAAGTGATCATTTACAAATGATTAGGAATTAGAAAGGAAAAGGATAGCAGAACGAGTGTCCAAAAAGGGTTGTGGAAAATGCAGATTTGATCCACTATTTATAGGATACAAAAGCCAACGGCTCTCTGAGCGCGGTTCCTTAATTGTCCCACAGTTCCTTATCACTAAGGAACTACATAGGCATTTAAGGATCTGTGTTCATAGACTCTAGTCCATTTTGTCTTTTATTGGGGGAGTAATATCTGAGGTAAGTTTTTACCTTCAAAGGATATTCCTATGGCATTTGGAATATGCCATATTCAAATTTACATTTTCCATTTAATAAAACATTTTTTTAAAAAGAAAGTTTAGTAAAAAATCTTTTGTCACATTTGACAAAATGTAAGTTTATGACTAATCACTTTTATGATCACTAATCATGATTAAGATATGTTAGTGCAATACTTAAATGATTATTACCTTGATGATAGTGTTTGTTAGATAATTCGTCTTATGATTGTATTTGACGATAACTGTCTTTTTACTTTGTCGTGATCAAAACTAAAAAAGATTAGTTAACACTAATAATGTTTTTAGGCATTACTTTGCATTAACAATCTCCCCCTTTTTGATTACGACAAACTATAAAGTCATTTATGTAAAATCCAAAATTATTCGAATTATTAAAGAGTTTATCACTATCATTTCTCCCCCTTTGTCGAAGCAAAAAGGTTAGCACAAGTCGTTGAGGAAGAGAAGAATTGACTTTGCTAGAAGCTCCCCCTTGGTGTTTACTACCCTTTCTTGGGGCACCAAGTGAATGAGCTAAGATGACATGCTACAGAAAGGTTAGTAGAGAGAAAAGAAACACCAATGTATATATAGTCACTACCTACTAGGTAACTTTAGAGGGAGAAAGAAAAGAAATCTCAAATTAGAAGCAAGTATTTGCTAAGAATGTCGAAAGAGGGTGTTTTGACAAAATCAAAGTTCAATTAGTGAAATAGAGGTAGAGAAGAAACATCCATATCAATTGAAGTGATAATATGTCGAAGGGTTAGAAACATCCATATCAATTAAGAACCTCCTTTACAAGATTTCGCGGGTAAACCCGTTCTCTTTACTCGATCGTCCAAAGCTGACTGCGAACGTAAAGAGTGAATCATTAGGATAAAATTATCCGCATGATTGAAGCTGTCAATTCATATACCTGGAACAAGTGAAATTCAATTAAGAACCGCACCATCGTTGCTTTCCAGTTGTCACGAGCTTGATTCATATAGAATATTGCTAGTTACCTACCAAGTGTTGTTTGATGTTAACACTAGAAGAATTTCCATTCGTCACTGTAAATACTTAATTGTATTACTCTGAATGTTTTGGCAAGATCACTGAGATTTTGCGTAGAGGCATGGAACGAGTTTGAATTCATTTATGAATTAAACCATTGTTGCTTTCTAGTTATCACAAGTTTGATTCATAAAGAATCGTACAAGTCACATACCATTAGCTTTTTCATATTCGCTCAAGAAGGATTTCCATCTTCATTGTAAATACTTTCGTATTACTCGGATGTTCAGGAAAGATCATGAAGATTTTGCGTAGGACTCTTAAGATCTTTTTACTTTTCACAGTGTGTGAAGAAGCAAGTAAATATGGAAATGTGTCCTAATGAGATATTTGATGATCTCAAATGGCTCTAGACTCGATCGTGCACTTTGGATTTTTAGTGATCGTAGGCTGGAGAGGAGAGCCACCATTTCAATACCAATTTATTCGGAGTGAATAAATCTATAGATAACGTGTTGATCTCCGGGTGATTAAAACAAATACCTTTTGAGAGATATCTGAGTTAGTTGCATTTAATAACTGGATTTTTCCTGGTATAAAAAAAAGTTTATCGTCCGATCTTTTCTAATTGAGAAAGGGAAAAATGTGTGACTCAGCTGTTCTTGGTGGAAAAATAATAGTTTGGTCGTTGTAGTAAAAGGAAAGTGCAAAAACTTTAAAGTAAAAAGCAGGGTAAATAAAGTTGAAAATGATTAAAAATAAATGACGAGAAATTAAAGCGTGACGAAAAGTAAATAACGCAAACTTAAAACTATCCTAAAAGCAAGCTTAAAATAAATCTAAGGCAAGTAAACTAAAAGTGCGACTAAGTAAAAAGGCGGGAAAAATAAAGCTTAAAACTTAAAAACATAAACTTAAAATAAACTAAAAATACTCATTCGGAAAAACATCTTCATTCGGAATAATCACTCGTTCGGAATGTCACCTTCACTCGGAATAATTAGTCTTCGTTCGGAATATTTACCTCATGCGGAATAAAAGCTTTATTCGGAATAAATAAAAGAAATGTTGGTTCGGAATAATCAACTCATCCGGAATGATTGCTCATCCGGAATAATTCTTGATTCGGAATAACAAAAACGCTCATGGGGAATGTTTCTTGGTTCGGAATAAGGCTTATTCGGAATAAGTCTTCATTCGGAATGATTGCTCATCCGGAATAAATGGTTTTGTTCGGAATGTTCGGTGGTTCGGAATAATCAAAAGAAAAACTGATTCGGAATAATTAAGAAAAAGTGCTCATCCTTAATAAATGATAAAAATGGTTGATTCGGAATATTAAGCTCGTTCGGAATAATTTAAATTAGACCTTCATTCGGAATAAAACTCTTCATTCGGAATAATTAATATAAAACGTTGGTTCCGAATATGTTGGCTCGTTCGGAATCTGGGCAACAAAAAAACGAAGAACAGGAGAGAAAGGCTAAGAACGAATCTAATCAAATCTAAACAAACTAAACCAAAAGATTAAACCAAACTAATCAATAAACATCTACTAATGATAACCTATCACTCCAAATCAATAATACTAACAATAAACACCAACAAATCAAAAACCCACTTAATCAAATCAATAATAACTCAAGAACATAAACATAAAGATGAAGATTAAATCCAAACAAGAAGACTAGATGAGAGATTAACAATAAAAGTAAAGATTAGATTAAAAACAAGAAAGGAAGATTAAAGATTAAGATCCTAGTGAGAGAAACTGTCACTTTCTCTCTCTAAAATTACCTACAAAAATGAAAACTAAATTATCTCTCTAACTAGCTAACCAACCCTCCTAAATGTGTTTAGGAGGGTATTTATAGGAAATGGGGAGGTGCATGTGTTGCCTCCTCTTTCTTTCTTCACGTCTTTCCGTCTTTTAAGTTCTTCGACTTTATCGACTTTGTCTCGGGATTAATTAAACCCGTCTTATAATTTCTTCATTTATTAGACTTGAGTTCTTCAGCTTTATTAAACTTTCGTCTTTGATCTTGTTCTTCGATAAATCTTCAGAAAAGGTCTTGGACTTCCGTTCTTTTTGCATTCTTGATCTCTTGACTTCGTCTTTTGTCTTTTTCTTCGATAAAAGCCCGTGTTTTCTTCCCTTTTCATATTTTGGTCCTAAATCACAACAAAAACATAAACCTCGCATAATTATGACATTTACGACATGAAATACACGTTTTGGCTTGGTTATTATTATAATTAAGTGGTAAAATGATAAGTGTTTTCACACTTATCAAATCCCCTACACTTGAACATTGCAATGTCCTCATGCAATGCATTAGTTACAAAGCACGTGTTATATTTTTCATCACAATCGATCCACCTTGGCCTTTATTAAAAAGATAGAAAATTATAAAACATTTGTAGAATATTGGTAATCAATGAATCTATGAAGGGGTTTGTTGATTTCTAGAGAGAGAAAGTTAGAGAGAGAAAGTGAGAGAAACTATGTGAATTTTATTAAGTGGAAAACAAGAAATGACAACAACCAGCCCCTTTCCTTAGTGGAAAGGGGTATTTATAGTTCCAAGTCATAAGTGGACTTGGGCCGGTCCATGACAAGCCCATGGACCGGTTCTTACTTAAATTAATAAGCAACTAACAACTATTATCTAACTACGAGCTATTACAACATAAATATTATTGTGGAGTGACCGATACTTCTATTATACGTAAAACGTATTTCTAACAATCTCCCCCTAAGGGAGGTCACTCCACGTTTACAAAGTTCTAAACCTAGCATACTATACTAAGTCTTCGTTCTTTAGCTCGTAGTCTTTTCTTCTTTTCTTTCTTTTGTTGTGAATATGTTGATTTGATCTTTTTGGCTTTGACTTGAGAGCATTGTTCTTTGGCCTTTCACGTGCGATCTTTGCCTTTCTTGTGAACTTTGCCTCCTCGTGACTTCATGTTCCACACACTTACGTCTTTTTGTTGGATTCTTGAAAGCTTCAGAGTTTGATACAGCGGAAGACTTCATCTTGTACTTTCTTGAATTTTTGTTGCAAAAGACATAAGCATGTGGGAACGACTTTTACAGGTACACCGCAACACCACCGTCTTCACTGGTACACAGCAACGCCACCGTCTTCAACAGGTACTCAGCAACGCCACCGTCTTTAGCAGGTACACAGCAACGACACGAATAAAATGGCTTTGAACATTTTATTCTAATTCGGTAGCATTTTACCTCCGGTCGGTGAAGACCGTTGGACGATATTAGGTATCGTACCCGTGACGGATAGTTTCAATTAAGTAACTTCCTGACAGGATTTCGCGGGTAAACCCGTTCTCTTTATTCGACCGTCCAAAGCTGACTGCGAACATAAAGAGTGAATCACTTGGATAAATTATCCTTGTGATTAAAAGCCGTCAATTCATGAAACCTGGAACAAGTGAATTTCAATTAAGATTTTCACCATCGTTGCTTTCCAGTTGTCACGAGCTCGATTCATAAAGAATCTTGCACGTTACCTACCAAGTGCTGTTTGATGTTGACACTAGAAGGATTTCCACTCGTCACTGTGGTCAATAAAGAGCCACTCTGAGTGTTCTGGCAAGATCATATGATAATGCGAAGAGGCCTGGAACGAGTTTAAGTTCAATTAAGAATTAAACCACTGTTACCTTCCAGTTTTTCACAAGATTGGTTCTAAAAGAACCGCACGTGTAACCTACCATGAGCTTGTTTGATGTTGGCTCAAGCAGGATTTCCATCTTCATTGTAATACTTACGTATTACTCGGATGTTCTGGCAATATTACAAGAATATTGCGTAGGACTCATGAAAATCTCTTACTTTTCACAGTGTGTGAGAAAGCAAGGAATAAATGGAAAGTGTCCTAATGAGACTTTTGATGATCTCTTGGCTCTAGACTCGATTGTGCGTTTTGATTTAGTGAGCGATGGCTGGAGAGGAGTGCCACCTTTTCAATACCAGTTTATTCGGAGTGAATAAACCAATAGATAACGTGTTGATCTCCGTGTGATTAAAACAAATACCTTTTGAGAGATATTTGAGTTAGCTGGGGAAGGGTTGTGCATTGCATCACTGGGTCCATGATGTCTTTCTTCAATACCGAGAATCATTAACAAAAATGACCTCAATAGCATATGTATTGACCCGGTTTCTGCCTAAAGTTGTAAGGAGGGCTTCTTTCTTTACACCCTTTATCTTTACATTTCTTTTTCATTCTTCAACCCCTTCAATGCTTACCAATACGTCATCACTAGCACCTTGTTGTGATTGTTCCAGTGCTAGCTTAAGTACTTGGTCGGCATTCAGCTACGTTCACATTCTTTCTCCATCTTTCCTAGGACTTCTAATTCTATCTAGGGAATTGTCCTTGGGAAGATTCCATCGGCTCTGATGAATCATTGGACTAAACCTATTCCTACCACCCTTTTGTCACCACATCCGTCGTGAATTAAGCGTGTTTTGGGAAGGAATTGCCACCATGAAAAATCATTGAAAATCACCTAAAGTACTTGTGATATTGAAATCAAAAGTTTTGTACCTTAGGTGTTTTGTTCATCAAAAACGCTCCCCCTTAACACGTGCTTTACACATATTAAGTTGGATAATCTTTAAGTCTTTTTCATCTTTTAGCCAAGTATCACTTACGTCTCCTTAATCCCATTTTCTCCCCTTATCCAAAATGTTAACCATTAATATTTGGGATATTGAATGGATTAACCGGTCTTTGGGTAAAAATGAAATCGATGTTTTGGCCATAGAACAAGTTATTGCTCCCCCTTAAGTTAATAAGGGATAGTTGTAGTGCTTTGGTATGACATATTTTGAAAGATTTAGAATCTCGTGAGAAATTCTTGAAAAATTATCATACCTTAACACTACAGCAAGCCATACAAGCACATTATTCACAAATTGACATATTCACAATTGAAAACCAATATAAAGTGACCTGAAATGTACAACCCATTAGATGGATCGTTGCAGTAGCTTGTGGTGCACTAAATACGGTCTTCCACCCACGAATCTTTCCAAGCTCCTCATCAATCTACGTTCACGGAGCTTTTGATCGATCTTTTTGATCACATACTTTGCCATCTGCCGGTAACCCGGATGCCAATCCTCCGTCATCTCTGGCAAAGTCCCACCCGAGTTCAGATGCTCCAACTTATCTCTGACTTGTATAAGAGTGCCATCGCTATACTTGTGGAGCTCCCCCACCCTCATAAACTTCATCAAACCTCGACTGTTCAAGTAGAAAATGCCGTAATTCGGGACAGAAATTCCGGTATATGGACATCTTTCTACATGTTGAGGTAGCACTTGATTCACAGGACGGGTTAAATTGAGCCTCCTCTGATAGCTTTCGACTCCCAACTGAAGATCCTCAAATCGTGACTTGATGACAACGCTTCGTGTGAACATACGAAGTGCTGTATTCAAAGCAATCAGGTCTTCACGAGGAATGTGAGTAAGTTGATATCGGGTCATCAGAAGCAGCATATCTTCAATATCCTCAAGGCGAATGATGGAAAAATCTCCTTGCTGGATTTTGTATTCCCTGTCATCCTCCCTTTTCAAGCGAATCTCCGTCACATGATAGTAGCCGTTCTTGGCTTCAGTTTTCATTCCTAAGATGCTGGAGATGCGGATGTCGGATCTAACATTGCTTCCAGAATTGACCAAGCAGCAACCCCTGTACGCCCTTCGGACTCGTTCGTCCCAATGAGATGCACCTATGACAGCATACATATCATAATTACGATTCATTTTTGGGACCAAGAGTCGATTTACCTTTTCCTCGATGAAGGGTATTGTCCCCCAGTTGGCAGCTTTCAGCAAAGTCAGGGATGTTGCGTACTTTGATGACCCCTTCATAAGATACTCAAGATCATTGGTGACGAAGAAGTCAAGAGTAATCTGATTATCTTGAGCAGGATCCATTGGAGGTGGAGCTCTTTCTGATTCATGAAGTCCTGGCCGTTGAACGGTTTTCAAAGCCTTCAGGATCTCATCGGCATAGTACTCGAGCTCCATTCGGGGTAATCGGGTTTTGGCACGCAGTCTCTTATCTTTTAGTGCTTTCTTCACCAAGGATGGAGTAACCGAAGTCTTATACTCATGAGCAAGAAATGCACATAAGTCAATCGGACTTCGGATACGGAGATACAGCACATCTTTGTCAGCATCTGTGATCGGATCATATTGTGCTGCTGCCGTGATCCAAGCTTGTGGTGGTGCAGACTCGTCTATCTCCAACGTGTCTTCCCAGGCACGAATGCTTGGTTCAGGAACCGTAGATTGTTGTGCTTGTTGTAGAGGAGTGGAAGTGCGAACATCTACTGGTTCAGTTTCAGGCATTTCGGCAGTGTCGTGAACTGGGGAGTGTTGTGCAGTTTCGGGTTCCGTCACTGATTCTGCAATCACAGGAGGAACAACAACAGAACTAATGGGGTTAGTGGTAATAGGTAAAGATACAGCGATAGAGATACCGGGAGCCGAAGACGCTGTAGTGGCATTCACATCGTGGCGCCACTTAGTTCGTCTTGATTCCGAGGATGTCGATTTATCCTTCTGTGCTGCATCTTTTGTGGACTTGGTTCCAGTCTTAGCAGCAGTTTTCTTGGAGCTGGTAACCTTGTCTCCCTCTTTCGGCTGTTCACCCCCATCATCATCCTGATTGTCATCCCCGTTACTATCCCTAACACTCTCCTGATTCTCATCACCACCATCGTCGCCATCATCATCATCATCCTCGTCATCATCCTCATCATCCTCATCATCATCACCACCCTCGTCATCGTCTTTATCCTTTTCTCCTTCTTCTTCTTCTTCTTCCTCTTCTTCACCCGTACCCTCTTCTTCACTTTCTTCCCTTTCTTCCTCAGGTAAGATGTGATATGGTACCACACTTCCAAACGTCTTGAATAATCTATCATCCTCCATGATAGCATCATTCAGGGATTTATATAGAGCCCGTTGAATCCTCGACTTATCATACGACCCAAGTTCCACCATACGAGCCTTAAGGATCTTCTTCAATTCAAAATCCGTCAGGTCATAAGCAATCTTGTAGGCGGCTTCTGAAGGGTTGGATGATTTGACCATCAAGTTGTCAGCAGCAAGTGTCTTCAACTCATCGCGAAGTTTAGGCATTAGGGATTCAACGGATTCTTGCACTCTTTCTTTCACAGATGCTTCAAGTGCTTCTTTTTGTTCCTTATATTTATCCCTCATCGCTTGAAGTCTGGTAATACGTGCAGCATGCTTATCAGCCTCAGCCTGCTTAACCCGAGCAAGTTCTTCTGCATGTGCTTTTCTAGTCAACTCCATATCTGAAGCGAACCTTGCAATCATCTCCTCTTGGGCTTGCCTAGATTCTTCTTCCCTCTGAGCTCGTCTTTGCAACTCTTGGCGAAGTTCATCCATTTCGCGTTTGTTAGTATCAAACATCTCGGCCATCACTAATGCAGCCATTGCAGATGTTGCAGAGCTGCTTTGGGTTGACCGGAGGGGCTCGGTTGTTACTGCTGTACTAGGGATGGGGATTATGGGTGGTGGAAGAAATGGTGTTGAAGCCGGTCGGGTTGGTAAAGGTTGTATGGGTGGAGGTTGAGTTGTTAAGGGTTGAGTTGACACCATGATCGTAGGAGCAACAGGTTCCTTTTCCACACTTGCTGAAATAGGGATTGATGGCTCCTTCGAAGTGGAATAGTGTTCCGGTGACCCAAACTCATCAACATCATGCGGTTCCTCGTACTCATCCTCGATATCTACCCTCGCACCTGAACCACTACCGCCTGTATCTTTCCTACTCCTTTTAATAGCAATCTTCATCATTTGTTGCTCGGATTTATCAAGAGTAGGATCAACAATATCTTCTTCATCACGTAGACGCATCAAATCCTTACCCTTTCCCTTCTTACCCTCTGTCTTCTTCTTCTTGGGTTCGGGTTCAGGTAACGCAGCTGATTGTTTGCGTTTACCTTTACTCTTAACCGTTGTGGATGAGTCTTCTCCAGTTTGAAGGTTTGCTTTCAGCCTCTGGATTTCTAATTGTAGTAGCTTGTAATCTGCAGAACCTTTGATTTTATCAGATAGAAGGTAATCAGGAACAGGACCCGGAATCACACCAATAGACGGTCCTTCATGCCTCAGATCTACAGTATCATCAGCTTCTTCAGTGTGATAGCGACCTGCTGTACGCCTATCAATAGTATTATCAAGCTTCATAAAATAATTAATGATTAGCTTAATAAACCGAGGATAAGGAAAGAAGTTTGTCTTCAGCTTCTTGTTGTAGAAGAGCTGAAATGTGAATTCTTCCCATATCAACAAAGCATAATCTGAATTTGCAGCTTTGTACATGCCATAGAAGAGGTTCATTATCGGACTGCGCAAAGCATCATGGCCACTCGTTTTTGGTGTAAGGCATTTACTGAGAATACCCATCAAAGCTCTCCAGGGTTGTCCTACCTTAGCAGTAGTAAACTCAGACGCAACTCGTATTTCCGGACATCCAAGTGCGTCAAATAACTCCGCGAGTTCATCTTTAGTAGGATCCCTTGAGAAAGACATGCCCTTGGGTGTATCCCGTATACCAAGAATCTTACGGAAGTCTGAAACGGTGAGTGTCTGCTGCTTGTTGTCGATGGTGAAGGTGATCTTGTTCGAAGTGATTTCCTTGGTTGCCCAAAATTCAAACATATACTCATAAGGCACCGAGGCTGTATTCCTAAGGGCGTTCTTGAAATGAGAGTTATCAAGGATGGCTATGGCGACCTTAAAACCATGGTGAGTGGATTTAGAGACTTGCTTCAGCCGATAGTTGTTGGGTATAAACTTAAGGGTTCGAGCTTTAGCAATATCGGCTTCTCTAGATTCTTGGATAGCTTGTACTGTTGGATTAGTCATTTTATCTGCTTAAGATAAGACATGAAAGGTTGATGCACAAAAACAGATAGATATATATCATTCTTACTTCTAAGCATAACACATTTCATAAGATAAAACAACAAGTGCATAGATAGCATGCAAACAAGAATAATTAAACTCTTCATCCGGAACTTTTCCTCATTCGGAACATCTTCATCCGGAACTTTTCTTCATTCGGAACTTCTCCTCATTCGGAACTTCTTCATCCGGAAGTTCTTCATTCGGAACTTCCTTCATCCGGAAGTTCTTCATTCGGAACTTCCTTCATCCGGAAGTTCTTCATTCGGAACTTCCTTCATCCGGAACATTCCTTCATTCGGAACTTCCTTCATCCGGAAGTTCTTCATTCGGAACTTCCTTCATTCGGAAGTTCTTCATTCGGAACTTCCTTCATCCGGAAGTTCTTCATTCGGAACTTCCTTCATCCGGAAGTTCTTTATTCGGAACTTCCTTCATTTGGAAGTTCTTCATTCGGAACTTCCTTCATTCGGAAGTTCTTCATTCGGAACTTCCTCATTCGGAAGTCCTTCATTCGGAACTTCCTCATTCGGAAGTTTTTCAGAAGAAATCCTTCATTCGGAAGTTCTAAACCATGTTCATCCGGAACTTTTACAAACGAATCTCAGATGTTTATTCTAGCGCGTTTGTGAGTTTCTAAGGCAAACTAAGGCATTTTAAACATCATAGCCTACAAATCCGCATAAAACCCACCACAAATCCTTAGTTAATTAACCCTAATTTAATCATACACCCTAAATGGATTAAACTGATTAATTGAGCATGTTTAACAGAATAATATGATAAGAACTGTGGATTAGAAGTTAGCATGTTGATGTATATACCTTAATTAATCGAAAGAACAGGATCTTAGATGGATTAAGCAAAGGATTTGATTTCTTGTGTGTGTGTAACAATGGCGGCAAAGGTAAGGAGAAACAGTGAAAGGGAACAGTGAGGGGCGGGGGGGTTTTATTTGACTAGGTCAAATTTTTGACAAGTTTCAATACATGTCACTTTTAGCCCCTCTATTATCTATACTCTTTCCTTTTTGTTTCTAATGTTTCCATTTCACTTAACTCCTGTTTAACGTACACACAACTTAGCACACACAATCTATTAGCATATCCCCAAAATCTAAAAGCCATGCCTATCACTTAGAACGAACACTAGTCGTTTTCTAAAGCAAACCACTCAATTACCATGAAGCCCTTAATTTTCACAATCACTTTTGAAAATCAATTGTAATGACAAAGATGATTTTACTATTTTCTCCCCCTTAAACGATGACTCGTTTTCTATTTAAAGAGCTGTAGTCATTGTTTAAAGAGTCAAATAGTGATGAAAGCATTTCCAATTTCTCTTGAAAAATTTTGATTCGTGGTTTTAATAAGATTTCTCTTATTTAAACAAATTAATGCACTGAGACGTACACAAATTCGTGTCAGACCAAGTTATAAAGTAAACTTGATCCCTTTGCATGATTTGGCTTGTAAATCATGCCCGAGAAAATTAATTCCCGTTTTGAGCCAACGTTTTCCAAGGAAATACGTGACTTTAATATGAAAACCGGGTTGCAGTCTGAAATAACTACAAGCCATTATGGGCATGTTTTAAAAATGTACAACTTTTATACGGACTCTATTTATGGCACCGTGTCAATATTGATCGACATTTCTAAGGCCGTAAATATTACCGTACTAAAAGACATGCCAGATTTAAAACGAAAAATATTTTTGGTTTTTCTTGGTTTTATATTTTTTATGTTTTTTCTAGGTTTTATATTTTTTATGGTTTTTGTTGGTTTTATATTTTTGTATTTTCTTTTTGTGGTTTATATATTTACGATAATATACATGATCACAACCAAAGGATACTCTGAATAGTTTACCACGACTATTCAGCTGATTCTTCTGCCAACTCTTTGAGAGTCGCTGGAGTGAATGATTTCATGCCAAGCTTGTCGATCAAAAACTCGATTCGTCCTCGATCTAAGGCTTTGGTGAACATATCCGCCAGCTGGTACTCAGTAGTGACAAAATACAGCTCGATCACTCCGTTCTCCACCTGCTCCTTAATGAAATGGTAGCGAATGTCTATGTGCTTGGCCCGGGAGTGTTGAACATAGTTGCAGCAAAGGGCAATGGCGCTCTTGTTGTCACAATACATCGGGATTTTGTTAAATCCAAGACCGTAGTCAGTTAATTGTGATCTCATCCAAAGGACTTGAGCACAACAACCGGACATGGCGATGTATTCAGCCTCCGTGCTTGATATTGCAGCGCTTTTCTGCCTTTTTGAAGACCAACTGATCAATCTATCTCCTAGGAGTTGCACAGATCCAGAAGTGCTACGCCTCGTATCTTGACATCCAGCATGATCGGCATCTGCGTATGATATTAAAGCAATCGAGGAATCTTTCGGATACCATAGACCACGATGAAGTGTTCCTTTTAGATACCGAAAGATCCTTTTCACAACATGTAAGTGCTTTTCGGTAGGCCGAGCCTGATACCGGGCACACATGCATACAGCAAATTGCAAATCAGGCCTGCTAGCAGTCAGATAGAGAAGGGTGCCGATCATTCCACGGTAAAGTTTCGGATCGACAATAATCCCATCCCTATCTTCATCTAACTTGGATTTCTCCACCATTGGAGTGTCTACGGGGTCACAATTCTCAAAGTTATATTTCTTAAGAGATTCTAGAGCATATTTGGATTGATTTATAAAGATGCCTCTGGGATTCTGAGAAATCTGTAATCCTAAGAAAAATGAGATTTTTCCCATCATCGACATCTGAAAGCGTGTGGACATTATCTTCTCAAATTGTTTAGACAATTCTATGTTAGTGGCAGCAAAAATTATATCATCAACATAAATTTGTACCAGAAGCATGTCGTTGCCGTCCTTGAGAGTGAATAGAGTGGGGTCCACTTTGCCTTTGGAGAAGCCTTCCGACATGAGATATGTTGACAGGAGATCATACCACGCGCGTGGAGCTTGTTTCAACCCATAGAGAGCCTTCTTAAGCTTGTACACATGGTTAGGAGACTCCGTACTCACGAACCCATCCGGTTGACTAACATAAACCTCTTCCCTTAGTTCACCGTTCAAAAATGCCGTCTTCACATCCATTTGATAGACGATCATGTTCATATGAGCAGCAAACGCAAGGAATAGTCTAATCGCCTCCAATCTAGCCACAGGAGCAAAAGATTCCTCAAAGTCTATACCCAAGGCTTGTTTATATCCTCTAGCGACCAATCTTGCTTTATTCTTCAATACCGCACCCATCTCATCAAGTTTAACCTTATAAACCCATAACAAAGTAAGGATGTTAACCTTGTCAGGGCGAGGAACCAATTCCCATACTTCAAGTCGTTTGAATTCATTGAGTTCCTCCTGCATAGCTTCGATCCAAGATGATTGGGTCATAGCCTGCTGCCAATTTTTGGGTTCAACTTCAGAGAGAAATGCATCAAAGTAACAATATAGTGCACTCTCTTGTAATTGATGGCGTGTAGAGACTGGTCGATCTAGATCTCCAATAACATTCCTAATTGGGTGATCTTTTGTCCATTTAGTGCTATGGTTTTCAATCCTAGGTGGTCTGGAGTGAACAATAGAAGGAGCTTCTTCTGAGGTAGATGCGACTGAAGGGTTTTCAGGGATCGCTACACCAAAGAAAGGAAGCTCTTGCAAGTGAGCATATTCCAAGTCGTGATCAGTAGAATCCTCTTCTACATCATTAGGCACAAGTAAGGGTGATGATTCAGGTGTAGTTTGAGAATCACTTGGTGAAGGTGCATCCGGTTCAATGTGAATTGTAGATGCATTAGATAAAGGTTCATTAACTTGAGCAACCACTTCAGGTATTGGAGCAATTACTACAGGTACTGGAACTTCATCAGTCGGGGGATCGAAGAATTCATCAAACAACGGTTGAAACAGTTTATCCCACTCGGGCCTTGATGGTGGTAAAAATGATGTAGAAGTAGGATTGTTGGGAACTAGTCCGGAACTTATAGCACCGGGTCCCATCTCATGAAGCGCGGGTTCAGAGCTGTGTTGCTCAGAAGCCATCGCTGTCAGCTCGTCGAAATCTGCGTCCATAGTTTCTACAATCTTGCCAAGACGACGGTTATAGATTCGGTATGCTCTTTTGGACGGTGAGTAACCAATGAAAATACCTATGTCGGCTTTTGGTTGAAGCTTACCCAAGTTCTCACTATTGATGTTTGGATAACACAGAGCACCAAACACATGGAAAAATGAAACATCGGGTTTACGGTCATGTAGAAGCTCATAAGGTGTTTTTCCATGGCGTTTCCGAATGATAGAACGGTTTTGGGTCAAACATGCAGTAGAAATAGCCTCTGCCCACAAGAACAATGGAGCGTTCGCATAAATAAGCATGGTCCTAGCAGCTTCCATAAGTGTACGATTCCGTCTTTCAACGACACCGTTTTGTTGTGGAGTGCGTGCAGCGGATGTTTCATGTGATATACCAACTCCTTCATAATAATCACGAAGAGTCTGGTTGACGAACTCTGTACCATTGTCTGTACGAATACGGCGGACAGTGGTATTCAAACGTACCTGAATGAACTTCAGAAAAGTGATGATAGCCTTCGGAGCTTCATCCTTTGTACGTAGAAATCTAACCCATGTAAACCTTGAGAAATCATCCACAATGACGAGAATGAATTTCTTACCGCTCACACTTTCAGTTCTCATCGGTCCACAAAGATCCATATGCAAAAGATGAAGTTTTTCTTGATTAGTGTCTTCAGCTTTGGGTTTGTAAGATTTCTTGGTGCTTTTCCCCCTTGAACACGCGGAACATAAATGATCCTTGTGAAATTTAAGCTTGGGAAGACCACGAACTAACTCGTTTTTAGCCAGATGATTAATAGCATCAAAATTAAGATGAGATAATCTGCGATGCCATAACCATGACTTGGTCTTAGAAGCTTTAGAGAGAAGACATACTGGAGAAGCGGCCATCATGTCTTGTAAGGACAAAGTGTAAAGATTTGCACCACGAGATCCCTTCAACAAATCTTTTCCTTCCAAGTTGCGGATGAAACAAGTGTGTTGTCGAAAAGCAACCTCAAGGTTGGAATCACAAAACTGTCCTACTGAGAATAAGTTATGACCAAGACCTTCAACATAGTATACCCTAGAAATCGTCACGTTTCCAAGCTGATATTCACCATACCCCATAATCTTTGCTATATGATCATTCCCAAATTTAACCGTACCAAGAAACTTGCTGACGAAATTTCGGAGCATCGAGCGATTTCCGGTCATATGTTTTGAACAACCGGAGTCCAAATACCACAGGATGATTTGGACCACCTGAAAATATCACCACACAAAGACAATGTAGAGGTATCGGAATCTGAGTGTTCCTTGTTATTAGCAGGTACAGATTTAATAATCTTAGATTTGCTAACTCTAGGTTTCTTAGATTTCCTAGCCTTTTTCTTCTTAATTGGTGGTGTAGATTCTAATTGGCTCAAATCCTGAGGTATTTCTACACTGATAGGCACTATAGTGGGGGCTGACCTAATTAAAGGGCGCTGTTTCCATACTTGAGTGCGAGTGTTCCTAACTAAAGGACGCTCAGACCTAGCCTCAATGGATGCATTCCTAGTTAAAGGGCACATTTTACCATCGAGTGTAAAGGTCCTACCAGTGGGACGCCATTGCCAGCCAACTTGGGCACGAGTTCTACCCGTTGGCTTCCATTCAAGACCATTCTTAATAGCATTCATTTCATTAACGTGATCAATCAGACACAAATCATGACGCTGGGAAAACATACATTCATTACAATTCCAACAATTTAAATCAGAATTCACGAATGGTTTAGGCTGCTGCACAGGCGCAGAGCTTTTAGTCTTAACATGATTCGTTTTATTTAAAACTGAACTAGCATTCCTATTGTGGACTTCTACTTTCTTCTTTGTGGCACTACTAGTGGAGGGCTTGATCTTAGCTTTCTTGAGTGGCGATCCTTTAGCCTTAGTAGTCTCTTTTAATCCTGTAGAAGGCAAATTGGGAATATTAGCAGCAGATTTTAAAGGTGTCTTACTTGATTGTGCCAATGACGGTTTCGCTCCTGGAGTCTTATTAAATGGAGTGACAGCAATGGGCCTATTGTTAAGTAGTGCAGAACCTGGTGTACCTATGTATTGCAAATAAGCCAAGCAATATTGAACTCGCTTGACATATTCATGAGCCGAATAATAGTCGCTACTTAAGGGATCTAAGGCATAAAGATCGTCTACAATATCCCTAAGAAGATCGACATGCTTAATGGCATTCCTCATATAATCATCGTAGGTAACCTGATTTCTCTTATGAAGCGGATTCTTATAAAGCACTACTGACTTGGTTGTTGGAGCACTAGTGGACGGTGCAGAGTCGGTAGCTAAGTTATCAACAACTTCTTGTCGGGTGAGAAGAAGTGTCTCCTTTAACTCAGCCAAAACCATATTTTTGTCTATGAGCAGGATGTTCAAGTCAGAGATTTCTTCGCACTTTTGGTTCAGTTGTGCAACATAATATTGTTGCTGTGCCGCATTAAAAGCGAAGCGTTCTTCTAGTGAACCATAAAGAGCGGATAGTCCCTGCCTTGTCCGATCCATCTCCCCTAGAACAGTTGATAGTCTAATTTCTAAGACCTGGTTTTTAGACTCTGCGGCCTCTAGTTCCATTCTTAATGTTTCCTTTGATGATATCTCTCTCTTCAATCTCATGATTTCTTCCTCTAATGTCTTAACAATTGCAATCATCTTGTCACTTGTCTCAACACCGTTTTCACAAACATTTGATATCAAAAGATTTTCATTTTGAGCTTGTTGTTTTAATTCTAAAGATATACAATGTTGTTCTAGTTGATTAAAGCGTTGAGAAAGTAAATTATAAGAATCTTGTAGCTTTAAAAACTCAGCGTTAGATTCGTGACAAGAATGATTATCTACCTCATTTACAGTTTCAGCAACATTTACAGAAATATCACAAACATCATCACAAATATCCTCACAAATATTCACAGCATCACAATTCATCATAGCGGATGTAAGCTCATTCGAATATTTAACATTTACAATAGTAAGCACATCACACGAGATTACTTCGGACAAGAATCGGTCATATTCGGTTGAAATCTTTTCCTTTTCAATTAGTTGCAGTTCGTAAGCGGTGTCCATTTCATAAAACACTTTTTGAACTTCACCAATTTCAAACTGAAGATTTTCCTTAAGAGATGCAAAACTTCTTTTTAGACTTTCGACAAACGGATTGATCTCAGTTTTAAACACCTCGTTCATGTGTTCGAAAGCCCATTCTCCGGCATTTAAGCCATTTGAAGTCGTACATTCCAAGATGACCTTGTCAAAGTTAGTAAAGTATCGGTTAATCTCTTGCAAGTTTAACCATACAGTGCTAACAGGTGGAAGATTCTTTGGAATTTCCTTAGGACCTTCCATGTTGACAAGTGTAGGAAATGTACTAAGGCTTTCTTCCTCTATCATGTAGGTTGGTGCTGTAATGAGATCTTTGTCCATATGGAAGCGAACTCTAAAATCAGTTTTAGCAAGCTCCTTATTCATTTTAAAATAATCACAATCGGGATATTTTGCTGAATTGTATGACCGATCCTCATCAACTAGAACCTTACTAATCAATGAATATTGATAATCAATGAATCTATGAAGGGGTTTGTTGATTTCTAGAGAGAGAAAGTTAGAGAGAGAAAGTGAGAGAAACTATGTGAATTTTATTAAGTGGAAAACAAGAAATGACAACAACCAGCCCCTTTCCTTAGTGGAAAGGGGTATTTATAGTTCCAAGTCATAAGTGGACTTGGGCCGGTCCATGACAAGCCCATGGACCGGTTCTTACTTAAATTAATAAGCAACTAACAACTATTATCTAACTACGAGCTATTACAACATAAATATTATTGTGGAGTGACCGATACTTCTATTATACGTAAAACGTATTTCTAACAATATTCAAAGGAAGAAAATAAGTAAAGAAATCAAAGACATAACTTAGGGTTTTGAAGATGTCATTAATGATTATCATCCTCAAGTTTTCACGTTCCCCAAACTAAGCTTAAAAACGAGATCATTGTTATTATAAGTTAGCAAACTAACACAAACTCATGTGGGCCAATTATTCACTTAGACTCCCTTATTCCTAGGTGTATCTCTTATATTTTATTGTTGTCTTGAATGATCACGAGGATGTATTGTTGACTTATTATGATAGTTATTAGGCTGAAAATAAAGTAGGACGATTTAATCAATAGTTAGCTAAAGGACAAAATCTTTTAAAACTGCTTCTCGGGACCTCATAAAGTTCATATCTTGGCATAACTCGCTTCACGATTTGAGACCTTTCTCGGACCGATATTTAGCAGTGACTTCATACTTCAAATCTTGAGAGACGTTCATGAAATAATGGTCTTCTCTTCATAATAGGAATTTCTTCACTTGAAGTTTTGAGAGATTCTTCATCTTTGGACCACGACTTCTTCATTTTTCTCCAATCTTTATTTTGGACTTTGATATACAACGATCCGCCTCCTTTTAGGACTTGGATCTATTTATCCTCATACCTTGTTAGGGCCTTTTTGGATAGACTTCTCCATGATCTTTACAGGAGTATTTGCTTTTCGTCGTGTGTCTCGATCCTTCATATTGATTTTTGATAAATGATTCTTCACATCACTTTGGATCTTTAGCAACAAAATGTAGCCATCATGCCTTGTTAGGGCCTTTTCGGACTCGCCAATCTTCGCATCCCGCTTCAGTAAGTTATGCCTTGGCTATGAACTCTAATTAATACCGAGCAACTTTTAAACGATCTTGGGCAAGAAGCTAAGTAACTTTTCAAATCGTACAACCTTACTTATTGCAATTAAATTTATTAACAAGCGATGGGAGAATAGGCTTATAATCAACTCACATAAATTCACGAAAGAATACCAAACTTAGAATTGACTCTATCATCTCTCGTCCTCCACAGTTTAAAATCTCAAGGAATGAGACTCGTGGATGCTTAGCCAATTAAATCAAAGTTTTGGGTTTTCGAGTCATCTATTGGATCTTGCAAATTCTTAGACTTTTTCAAGTTTAGAACATGCATTTTAAAGTTCCCTTGATAAACGACTCTCTAGGATCAATTATAGGAACTTGCGAAAAGTTCTTGTTCTTAACCCGAGAGAGTTAAGACTTTCGCGTTTTAAAGTTCCCTATATAAAAGCCTAGCAAAACTTGATCTAAACAAGTTAAGGATACTAGCTAGAGTAAACTTAGATAAGTAAACTCGTGTTGAGTCAAAAGATTCACAACGTTTAAAAATTAAAACCACTTTATTAAACTTTATTTTTGCAAAGAAAGAAAATAACTATAACAAAGGAAAAACTACTAGGCCAAAATAGATTAAAATTTTTGAAAAATGTCGAAAAATCATTTTCCGGTTAAAATGAGGACAAATGCAAGGAAAAGACCACTTAACTTCGATAGAAGTCCCCCTACACTTAATATAAACATTGTCCTCAATGTTTAAGCATGTGGAAGTAAACTCCCCTACACTTAGGACATTGTGCACTTTGTTTAAATCTCGCTAAGGAAGAGACAACTAAAGTGATTCCTATTTTACTATTGAAGAATATAAAATAGAGAATCAAAAGAGTTTAGGATAGAACCGGGAAGGCGGGTACACGGGATCACGGTTCGTCAAAGGTCATCAAGAATGGATCTTTGAAAGCTCGAATCCCTTCACATGATAAGAAATAAAACAACAAACACATGCTAGGGTCTCCCCCTACACTTATTATAAAAACAAGAGAAAAAGGATAGATGCTGCGGGTTACCTCCCGAGAAGCGCTTGTTTTTGTTAACCGAGCCGTGAGCCTGACTCGACCTTGATTAGCATAGGAAGAAGCTTAAAACATATCCACCGGGATCAAATACATGGTTTTCATCCAACAAATAGCACAAGCTTAAGGCGAACAAGGCAAGCCAAATAAGAGTAGGCAAGGTTTCCTTAAGCAGTTGTTGAGCACGGTGGTAGCAAGGGTGAAGAGGTGCAAGCATATCTCCATGGTTTCCAAAAATCTTTCCTTTTATTTCATCAGATGGATACTGAGATGACTTAAAAAGTGCAATACCGGGATCAAAAACCTTTTCATTTAGGGGAAAATAACACTCAGGCTCATCAGATCTTGAAGAAGATCCGATTATAAATCTCGCAATCTCATCCTTAGAAGGTGGATATAGAGGTGTCAAGGCATAAGTGCTTCGGATATCAGTGTCGGCCGGCTTCTTCTCCTTGGAAACGGGTTTCTTCATATCCAAAGTAGGATAAAGACCATAATCATCAAAGTCCAAAGGAGGAGCATCACTCTCATTGGGGAAGTAGGTATTGAGAAAAGTGGCAAAATCTTCCTCAAATGAGTAATTGTCCAAAGTATCAATAGTGTTTGGTGGAGGATCTTCATCAAAAGTAGGAGTAAGGTCATTATGAGAAGAATCACTCGAGAGAGTATCAGCATCATCAAAATCAGCATAAGTTGGCATGTTTGGATACTCTGAAACAAAAGCAGCAGAATCATCCCCATCTGAACTAGGGTCATCATAGATTGATGGAGACCCATAGATTTGTAGGGGATCTAATTTGGGGAGAGAATCATCAAAATCATCCACATCGTCCTGAAAAAGTGAATTGTCATGGGAAGACTCAAAAAGAGGATTATCATATACAACAAAGTCATCAAGCTTAAAAATTTCGAAAGTAGGAGTAAGCTCTGCTTGAAGCACATTTATCATTTTTGCGGATTCTTTTCCATTTGTCTTACTTGTAATCTTCCCCATCTTAAAAACTTGAGCATCATTCCCGACTCTTAAGATTAGCTCACCTACGGCAACATCGACAAGAGCTTTTCCGGTTCTCAAAAATGTCCGACCAAGTATTAACGGTATACGAGGGTCCATTTCATAATCAAAAACAACAAAGTCGACCGGAAAAGTGAAGGTTCCAACTTTAATGAACACATCTTCGGCAATACCAACGGGGTAAGCGAGAGTGCGATTTGCTAGCTCAAGAGTCATTTTTGTTGGAGTAAGGTCGGGTAATGATAGTGTTTTCCAAACACTTAAAGGCATCAGATTTATACTTGCTCCGAGATCAGCTAAGGCAGCAAATTCTTCGGTTTTGTTAAAAATGCAAGGCAACACAAAACGAACGGGATCTCCAAGTTTCTCTGGAAGTTATTTAAGAATAACTGCAGAACAGTTTTCATTTAAGCGTGTGTTGACAAGCTCAACCAGCTTTTCCTTCTTGTTAAGCAATTCCTTGAATGCTTTGACGAATGTGGACAAGTGCTTCAACAAGGATAATGTTGAAATTCATTTGAGAGATCATCTTCAAATAGTTCGACACTTGAATGTCATCCTTGGTTTGCAATTTAGCCTTGTCCAAGCGAGAAGGATAAGGAATATTTGGTTTATAGGTGGAAGGTGGGGTTGGTGAAGGTGTAGCAGGTACAGGTTGAGATGTTGAGGGTTGAGAAGTAGAAGGTTTAGAGGTGGTTGGCGGGGTTGGAGGAGGGTTTTGTTTAGGTAATTCTTTCGTGATTGGTGGAGACGGCAATGGAGAACTAGTACTAGGTGTGGTAGTAGGAGGGATAAATGGGGGCGGAGGAGGTGTAGATGGAGTAACGGGAGGTGGGATAGAAGGTCCTACTAAGGTTGCTCCACTTCGAGTAGTAATAGCACTCACATTCACTCTAGAGTTTGTTTCGGTTGTAGAAGGAAGAGCACCTTGGGGCGAAGGGTTTGTAACATTTGAAAGAATCTCCTATCCGTGGACTCTTGAATTTTTCTAGTAGATTCTTGCATTGCTTGCATGATTTTCTCATGTTCATTCAACTTTTGCAAAACCAAGTCCATTGGTGGATGAGGTAAATTGAACCCTTGTTGTTGAAAACTTTGGTTTGGGTATTGGTTATAAGGTGGAAAACCTTGAGGATTGAAATCTTGGTGTTGAAAACCTTGGTTTTGCATGTGATAGTTTCCCTAGTTTGCATTGGAGCCCCTCACATTAGCATTTTGTGGAACATTTGCTCTTGGTGGCCCTTGGTTGTTATGGATGGGTGGTGGTGATCTTTGCTGAAAACCGGGTGGAGCCAAGTAATTTGTCGAGTTGTAAGACAAGTGATTAACATCGACATTAGGCTTGAAATGAACTCTCTCGGTGTTGTTATAAGCATACACTTCCCCGTGAGATTGATCATAAGCTTTATCACAGTTAGCATAAGAGTGTGGCCCACCACAAGTTTCACAAGTTATATTAAGAGCATTGTTGTTTTTGGCATTGTTAACGGCTTGTAAAGCAAGTGCATCAACAACCGTAGTAAGCTTATCAAGTTTCCTTTCGGTGTCACTAATGCTAGCACTAGCCACATTAGCCCGAACACTTTTGGTTTGCACTTTAGATTTATTCTCAATAATATCCCATGCGGCATTAGAAGACTTAACCAAAATGTTACCCCCCCAAGGCATTATTTAGTGAATCTTGGTCATTCATGCTTAAACCATTGTAAAAAGTGTTAATTTGATGCACTTTTGTGAAACCATGTTGTGGACACTTTCTTAAAAGTTCCTTAAAACGGTCCCAAGATTCACTAAATGTCTCACCGTACTTTTGTTCAAAGGTAATGATTTCATTCCGCAAAGCGGTAGTACGTGAGGGTGGGAAAAAGTAGTTGATGAATTTGGTCTCTAAATCCGTCCACGTAAGAATACTTTGTGGCGGTTCCTTATCAAGCCAATGCCGGGCTTGTCCCTCTAAGGAGAAAGGAAAAAGTTGTAAGCGAATTACCTCTTGTGAAACCCCATTAAACTTGACCGTATTAGTGAGTTGAAGAAATCTTTTGATATGGTCATGAGGATCATCAATTGTACGCCCCAAGAATGGTTGAGCAGAGACCATTTGTATGAAGCCGGATTTGAGCTCAAAGTTGTTGGCTCCAATATCGGGTATGACAATAGCATCGGTGTTGCCCTCTACGTGCGATTGCAAAAGCTCGATCATTGGTCGATTGTCCATGGTAAAAATAGGTTGAGTTTCGACTTCGGCTTGAGTTGCTTTCTTCTTACGAGCACGAGTACACATGCACACCTACAAAAAGAAAAGAAAAATAGACAAGAAATATTTTTGGTTTTTTTATGTTTTTCTATTTTATTGTATTTTTGAAATTTTTTAATTTTTATGGATTTTTTAGAATTTTAAAGCAAGGAAAATAACGTTCAAAAGTGAACGGATCCCAAAATCCAACGCGTCTCTCACTTAAAACCTTTAATATTAACGAAAAGAGCCGGCAGCGGCGCCATTTAATAACTGGATTTTGCCTGGTATAAAAAAAAGTTTATCGTCCGATCTTTTCGAATTGAGAAAGGGAAAAATGTGCGACTCAGCTGTTCTTGGTGGAAAAATAATAGTTTGGTCGTTGTAGTAAAAGGAAAGTGCAAAAACTTTAAAGTAAAAAGCAGGGTAAATAAAGTTGAAAATGATTAAAAATAAATGACGAGAAATTAAAGCGTGACGAAAAGTAAATAACGCAAACTTAAAACTATCCTAAAGGCAAGCTTAAAATAAATCTAAGGCAAGTAAACTAAATGTGCGACTAAGTAAAAAGGCGGGAAAAATAAAGCTTAAAACTTAAAAACATAAACTTAAAATAAACTAAAAATACTCTTTCGGAAAAACATCTTCATTCGGAATAATCACTCGTTCGGAATGTCACCTTCACTCGGAATAATTAGTCTTCGTTCGGAATATTTACCTCATGCGGAATAAAAGCTTTATTCGGAATAAATAAAAGAAATGGTGGTTCGGAATAATCAACTCATCCGGAATGATTGCTCATCCGGAATAAATCTTGATTCGGAATAACAAAAACTCTCACGCGGAATGTTGCTTGGTTCGGAATAAGTCTTCATTCGGAATGATTGCTCATCCGGAATAAATGGTTTCGTTCGGAATGTTGCTTGGTTCGGAATAATCAAAAGAAAAACTGATTCAGAATAATTAAGAAAAAGTGCTCATCCGGAATAAATGAGAAAAATGGTTGATTCGGAATATTAAGCTCGTTCGGAATAATTTAAATTAGACCTTCATTCGGAATAAAACTCTTCATTCGGAATAGTTAATATAAAAGGTTGGTTCGGAATATGTTGGCTCGTTCGGAATCTGGGCAACAAAAAGAAACGAAGAACAGGAGAGAAAGGCTAAGAACGAATCTAATCAAATCTAAACAAACTAAACCAAAAGATTAAACCAAACTAATTAATAAACATCTACTAATGATAACCTATCACTCCAAATCAATAATACTAACAATAAACACCAACAAATTAAAAACCCACTTAATCAAATCAATAAAAACTCAAGAACATAAACATAAAGATGAAGATTAAATCCAAACAAGAAGAGTAGACGAGAGATTAACAATAAAAGTAAAGATTAAATTAAAAACAAGAAAGGAAGATTAAAGATTAAGATCCTAGTGAGAGAAACTGTCACTTTCTCTCTCTAAAAATATTTTAATAAATTTATTTTTAATATTTTATTTATTAAAAATATAAAAAACTACTAAATGCTTAAAATATTTTTAAAAAAATTTATTCCAATCTATCAAGTAGTTTTAAAAATATTTTTCTAATCTATTAAATATATTTTAATAGATACAAGGTTTTTAGCCAAGTATAAAATAAATTCGTTCCAAGTCTTTTCTAATTGATTACCGATTAAAAGTGCGACTCAATTGTTCTTGGTGGAAAGTAAAAAGGGTTGTTGGATATCTATTCTACTTGAAAAGGTAAATGCGAAGCAAAGTAAAAATAAACCAAAGATAAATAATAAAGGGGCAAAACGAATATTTAAACGTAACTTAAAGCGAAACAATAAATAAAAATAAAACTAAAAGACAAAATTAATTAAAGACTGAAAAAATAAAATGCGCGAAGTAATAAAAATAAGCTAAAAATAATCACCAGAAAACTGTCACTTTTCTGAAAAATAGAAAATATAAAAATTACAAATCCAAGAAAAACAACTCATCCGGAATACAAGCTCATTCGGAATAAAACATTCATTCGGAAAAACTCTTCATCCGGAAAAAGACTCTCATCCGGAATAACAGGCTTCATTCAGAAAGATTGCTCACTCGGAATAATCCTTTATTCGGAATACAAGGCTTTATGCGGAATACCACCTCATTCGGAATAAAAAGCTTCATGGGGAATAATTAATATGCAATGCTTGGTTCGGAATAAAATGGTGATTCAGAATAAAATAAAAGGCTTATTCGGAATGTAAGCTTCGTTCGGAATAATCAAAAGAAAAGGCTGGTTCGGAATATATAGCTCATTCGGAATAAAAACTGATGCAGAATAATTACTTCATTCGGAATATCTAGTTGATGCAGAATAATTAAAAGGAAACGTTGGTTCGGAATAAAAGTACTGATTCAGAATCTGGGCAAATGAAAGATACGAAGAACAGGGGAAAAAGTGGAGGCTACAAATCTGATCAAATCTAACCAAGATCAACCAAAAGATTAAACCAAACTAACCACTAATGATTAACTAACAATAACCAATCAAAACAAATCACTAAAACTAACAATCATAACCAAAATAATCAAAACCCACTTAATCAAATCAATAAAAACTCAAGAACATGAACATAAAGATTAAATCAAAACAAGAAAGGTAGATGAGAGATTAACAATAAAAAGTAAAGATTCAATAATATAAAAGGAAACTTACTTGAAATTAAAGGTGCAAGACAAGTATTTAAATTGCAAGAATTTAAAGTGCAAGAAATAAAAATGGAAGAGCTAGCTTTTCAATCTATTCAACAACAACAAATTATGAACCTAAGCCTCTATTTATAGGAGGAGGAGGAGGAGAGGAAGGTTGGAAGCTTCCTCCTTTCTTTCTTTCTTGTCTCGTCTTTTCGTCTTTTAAGTTCTTCGACTTTATCGACTTTGTCTCGGGATTAATTAAACTCGTCTTGTAATTAGACTTGAGTTCTTCGGCTTTATTAAACTTCCGTCTTTAGACTTTTTCTTCGATAAATCTTCAGAATAGGCCTTGGACTTCCGTTCTTTTTGCACTCTTGATCTTTTGACTTCGTCTTTTGTCTTTTTCTTCGATAAAAGCCCGTGAACGCCCGTGTTTTCTTCCTTTTTCACAATTTGATCCTAAAACACAACAAAAACACAAACCACGCATAATTCCGACATTTACGACATAAAATATACGTTGGTCTCGTTTTTATTATAATTAAGTGGCAAAAGGATGAGTGTTTTCACACCTATCAAATCCCCTACACTTGACCATTGCAATGACCTCATGCAATGCTTAGTGACAAAGCAAGATTTACACTTTCCATCATAATCAACCTACCTTGGCCTTTATTAACAATAGAAACTAAGGAAAATTTAAAAGATAGAAAATCACAAAATGCAAGAAGTTAGAAACTTGTAAAGAAATCTAAGACTTACATTCGGGCTTTGGTGTCATGAATGTTTATCACCCTCAAGTTTCACGTTCCCCATGCCAAGCTTAAAAACAAGATCATTGTTAGTACAAGTTAGCACAACTAACACTTACTCATGTGGTTCAACTAATCACTTAGACTCCCTTATTCCTATGGGTAACTCTTATATTTTATTGATGTCTTAAATGATCACGAGGATGCATTGTTCACTTATTTTGATAGTTTATTAAGGGTGAAAATAAAGTAGGACGATCTAATCCATAGTTAGCTAAAGGACAAAATCTTTTAAAACTGCTTCTCGAAACCTCATAAAGTTCATATCTTGGCATAACTTGTTTCACGATTTGAGACCTTTCTCGGACCGATATTTAGCATTTACTTCATACTTCAAATCTTGAGAAGACGATCTTGAAATTATGGTCTTCTCTTCATAAATAGTGTATATCTTCACTTGGAATAGTTGAGATATTCTTCAAATGTTGACCACGACTTCTTCATTATTTCTTCAATCCTTATTTGGGACTTTGATATACAACGTTCCGCCTCCTTTTCGGACTTGGATCTATTTATCCTCATACCTTGTGAGGGTCTTTTCGGATAGATTTCTCCATGATCTTTATGAGAGTGATTGATTTTCGTCGTGTGTCTTGATCCTTCATATTGATTTTGGAAAAATGCTTTTCACATCATCTTGGATCTTTAGCAACAAAATGGAATCCTCATGCCTTGTTAGGGCCTTTTCGGACTCGTCAATCTTCGCGTCCCGTTTCAATAGTTATGCCTTGGCTATGAACTCTAATTAATACCGAGCAACTTTTAAACGATCTTGGGCTAGAAGCTAAGTAATTTTTCAGACCGTACGACCTTACTTATTGCAATTATTTATTTACAAGCGATGGGAGAAAAAGATCATAATTAACTCACATAAGTTAATGAAAGAATACCAAACTTATAACTAACTCTATCATTTCTCGTTCTCCACAATTTAAAATCTCAAGGAATGAGACTCGTGGATACTTAGCCTAATAAACCAATTAAGGTCTACATGGTTAAGGATACTAGCTAGAGTAAACTTGGATAAGTAAACTCGGGTTGAGTCAAATTATTCACGACGGGCCTAATATATCTAAGACATCTAAACTTGCTAAAACCATTTTATTGAACAATAAAAGAAAATAACAAAAATAAAGGAAACTACAACTAGGCCAAAATAGATAAAAAAATTTGAAAAATGTCGAAAAATCGAATTTCCGGTTAAAATGAGGTCAAATTCATGAAAAAGTCCACTTAACTTCGATAGAAGTCCCCCTACACTTGATATAAACATTGTCCTCAATGTTTAAGCATGCGGGAGTAAACTCCCCTACACTTAGGACATTGTGCACTTTGCTTAAATCTTGCTAAGAAAGAGACAACTAAAAAGATTCCTATTTTAATATTGAGAAATATAAAATAGTGAATCGAAAAGAGTTTAGGATAGAACCGGGAAGACGGGAACACGGGATCACGGGTCATCAAAAGTCATCAAGAATGTGTCTTTGAAGCTCTAATCCCTGCACATGATAAGAAAGAAAACAAGAAACACCAACGGGGCTCCCCCTACACTTATGATGAAAATAGATAAAGATAGATAATCGGGTTGCCTCCCGAAGAGCGCTTGTTTATGTTAACCGAGTCACGAGCCTGACTCGTCCCCGCATTAAATGGTCCATGGGGAAGCCTCGAATGTAATACCGGGATCAAAGACCTTGTCCTCATTCCCGGAGGACATCAATGAAGGAGAGGCAGGAGGATAAGTAGTGAATGGTAGGAAAGTCCGCTCAATATAAGAAAAGCAAGTCAAGTCCAGATTGACGGGAGGTGGTGTGGGTAAAGGAATCACATTGTCATCCTTCAAAGACAATGGATGATGACCAATTGGCAAAGCCGTAAAGGTGTCAATCATAGAATGGTCCATGGCACCTCCCGGGTCAAAACATTCATCCTCATTAACGTTAATCTTTTCAATTTCATCGTAGATAAGGATGTTAGAAACTCTTTTGAAAAGATCACGATCAAGTACGAAACCATCATTCATTTGTGGGGATTGTTGATAAGTTAAATCCTCACGAATGTGGTAAACGTAATTCTCATTAGAGGAGTGTTGATTTGGTAACTCCTCGAGAATTGGATGTTTGGGCATGTGAGTTGGTTCGTCATTATCATGAAAAATAAGACGTTCCAACTCATCAAGTTCGTCCCTGATATTGGAAAAATTGTCCTCACTCGTAGGTGGAAGTGGATGTAAAAGAGCTAGCTCTCGGTCGATAATTTCCTCAATCTCGAGCTCGAAGACGGAATCATCATACTCACCACATGTTGAACTCTTGTTGGGAGAATCAATTAGCGCTTGTGGATTTGTGAGTATGTGATCATTGACTAGCGAAGCAAACTCGTCCGTAAGCTCCGCAAAAGTCGGTACATCACACAAATTTTTAGGAACACCCACGGGCTCACTTGGGATGACGACAAGTTCCTCGACACTAGACTTTAGGAATTTGTCCGATTCCGTTGCCGAAATAATGTCAAGATGCTCATCCTCCATTATGAGAGAGCCAACGGGCTCCTCGGGTGTGATAGCAATATACGAAGGAGGAATGGGAGAAGTCTTACGTTGCTTTAGAAATTCCTCCTCGTCGAAAATAACCTCAATATCGTCATCGCTCTCCTCATTACCTAAAGGGACAATAATAAGCTCAGGGATATGAGTACTCGTCTGATCTCGCTGCTTAAAAAATGACTCCATACAAGTTTGCAGCGTGTGTAAAAGCTCTTTCGTTTGTTCTTGAAAAGCTGTAGCAAGATCGTCAATTGGTTCTTGGTAACTCATCCCGTGACGAGGCTGCTGATCAATTGGGTATTGCAAGGGTTGGTCAAAACTGGAAGGGGTATAATTATAGTAATTTTGATCCCCCGTTGGTCAGGGAAAACTTTCGTGAGGACCCCTACACTTATAGCACCACGGGGATGGAGAAAAATCCGATGCATTTTGAGGATAAGGATCGTCATAGACGGGAGAGGATGAGAAAGTATTGTAAGAGGAGAAGTACGAATTTGTTGAATTGCAAAATGGACAAAATCCAAATTGTGTATCGTCGATATCAGAACTACACCGCTCACAAGTACACCATTAACATGTTTGAAAACCATGCCATGGTCTCCCACACCGTACGCAAGACGAATCCATGAAGAATTATAAAGAAGAGGGGTAGAGAAAAGAATTAAACATAATAGAGGATAAAGAGGAATATTTTTGGTTGCAAAACTAATACAAGGCTTTTTACCTAGTAAGAAAATTATCGTTGTTCCAGTCTCTTCGAATTGAAAAATGGATTAAAGTGCAACTCAACTGTCTTTTGGTGGAAACAAATATTTGTCGTTGTAGTAAAGGGAAAAGTGCACAAACTTTAACGTAAAAGCAGGTAAAATAAATCTAAATCTATAAAAAATAAATGACGAGAAATTAAAGCGCGACGAAAAGTAAATAGCAATTAAAGTAAATAACGCAAACTTAAAACTATCCTAAAGGCAAACTTAAAATGCAACTAAAACTTAAACTAAGGCAAGGCTGAAAATAAATTTAAGGCAAGTTAACTAAAAGTGCGACTATTTAAAAAGGCGGGAAAAGTAAAGCTTAAAAATTCAAACTTAAAAACATAAACTTAAAATAAACTGAAAATACCTCACTCGGAATAATTACTCGTTCGGAATGTCACCTTCACCCGGAATAATTCTTCTTCGTTCGGAATAACTTGACAAATCCCTTGATCCGGAATAACAAAGCTTCGTTCCGAATAATCAGATCAAATCACTCATGCGGAATAACCTACTCATCCGGAATAATTACTTATTCGGAATACATGTGCTCATCCGGAATGATTGATTCGGAATGATGTCTTCGTTCGGAATAATAAGTTCACTCGGATTAATGGTTCATCCGGAATAAACATCATCCGGAATAAAGCTTCATTCGGAATGAAAGCTTATCCGGAATATTCAGTTGATTCGGAATATTGTAGACTAAAGCCTTTATTCGGAATATTTGCTTCACTCGGAATAATGGTTCATTCGGAATATGTCACTTATCCGGAATAAATCCTTCACTCGGAATATAAGCTTGATCCGGAATATTACCTTTATTCGGAATATCCACTGATCCGGAATATTCCACTGGTTCGGAATATTCTCAACAAAACCTTGATCCGGAATAACCTTCTGATCCGGAATAATCAACAAACACCCTTCGTTCGGAATAAATGGCATTGATTCGGAATCTGGGTACAACAAACAGTAGCGAAGAACACGGAGAGAACAAAATAACACGAATCTAACCAAAACTAATCAAAATCAACCAAAGGATTAAATCAAAACAACCACTAATGATCAACTAACAAATACTAATCAAACCAAATCAAAATCACTAACAATAATAATCAAAATAATCAAAACCCACTTAATCAATTTAATAAAAACTCAATAACATGAACATAAACAATAAACATAAAGATTAAAGATTAAACAAGAAAGGAAGATAGGAGATGAACAATAAAAGTAAAGATTAACAACAATTAAAAGGAAACTTACTTGAAATTAAATGAATTTAAGGTGCAAGACAATTAAATAAAATGACATGTATTTAAATGTGCAAGTAATTAAAGTGGAAGAGCTAATTGTCACACTTAGCCAACAAAAACAAATGAAATGAAATGAAAGCTATTTATAGGGGATTAGGGAGGTGCTTAGTGGAAGCTTCCTCCCCTCTTTCTTCTTTCTTTATTTATCGTTTAGTCCTTGTCTTCTTAATTCTTCGACTTTTAACGACTTTGTCTCGGGATTTCTTTAAACTCGTCTTGAAATTTCTTCATAAATAAGACTTGAGTTCTTCGGCTTTAAGTAAACTTCCGTCTTTTGACTTTTTCTTCGATAAATCTTCAGAATTGGTCTTGGACTTCCGTTCTTTTTGCACTCTTGATTTCTTGACTTTGTCTTTTGTCTTTTTCTTCGATAAAAGCCCGTGAATGTCCGTGTTTTCTCCTCTTTTCACATTTTCGTCCTAAATCGCAACAAAAACACAAACCACGCATAATTCCGACATTTACGACATAAAATATACGTTTTGGCTCGGTTATTATTATAGTTAAGTGGTAAAAAGGATGGGTGTTTAAACACCTATCAAATCCCCTACACTTGACCATTGCAATGTCCTCATGCAATGCATTAGTTACAAAGCACGTTTTACATTTTCCATCATAATCAATCCATATTGGCCTTTATTAAAGAGATAAAAATTATAAACATTCAAAGGAAGAAAGTAAATAAAGAAATCAAAGACATACCTTAGGGTTTTGGAAATGTTATGAATGATCATCATCCTCAAGTTTTCATATTCTCCAAACCAAGCTTAAAAACGAGATCATTGTTATTATAAGTTAGCAAACTAACACGAACTCATGTGGGCCAATTATTTACTTAGACTCCCTTATTCCTAGGTGTATCTCTTATATTTTATTGTTGTCTTGAATGATCACGAGGATGCATTGTTGACTTATTTCGATAGTTATTAAGGCTGAAAATAAAGTGGGACGATTTAATCAATAGTTAGCTAAAGGACAAAATCTTTTAAAACTGCTTCTCGGGACCTCATAAAGTTCATATCTTGGCATAACTCGCTTCACGATTTGAGACCTTTCTCGGACCGATATTTGGCAGCGACTTCATACTTCAAATCTTGAGAGACGTTCATGAAATAATGGTCTTCTCTTCATAATAGGAATTTCTTCACTTGAAGTTTTGAGAGATTCTTCATACTTGGACCACGACTTCTTCATTTTTCTCCAATCTTTATTTGGGATTTTGATATACAACGATCCGCCTCCTTTTAGGACTTAGATCTATTTATCGTCATACCTTGTTAGGCCCTTTTTGGATAGATTTCTCCATGATCTTTTGGGGAGTATTTGCTTTTCGTCGTGTGTCTCGATCCTTCATATTGATTCTTGATAAATGATTCTTCACATCACTTTTGGATCTTTAGCAACAAAATGTAGCCCTCATGCCTTGTTAGGACCTTTTTGGACTCGCTAATCTTCGCATCCCGCTTCAATAAGTTATGCCTTGGCTATGAACTCTAATCATTACCGAGCAACTTTTAAACGATATTGGGCTAGAAGCTAAGTAACTTTTCAAATCTTACAACCTTATTTATTGCAGATAAATTATTAACAAGCGATGGGAGAATAGGCTCATAATTAACTCACATAAATTCACGAAAGAATACCAAACTTATAATTGACTTTATCATCTCTCGTTCTCCATAGTTTAAAATCTCAAGGAATGAGACTCGTGGATGCTTAGCCTATTAAATCAAAGTTTTGGGTTTTCGAGTCGTCTATAGGATCTTGCAAATTCTTAGACTTTTTCAAGTTTAGAAATCGCATTTTAAAGTTCCCTTGATAAACGACTCTCTAGGATCAATTATAGGAACTTGCGAAAAGTTCTTGTTCTTAACCCGTGAGAGTTAAGACTTTCGCGTTTTAAAGCTCCCTATATAAAAGCCTAGCAAAACTTAACTTAAACACGTTAAGGATACTAGCTAGAGTAAACTTAGATAAGTAAACTCGGGTTGAATCAAAAGATTCACAACGTTTGAAAATTTAAACCTCTTTATTAAAATTTATTCTAGCAAAGAAAGAAAATAACTATACAAAGGTAAAAACTAAGCCAAAATAGATCAAAATTTTGAAAAATGTCGAAAAATTGATTTTTCGGTTAAAATGAGGACAAATACAAGGAAAAGACCACTTAACTTCGATAGAAGTCCCCCTACACTTGATATAAACATTGTCCTCAATGTTTAAGCATGTGGGAGTAAGCTCCCCTACACTTAGGACATTGTGCACGTTGTTTAAATCTTGCTAAGAAAAAGACAACTAACGAGATTCCTATTTTAATATTGGAAAATATAAAATAGTGAATCGAAAAGAGTTTAGGATAGAACCGGGAAGACGGAAATACGGAATCACGGGTTGTCAAAAATCATAAAGAGTAGATCTTTGAAAGCTCGAATCCCTGAATATGAGAAGAGAGGAAATAGCAAACACCAACGGGTCTCCCCTACACTTAGGATAAAGATAGCTAAGAGATAGATACTTGGGTTTCCTCCCAAGAAGCGCTTGATTTTTGCTCACCGAGTCGTGAGCCTGACTCGACCTTGATTAGCATAGGAAGAAGCATGAAACATATCCACCGGGATCAAATACATAGTTTTCATCCATCAAATAGCACAAGCTTAAGGCGAACAAGGCAAGCCAAAGAAGAGTAGGCAAGGTTCCCTTAAGCAAAGATGGAGCACGGTGGAAGCAAGGGTGTTGAGGTGCAAGCATATCTCTAGTAGTTTCAAAAATCTTTCCTTTTATTTCATCAGACGGATACTGAGATGGCTTAAAATTTTCAATACCGGGGTCGAACACCTTTTCCTTTAGGGGAAAATAGCACTTAGGCTCAGCAGAATTTGAAGATGATCCGCTAAGAAAATGCACAACCTCGTCCTCATAAGGTGGACAAAGAGGTGTCAAAACATACGTGCTGCGGATGTTGGTGTCGTCCGGTTTCTTCTCTTTTGAAAGAATTTTCTTCAAATCCGTAGAAGGATGAAGACCATAATCATCAAATTCTAAAGGAGGAGCATCACTCTCATGAGGGAAGTATGTATTGAGAAAAGTAGAAAAGTCTTCCTCCAATGAGTAGTCGTCCAAAGTAGGATCAAGTATGGATGGCGGAGGATCTTCATCATGAGAAGAATCACTCGAAAGAGTATCAGCCTCATCAAAATCATCATAAGTGGGCATGTCGGGATACTCGGAGGTAAAATCATCATAATCATCCCCATCGAAGCTAGAATCATCATCATAAGCATCATAGATCGGTGGAGAATCATATATGGGTGAAGATTCCAAATTGGAGAGAGAATCATCCACATCATCTTGAAACAGTGGATTATCATTGCAAGTATCGAATAGAGGATTGTTGTAGATGACAAAATCATCGAGCACATTAATCATATTCGCTGATTCTCTTCCATAGGATTTGCTTGTAAGCTTCCCCATTTCAAAAACTTGTGCATCATCCCCGACTCTTAAGATGAGTTCACACTTATCCACATCTATTAAAGCTCTACCGGTTCTCAAAAATGGGCGTCCAAGTATTAACAGAATACGAGGGTCCATTTCATAATCAACAACGACAAAGTCGACCGGGAAAGTGAATGTGCCAACTTTAATGAACACATCTTCGGCAATACCAACGGGGTAAGCGAGAGTGCGATTGGCTAGCTCAAGAGTCATCTTCGTGGGTGTAAGGTCGGGCAATGATAACTTTTTCCAAACACTTAAAGGCATCAAATTTATACTTGCCCCGAGATCGGCTAAGGCAGTAAATTTGTCGGTTTGGTTAAAAGTACAAGGTAGCACAAAACGACCGGGATCTCCAAGTTTTTCTGGAAGTTCTTTAAGAAGGATTGCAGAGCAATTTTCATTCAAGCGAGTATTAACAAACTCGACCATCTTCTCCTTCTTATTAAGCAATTCCTTAAACATCTTGACAAATTGTGGCATTTGGGCAAGAGCTTCAACAAGGGTAAAGGTGATTTTCATGCCGGCGATCTTTTCCAAAAGTTAGCGACTTGAATGTCATTCTTAGTCAAAATTCGAGCCTTGTTGAGTCGAGAAGGGTAAGGAATGCTTGGGTTGGGTGGTGGAGGTGTAGAAGGTGAAGATTGAGATGTTGAAGGATTCGTCTTGGGTACTTCTTCATGACGAGGCGGAGGCGGTAGTGGTGAACTAATACGAGGTGTAGGAGTAGTAGGGATAAATGGTGGTGGAGGAGGTGTAGATGGTGTAACTGGGGGTGGGATAGATGGTCCTACTATGGTTATTCCACTACGTCTAGTAATAGCACTCACATTCGCTCTCGGATTGGTGACGGTGTTAGAAGGTAGAGATCCCGAAGTAGAGGGTTGAGTGGTTGGTAAGAAACTAGCCAGCATATTCTTCAAATCATTCGTTTGATTGCTGAAGGAGGATTGTATATCATTTCGAAGCTCGGATCTAATGTCATTCCCTTGCTTAGTGATATCCCCTTTCAAATTGATAATTTGGCTTTGTAGATTCTTTATTTGCTCTCCTCGGGTTCTCATTAAGGCTTCAATATCTTGATTGATGGGTGGGGCTTGTTGAGCGGGTGGGTGATAAGGATTAGAAGCTCTAGGTGGGATTTGGTTGCTTCTAGTGTAGTTGTTGCTGGGATTGTAGTTTTGAGGAGAAAAACCGGGTGAAAGGTAGTTGTTAGACCGGTAACTCAGCAAATTTCGATCCCCTTGAGGTCGGGCTTAGTAATTTTCCGGTGAATATTTACCATAAGCCGCATACACATTTTCTGGATTGCCTTGAGTAGAAGGACAATCAGTGTATGAGTGAGGACCGCCGCATGTCTCACAAGGATTTGCTACCGCTTTAACTTGTTGTTGTTGGTTTGAAGCGATGAGCAATATATTTTTGTTCATTTCGGCCATCATGCGGGTGAATTCGGTCATGTCGGGGTTTGCTGAAGTAGAAGAAACATTGACTCTCGGGTTGTTCCTTGAAGAAGAGGAGGAATCCCAGTTTTTGTGATGAGTAGTCATGTTCTCAATAAGCTCTCTACACTCCTCAGGTCTTCTTTTCATAAATGTGCCACCGGCGGCTGCATTAATCGTATCACGATCACGAAAAGTCAAACCGTTGTAGAAAGTATCAATTAAGGTCATGGGAAGCATGTTGTGGTTTGGACAACGATCGATCAAAACATTATATCTTTACCAAGCATCAAAGAGAGATTCATCGTGTTCTTGCATGAAACCGCTGATTTGATTGCGAAGGCTCGTGACCATGGATGGTGGAAAGTAGCGCGACAAAAAGCATTGAGTCATGTCATCCCAAGTATGAATGGAATTCTTTGGAAGACGATCAAACCATTTCTCGGCGTGGTGTGATAAAGTATGTGGGAAGAGTTGAAGGCGAAGAACATCCATAGTAGCACCGGGCAACTTCATGCTTTGGGTAATAGTAATGAATTTGTCGAGGTGTTTGTTGGCATCATCATCAGGTATTCCGCGGAATGGGTTAGTTTGCACTTGTTGAATCATGTGATGCTTCAACGAAAACTCCGGAGCCGTGATTTGCATCGGCGCAATCGGTCCTCCTCGTCCAAACATTGTGGGTTGACAAAGCTCCTCCATTGTCCGAAGATCGGGCTGTGGAAGAACATTGTTGCTGTTATTATTGAGGTGCGGTGGATTATTGTTGTTGTTCACACCTGCCATAGCTAAATCTTCACGAGTCTCGGGCTCTTGATAAGTTGAATATCTAGTACGCATACACCTGCTAAAGCAAAAGAAAAAGATACCAAAGCAATAGACAATATATATACATAATAAAAATAAAATCTTTTTGGATTTTTATTTTTTTTTGAAATTTTTAATTTTTATGGATTTTTGGAAATTTTTAAGCAAGAAAAATAACGCTCACGAATGAACGGATCCCAAAAAGCAACGCGTCTCTGACAGAAAACTGTTAATCTTTACGAAAAGAGCCGACAGCGGCGCCATTTAATACAAGGCTTTTTACCTAGTAAGAAAATTATCGTTGTTCCAGTCTCTTCGAATTGAAAAATGGATTAAAGTTCAACTCAACTGTCTTTTGGTGGAAACAAATATTTGTCGTTGTAGTAAAGGGAAAAGTGCACAAACTTTAACGTATAAGCAGGTAAAATAAATCTAAATCTATAAAAAATAAATGACGAGAAATTAAAGCGCGACGAAAAGTAAATAGCAATTAAAGTAAATAACGCAAACTTAAAACTATCCTAAAGGCAAACTTAAAATGCAACTAAAACTTAAACTAAGGCAAGGCTGAAAATAAATCTAAGGCAAGTTAACTAAAAGTGCGACTAATTAAAAAGGCGGGAAAAGTAAAGCTTAAAAATTCAAACTTAAAAACATAAACTTAAAATAAACTATAAATACCTCACTCGGAATAATTACTCGTTCGTAATGTCACCTTCACCCGGAATAATTCTTCTTCGTTCGGAATAACTTGACAAATCCCTTGATCCGGAATAACAAAGCTTCGTTCGGAATAATCAGATCAAATCACTCATGCGGAATAACCTACTCATCCGGAATAATTACTTATTCGGAATAGATGTGCTCATCCGGAATGATTGATTCGGAATGATGTCTTCGTTCGGAATAATAAGTTCACTCGGAATAATGGTTCATCCGGAATAAACAACTCATCCGGAATAAAGCTTCATTTGGAAAGAAAGCTTATCCGGAATATTCAGTTGATTCGGAATATTGTAGACTAAAGCCTTTATTCGGAATATTTGCTTCACTCGGAATAATGGTTCATTCGGAATATGTCACTTATCCGGAATAAATTCTTCACTCGGAATATAAGCTTGATCCGAAATATTACCTTTATTCGGAATATCCACTGATCCGGAATATTCCACTGGTTCGGAATATTCTCAACAAAACCTTGATCCGGAATAACCTTCTGATCTGGAATAATCAACAAACACCCTTCGTTCGGAATAAATGGCCTTGATTCGGAATCTGGGTAAAACAAACAGTAGCGAAGAACACGGAGAGAACAAAATAACACGAATCTAACCAAAACTAATCAAAATCAACCAAAGGATTAAATCAAGACAGCCACTAATGATCAACTAACAAATACTAATCAAACCAAATCAAAATCACTAACAATAATAATCAAAATAATCAAACCCACTTAATCAATTTAATAAAAACTCAATAACATGAACATAAACAATAAACATAAAGATTAAAGATTAAACAAGAAAGGAAGATGGGAGATGAACAATAAAAGTAAAGATTAACAGCAATTAAAAGGAAACTTACTTGAAATTAAATGAATTTAAGGTGCAAAACAATTAAATAAAATGACATGTATTTAAATGTGCAAGTAATTAAAGTGGAAGAGCTAATTGTCACACTTAGCTAACAAAAACAAATGAAATGAAAGCTATTTATAGGGGATTAGGAGGTGCTTAGTGGAAGCTTCCTCCCCTCTTTCTTCTTTCTTTATTTATCGTTTAGTCCTTGTCTTCTTAATTCTTCGACTTTTAACGACTTTGTCTCGGGATTTCTTTAAACTCGTCTTGAAATTTCTTCATAAATAAGACTTGAGTTCTTCGGCTTTAAGTAAACTTCCGTCTTTTGACTTTTTCTTCGATAAATCTTCAGAATTGGTCTTGGACTTCCGTTCTTTTTGCACTCTTGATTTCTTGACTTCGTCTTTTGTCTTTTTCTTCGATAAAAGCCCGTGAATGCCCGTGTTTTCTCCCCTTTTCACATTTTCGTCCTAAATCACAACAAAAACACAAACCACACATAATTCCGACATTTACGACATAAAATACACGTTTTGACTCAGTTATTATTGTAGTTAAGTGGTAAAAAGGATGGGTGTTTACACACCTATCAAAAACTTTGAAAAAGAAATGCTTTTTATGATTTTTCAAATGTTTTTGGATTTTTGAAAAATTTTTGACACGAAAAATAACGTTCACGAGTGAACGGATCCCAAAATCCAACGCGTCTCTCACAAAAAACCGTTAATCTTCACGAAAAGAGCCGGCATCGGCGCCATTTAATACAAGATTTTTAGCCAAGTATAAAATAAATTCGTTCCAAGTCTTTTCGAATTGATTACCGATTAAAAGTGCGACTCAATTGTTCTTGGTGGAAAGTAAAAAGGGTTGTTGGATATCTATTCTACTTGAAAAGGTAAATGCGAAGCAAAGTAAAAATAAACCAAAGATAAATAATAAAGGGGCAAAACAAATATTTAAACGTAACTTAAAGCGAAATAATAAATAAAAATAAAACTAAAAGACAAACTTAATTAAAGACTGAAAAAATAAAATTCTCGAAGTAATAAAAATAAGCTAACAATAATCACCAGAAAACTGTCACTTTTCTGAAAATAGAAAATATAAAAATTACAAATCCAACAAAAACTACTCATCCAGAATACAAGCTCATTCGGAATAAAACATTCATTCGGAAAACTCTTCATCCGGAAAAAGACTCTCATCCGGAATAACAGGCTTAATTCGGAAAGATTGCTCACTCGGAATAATCCTTTATTCGGAATAAAAGGCTTTATGCGGAATACCAGCTCATTCGGAATAAAAAGCTTCATGCGGAATAATTAATATGCAATGCTTGGTTCGTAATAAAATGGTGATTCGGAATAAAATAAAAGGCTCATTCGGAATGTAAGCTTCGTTCGGAATAATCAAAAGAAAAGGCTGGCTCGGAATATATAGCTCATTCGGAATAAAAACTGATGCAGAATAATTACTTCATTCGGAATATCTAGTTGATGCGGAATAATTAAAAGGAAACGTTGGTTCGGAATAAAAGTACTGATTCAGAATCTGGGCAAATGAAAGATACGAAGAACAGGGGAAAAAGTGGAGGCTACAAATATGATCAACTCTAACCAAGATCAACCAAAAGATTAAACCAAACTAACCACTAATGATTAAATAACAATAACCAATCAAAACAAATCACTAAAACTAACAATCATAACCAAAATAATCAAAACCCACTTAATCAAATCAATAAAAACTCAAGAACATGAACATAAAGATTAAATCAAAACAAGAAAGGTATATGAGAGATTAACAATAAAAAGTAAAGATTCAATAACATAAAAGGAAACTTACTTGAAAATAAAGGTGCAAGACAAGTATTTAAATTGCAAGAATTTAAAGTGCAAGAAATAAAAATAGAAGAGCTAGTTTTTCAATCTAGCCAACAACAACAAATTATGAACCTAAGCCTCTATTTATAGGAGGAGGAGGAGGAGGAGAGGAAGGTTGGAAGCTTCCTCCGTTCTTTCTTTCTTGTCTCGTCTTTTCGTCTTTTAAGTTCTTCCACTTTATCGACTTTGTCTCGGGATTAATTAAACTCGTCTTGTAATTAGACTTGAGTTCTTCGGTTTTATTAAACTTCCGTCTTTAGACTTTTTCTTCGATATATCTTCAGAATAGGCCTTGGACTTTCGTTCTTTTTGCACTATTGATCTTTTGACTTCGTCTTTTGTCTTTTTCTTCGATAAAAGCCTGTGAACGCCCGTGTTTTCTTCCTTTTTCACAATTTGATCCTAAAACACAACAAAAACACAAACCACGCATAATTCCGACATTTACGACATAAAATATACGTTATGGTCTCGTTTTTCTTATAATTAAGTGGTAAAAGGATGGGTGTTTTCACACCTATCATTGGGATAGGTTGTGCATTGCATCACTGGATCCATGATGTCTATCTTCAATATCAAGCATCATTAAAAATGATCTCAATAACATATGTGTTGACCCGGTTTCTGCCTAAGTTGTAAGGAGGGCTTCTTTATTTAGACCTTTTATCTTTACAATTCTTTTTAATTCTTCAACCCCTTCAATGCTTACCAATACGTCATAACTAACACCTTTTTATGATTGTTCCAATGTTAACTTAAGTACTTGGTCGGCATTCAGCTACGTTCACAATCTTTCTCCATCTTTCCTAAGGACTAATAGTTCTAGCTATGGAATGTGCTTGGGAAGATTCCTCCGGTTTTGGAAGAATCATTAGACTTTAACCTATCCTACCATCCTTATGTCACCACAATTGCCACCGTCGTGAATAGAGATATTTTGGGTAAGTGTATGTCACAATGAAGTCCATTTTGATATCCAAATCCATTTTTATACCCCTTAACATATGCCACAATATTTGAAAACAAAACCATTGAATTAATTGATCTCATATTAAATCACATTCCCCCCCCCCCCCCCCCCCCATATTAAAAATATTAACCCAATCGATGTTTTTAATATCAATTGATTTAATGAAATTTGGGAAGAAAAATGCAAATCCAATTATCTTCATGATTTTCAAAAGCTCCCCCTCAAAGTAATGAGGGTATACTTGAAACGTAAAATAAACACCTTTTAAACACAAGTGTAAGGTATTTATCACGTGCAAAGATCATATATGATAATGTATTCACAAGATTAATAATTTTATGAGGTTGGACCTGAATGATGGAGAACATCATATGATAGAATCACGTGGTTCTTGTTCACGAATGTTGGTCTCCCCCGTAACGTCTGAAATTATCTCCTCCTTTTTTTTGAAAAGCGGTAATCTGTCATGACACCACATTGATATCGTTGTTTTGGCACCAATTTGTGAACTTGGCACTTTCAGCATTGAAGATTCTGAACGCTTGACAATTGCTCCCCCTCAATTGTTGACCCGTGTTCTATCAAAAGAGTTGTAGTCGCCATTTGAGTAGTCGCATCGTCGAGTATGTAGATATCAATTGTAAATTCCTATGGTATGTGGAGATGATAACTTCATAAAAACAATATTTCTCTCGTTTTAACAAATAAATGCACTGAAGCGTACATATATTCGTATTAGATTGTGTTATTAAGTAAACACAATCCCTTACATGGTTATAAAGTAAACCATGCCCGAGAAAATGAATTCCCGTTGTTGAGTCAAAGCTTTCCGGTGAAATGCTTGACTTGAATATGAAAAGCGGGTTACTATCGGAAATAATAGCAAGCCATATTGAGCATGTTTTAAATCATTTAAACTTCTGCTCGAACTTTATTTACAAACCCGTGTCATTATTGAACGACATTTCTAAGATCGTGTAATATTATTGATTCCAGAAGACATGCTCTTTTTATCAAAAGTTTTGAAAACTAATTACTTGAGCATAAGATTTTGAATATCTTACGAGACGAGCTGAAGTCCGAGAAGTTGTAAACTTCCCGTTGCTAAGGATAAGTTACCATCGGCGATAAAATTTCCTTTTAATCTGAAGAACGAGTCCTAAGTTGATATTTACTTAGAAGTCGTTTTCATGAGCTTGAAAAACTTTTGAATGTTTTAACGTAAAGCTCATGACCGAGAAGTTCTCTTATTAAAAAGATACACTTACCTTGCTGAGCTTGAAACTTGGAATGTTTTAATACAAGCTCATGACCGAGAAAAATTAATTTCTCGTTACGAGAATAAGTTATCATTAAAGATAAGCTTCCCTAAAATTGAAGTCTGAGTTATAGTCTGATATTTAACTGTACGTCATTGTGCATGAGCTTAAAAACTTCGAATGTTTTTAATATATGCTCACGCCCAAGAAAAATTAATTTCTCGTTGTGAGATTAAGTTTATCATCGGCGATAAACTATCCTTTAAAGTCCGGGGCATAATCTAAGATATAATTATACGCCATTTACACAAGCTTAAAACCTTTGAATAGTTTAAATGTAAGCTCGTGTCTGAGAAAATTTAATTTCTCGATTTGAGGATAAGTGAAATTAAATGTACACTTTCCTTTCTTTGAAGAGCGGGTCACAGACTGTGATTTGACTATGAGCCATATACACAAGCTTAAAACTTTTGGATAGTTTTATTGCCAGCTCGTGTCCGAGAAATTTTAATTTCTCTTTTTGAGGGTAAGTTATCGTTAATGAGATAAACTTCCCTTTCTTTGAAGCTCGGGTTACAATCTGTCATGTGACTGCAAACCGTATACACGAGCTTAAAACCTTTGAATAGTTTTAATGTAAGCTCGTGTCTGAAAAAATTCAATTTCTCGTTTTGAGGGTAAGTTATCGTTTCATAGATAAACTTCCCTTTATTTGAAGTCCGGGTCATCGTCTGTCATTTAAAAATGAACCATTCGTTGTAAGCTTAACCGCAAATCCCCTAAGACACTTATTTCTTTGATATCTGCCTCTTCAGCAACCAAACTCTGAGAGTGTCCCTAGTTGAATGGTATACAACAATTGGACCGCTTTGTTCTTGTTGATCGTTAACTTTGGTACCTGCATTCTTATTTGGAGTTTGTATGCTTTCATATAAGTTAGCGATATCTATTTTAGAACCATGTGGGTGTTCACAGTTGGCTTTACTTGTGCCAGAGGTGACATGAATAGATGGTTCACTTGTCAAAGGTTTCCTTTTATAGACTAACTTAATCTCAGGCTTAAGTGATGTATCATATTTTTCAATTTCCTCCCTATTAGTCTTAGTAGGAGTGGATACTATCCTAGTTAAAGGGCACTTGTTTCCTACAAGAGTGAAGGTTCTGCCAGTGGGGCGCCAAACTTTACCAATGGGTTTGATTCTAGCTAACCATTGAGATTTAAATCTAGCATGGAGTTCACCTCATTAAGGAATTTCTTGACACAAGAGTCATGATTTTCCTTAAAGACACATTTCCTACATGTTTTACAAGTAGCATATTTAAAGTCCGAGTAAGATCTAGAATTCTTAGATGATTGATTGATGCTCCTAGGATATGACATGCTACGGTTAGCAGTGTTGGGTAATCTAGAACGGATCTGACTAGGTTTGAAATTTTTATTTCTTACTTGTGTCTTTTGCTTAGCTTCCCTTAGACCAAATTTATGGCCAACGTCATTTGAACTAGTTCGAGACGTGTTCTTTGAACTATGTTTAAGGAGGCTAGATGCAATCATGTGATTAGGTCTTGCAAAAGCTGATTTAGTCACATTGGCCATAGTTGGTGGAGTGACTGGTCTAGAAAGATGAACCATATCAACTTGGGAGGCAAACCGCGGTCTCGAGGATTTTGGTCGCTCGGATCTAAATGCAGTCGGTTGTCTAACAGACTGATTTTGAGGCGGTTTCCCCAAGATTAATGGTCTTTCAAGCTTAGTGTTACACTAGTTCCTTTAATTTTTCTTAATTCATTTTTCAACGTAGCTATAGCAAAAACCTTTTCCTGAACTTGAGCTTTTAAAGACTCATTATCTTTAATAAACTTATCTTGGGATGCCAACTTAGATTCTAACAACTTAATTTGTTTCAAAAGATTATCCTTTTCAGCTTTAGGATCTATAACTTTTTGATCCAATTTTCGTTCAAGAACAACGTTTGACTTTTCAAGTTTTTCAAAATACTTTTCAAATTTATCTGTTTTCTTCAAAAATTCATTTTTGGCATCCTCAAGAGCTTTAGATTGCTGAGCTAAAATCGTTTCAAGCTCTTTAATCTTGGAATCGGAATCGGTTAGTGAAGTAGTCATAAAGCATGTATCATGATTTACTACAACATTTTGAACAATCTCTCCCCCATTATGACTCACATCGGATGAATCAGAAATGGTATAAATATGATACTTTTCCATCCCATATTTGTCATAAATAAGTGCGAAATGCTCAACATGCTGTATTTGTACCGTATTAGTAGGCTCTTCGTCATATACGGGTATGGTGTCACCTTAATAGATGTCTATAACATTCCCTGACGTGCTGTTGGTATCTTGCTTTCCTCCTGATTCCATGCTCTTGTAATCTTGAACACTCTTCAAATTATCAACCGTATGACCGTTATCCTCTTGCATCTTCATCGTAGATTCTTGCACTCCACTATCATACTCTGGTTGAAGTCGTGATCTTGTATAAATCAAAGACGAAGCCGATGTCATGTATTTCAGCAGTGTACCACGAAAATCATGAACCTCGGTATTTGTGTCTCGAAGAAATGACATGCAGATCTCAAAATCTTCATATTTAATGATATTGAATAGTACGAAGTGCGTAAATTGTTTCACGAGGACTTTATAAGCAAGTGACGATGCAGAGTGATTAAATTCTTCTTTGAAGATGTGCTCTTGTAGTTGGTTCAAGTTGAGAAACATTAAGTCGATAAATGCATTACGATAATGACCAAAGAGTGCCACAAATTCTCTTCCGGCCTTGAGCTTTGTAATAGTCATAAGATGAAATTTCAGTAGACAAAATGCATTTTTGCCACTTTTTCTAGTGTTGTAGTGCATTGGATGGTATTCTCCCTCTTGAGATGTCGAATTCAATGGTTCCATTGATGTTCGATGAAGGTAAGGATTACTAATCGATCGATCATTGAAATAAGGTAATTGTGTTTGTTGTTGTCGAAAGAACAATACGGAGTTTTACAATTCGTGGAGAAACCGAAAAATAAATTCGCTGGATTTTACAAACCACGAATAAATCGTAAACATTCTTGATTCCTTGATTTGTGAAGAAAAGTTGATTAAATCCCCTAATTATGTGTTCTCGAGAAACCAAAAATTCTCCAATACCAAAGAACTTACGATTTCTTATTCACGTTTTTTGGAAATCTCGAAATATTTGCAAAGATTCGCAATAACCCTTATATGACAAAGATCTCGCAATAACTTGAGCAGAACGATCTCGCAATACACACGTTGCAAAAGATCTCACAATGTCCAAGTGTTGAGGATTTCTCAATGTTCAAAAACAAGGATTTCGCAATATCCAAAAACAAGGATTTCATAATATCCAAAAACAAGGATTTCGCAATGTCCAAAAACAAGGATTTCGCAATGTCCAGACTTAAGGATTTCGCAATGTACAAAAACAAGGATTTCGCAATATCCAAAAACAAGGATTTCTCAATATCCAAAACCATAATTATTGCGAAATGTTTTGAGAAAATATTTCGCAAAAAATATGACTGTTTCGCAAAAAATGAATAAAACGAGATTTTTGCTTAGAAATTCGTGATTTTAACCAATTTAAAGTACCCAAATCCCTACCACAACTATATAAGAGATATGTAGTTCACTTGGAATAAAAAAACACGAATAAAAATTGGATCAAGGGTTTTTGGATATAAAAACTCACGATACAAACATAAAACTAAGCAACTCATCCCATGGCTCTAATACCAATTATAGGTCTACGTATTCCTTGGATTATCCTAAGCTTGGAATTATCTAAAGAGAGAGAGATAGATGAAGTTCTAGAGAGAGAAACTAGAGAGATAAAGGAGAGAAGGAAGAGAGAATGTAATATTAGATTAAGTGAAATGAGAACCAACCCCTCCTAACATGATAGGAGGGGGTATATATAGCCCACACTACATGTGGGCTTTGTGGGTTATATTTTTACATACTAGATCACGAGCCAATAATAGATGTATCTCGTTGGAGTGACCGATCCTTCCTAAATACGTAAAAGCGTATTTCTAACATTATGGTATTCCGAAGGCATGATTAGTTACCTGTAAACAACAAAAAAATATTTTCCAATCACTCATATGCTAGATAATGACCAAAAACCAAAATCATGAGAAATGTGTTTGATCAAATGTTAGTCAAACGAAGGATTAATCCTTAACATTTCCATGTTCACAATGAACCAAATTCATAATTGACTATAACATATGAACAATGTAAAATCAACCATGAATTTTGAACAAAGGTTTTTCAAAAACATTTTTGGGTAAGCATTAACAATGCAATTATCAGTTAGTTCATGGGTTCCTATCAATTCCATCATTCAACCAAAAATATTTAGTCAAAATTCGAATTGTTCTACAAGTGGGTTTTAATAAGATCTCAATAAATTCGAACATAAGAAATGATAGTAATATAACTATGTCAACCCACATTCCTGACAAGGTGCTAATTCAATACTAATTTTAAAAATCCCCAATTATGAAAATAAGAACCCTAGAACAAATTTATTGAAATTGAATGAAGGTACTTATAATTAATTGATGTTGGAAGAGGGATGAGTGAAACCCACAACTTGGAATCAATTAATCTTGAGTGATTTGGTGTTTTTGAAGGTTCAACAATGGTGGAATGAAGAAACCCATCATCTTCTATGGAGAATAAAGGGAGGGTTTGTTAGCCTCAAAATATTGAGTCAAACAAGAATGCTCGGTCATATGTTTATTATGTATCGTATTTTAGAACGTTGTAATATGTAGTAGGTTAGTCGTGTTTTACGGGCTTAACTTTAAGCTAAAGTTCATTCATAAGTAACTAAAGCCCAAAAGATAAGCCTGGCCTATTATCATATAGCCCATTATGCCACATGTAGGCAAGGCTATAAATACCTCTCCTTGCATGTAAGGAGAGGTTGGTTGGTTAATTATTCTTATTCTTCTCTAATCTAATGTTCACCAAGTTTCACACACTTCTCTCTCTTTTCTCTCTCTACTTTCTCTCTCTAGAATTCATCTATCTTCTACCTTTCTTTCTTGTTTAATCATCATATTTTATGGGACAACAACTGGTATCAATCGCCATGGGGTAGTTTTGTGATTCGTTGTTGATATACTACTTAGTTCGTATGATTTACACATAAAATCATCTCGGATTCAAGTTTTTCTTGTACTTTCCGTGCTCTAAATTTTGCTATATATCTCTAAATCTTTCATAAGTGTGGTAAGGATTTGGTTGTTTTGTTTTGCTTATTATCACAGATTTCTTGTAAAAATCTCAAGTTTTTACCTTAAGTCTCGGAAGTGTTCACATATTGCGATAAGGGCTTCTGTATTCCGATCTTGTATTCCGATCACAAAAGCCTATGGGTTTTTACATTGTGATCACGCATTACGATCACTTATTGCTATCACGCATTGCGATCACTTATTGCGATCACGCATTGCGATCACTTATTGCGATCACTTATTGCGATCACTTATTGCGATCACTCATTGCGATCACATTGAGATCACTCATTACGATCACTCATTGTGATCACATTGCGATCACTCATTGTGACCACTCATTGCAATCGGTTATTCCGATGACTATTCTGATGACTATTCCGATGAAATTCCGATAAGAAAATTTAGATAGCAATGCGATTACACATTCCGATAGCATTTTTAAGGGATTTCAACATTTTTTCTCTTCAACAACAATCACTATAACACAACTACTTAAGATCCATATTCACTTCATAATTTCTGAGAATATTGAGATGGATTCTACTGCAGAATATCGTATGACGAACAACAACATAATGGTGGCGGGTAACAAAGAGAGACCACCAATGCTTGTGTCGGGTCGATATGATCAATGGCAATCCCGTTTTCTACGTTATCTTGACACAAAACCTAACGGTGATGCTTTAAGGCAATGCACTTTTTATGTACCCTATAAACTCTCAAGGATTCAAGTTCCTGCAGTACCAGCCACAAACACAACTGACGCACAACTCGCATATGAATGTGTTGAAAAGAGAAACGACCTCACACCAGAGAACTGTGCTTGGTTTGATGCAGAGAAGGAAGCAATTTACTTAATTCTCAGTGGCATTGGAGACGATATTTATTCCACGGTTGATGCATGTCTCACTTCTAAAGAAATGTGGACGGCCATTGAAAGATTGCAACAAGGTGAACCATTTAACAAACAAGACAAGAAAAGTAAGATGTTTTGGAACTTTGGCAAGTTTACATCAAAGGATGGGGAATCAATTGATTCTTATTACTCCTGATTCTACAAAATGATGAATGACATGACCCGAAACAATTTGCAAGTTTCCACCATGCAAGTCAATGTCCAATTTCTACACCAACTTCAACCGGAGTGGACAAGGTTTGTCACCTTGGTGAAACAACAACAAAAGTTAGACGAAGTTTCATATCACACGCTCTTTGACATTTTGAAACAATTTCAAAATGAGGCAAATGAACTTCGAGTTGAATGTGCTGCAAAGGTTTCAAATCCACTTGCTTTGGTGTCTACCACTCAACATTACCCAGATTATCATTCTCGTGCTCCAAAGACCTACTCTACTCAATCATCATCACCACGATCATCCACTATCTCTAAGTCACATGCTCCAACAAGATCCCAATGCAAAGAAGTTGCAAGAGCACCATCACCCACACCTGAGCAATCATCCAAAGAAGATAGTGATGAAGAACTAGCTCAAAAGGATAGGGAATTCAAGCAACAAATGACTTTCATTATGAAGCAATACAGAAAAATCTACAAACCCACCAACAACAACCTTAGAACATCATCTAACACGAGGAACAACTATGCTCAGAGTCCTCTAAGGAATGACACACGAAGACGTGCTGAGAGTCCTCCAAAGTATGATCGACAACCTACGAAGTATGATAATCAGAGGGTGGCTACTATTGTTGGAAATAGGGAAACTGTTGGTACTCAAGTTGTGCAACAAAGTGGGATTCAGTGTTTTAATTGTCGAGGTTATGGGCATTTGGCTAGGGAATGCAGGCAGCTGAAGAGGGTCAAAGATTATGGTTATCATAAGGAAAAGATGCTGCTGTGCAAGAAAATGGAAGCTGGGATCAAGTTCTCAGCCGAGGAAGGAGAAATGCTTGACGACACAGATGATGAACTCTTCGACCAAGAACTCGAGGCACATTATTCATACATGGCAAAGATTCATGAGGTCCTTAACGTCACTGAAGATGACAATGGTCCTATATTTGATATCGAGCCAATTGATAAGGTACAACATGATGATGAATATAATGTGTTTGGTGATACACATGAGCATAGTGATCTACCAACAACAATTACTGACACGTGTATGATGGAAACGGTTGATAGCAATACCACACCTGATTCATCCGACATGTGCAATAATGAGTTTGAGGATGATCAACATGCTAATGAGTATGATGACGAGGAGCGTGTCGCGCTTGCTAATTTAATTGCTAGTTTACAAAAAGATGTCAATGAAAAGAGAAAGAGTCAAAAGCAATTAAAGAAGAAAAACGCAGCGCTCACTCAAAACTTTGAAGAAAGCAAAGCCGCTTTGATAAAATCTAGTGAGACAGTTGATAGTTATAGGGCTGAGCTTCTTCAAAAGACCAAAGAGCTTGAGGGGTACAAAAGTTGTGTTATTAACGTTAAAAAGGACGATTTTGAAAATAAATACAACGAAGCTCTTACTTTGTTAACTAAAGAAAAACGTCTATTTAATGTCTTATTAAGTGATGAACGTCAAAAAACGTACCTTGCCACAACAAAAGTTAATGAACTTGAACAGAGGCTTTCTATGAATACCACCAATTCTGCTAAAATTCTTGACGAACAGAAACAAGAGGTTGAAAAATTAAAACAAGCTTTCAAAAATAGACAAGGCAAAGATACTAAAAAGTAAAGGATCTCGAAGAACAAGTCGATTTTTTGAAAAAAGTTGTTTATAAAACGCATGACTCTATTCAAACCGTTAGAATGATAGCACCTCGGTCGTTTTTCAAGGGTTAACCTAGTTTTGCAAGCCCCAAGTACCTCGAACAAGCTCAAGCTGCTAACCCTCACTTATATCTTGATGAGTCCGAATGGACCGATCATGATTGCCCAGTAGCTAGCCTCGATAGTGAAGAGACGTCCCTTTGGGATGAGGAGAGTAGATCACCGGTCAATAAAGATCATGTGACACCATATATATATATGCTTATGAAAACAGTCTTTATGGTCGTCTCACTCCACAAAAACAGAAGTATCGTGTGGAATTGTTTCTTGAATGCAAACAACGAAGAATTCAATGGAAGAAAATTTTTGCCACTAAGAAATCAAATGTTTTTAAATATATTAACTATTTGCCTCTTGATGCTTTTAAAAGCAAAAGTTGAAAAACACTTGGTATTCTTAAACAGTACATTGATAATGTTCAATCAATTGTTGAAAGCGATTGGGAAAAACGTCAAAAGGATAAGTGGAAAACAGAGATTCCTCACGACATAATTGTACTTGTGAAAGAACTTTTAATACCAAATATGAAGATAATCAAAGAAAATGTTCTTGAGTTTAAAAAATTAATTCGGTCTGAAATGTTTGATGATTTGAAATATGTTGAGTCTCTTGAAAAAGCAATTGATGAACTTCAAAATGACAAATCAGATTTTTCAAACGAATATGATCTACTCTTAGAAGAATGTCTCTCCAAAGATATTTTGTGTGTTACTCTTCAATCTTGTGCTGATATCGATGAATATTCTGATGTCGCAAGCAAATATCTTGATAAGATCAAAGAATGTGAGCGTCTTGAACTTGAGCTTTCGAAACGTAAAAAAAATGTTGATAAAAAGGATTTTGAGTTACTTCAACACAAAACTGATTTCCTTAAAAAACATTGTCATTCTCTGGAACTTGCTTTGCAAAAAGACATCAGAAGTTTTACACATGATAATAAATTACAAGAAAAACTTTCCCAAATGTGTCGAGAAATGAATGAAAAGAGTTTGGAAATTAAAGAGTTGAAAGATCAGTTACAAGACAGGGAAATAGAGATAGCGGAGTTGAATAAACTCGTTGCTAAGATGGGTGGGAAAATTGTGGAACTTAGTGTTAAGAAACCTGTAGTAAGACAACCCAATGCGCACAAAGTGACTAGACCCTCTGTCTTGGGAAAATTATATGTTTTCTCTAATTGTGCATTTGCAAAACCTGCGTTTGCCCCCAAGACGGATGGGAAGGATAGGTTACCACATAATACTCCCAAAACACATATTCGATCACAAAGCATTAAGAACACAAATGTGATTAAACCAAGGATGTATAGATTGGCCATTAAACCCACACATAACAAAGAAAGTCAATCACCTCAGACTTCTAGAAGCACTAATAGACGTGTGTCTTTTACTACAGGAGTAGTCCTCAGTGCTAGTGTTAGTTGGCCTCAGCTTAAGAGCACTCGAATGAATGAAAAGGTTTGGCAAAACAAAAGTCAATGGAAGATGAAGGAAGTAGAAGACCACCCTAGGATTTTCAATGTTTCTAAGAATAAAACGTCTATAATCGCGTGTGATGACAATTTGAATGATTCGACTATGAATGCTTTGAATGTTAAGTTTGTTTGTGTAAAATGAGGAAAGTGTGCTAATGCTAATCATGCTATGTGTGTTTCGAATAATGTCAAAGGCGTAGATACTAGAACTAAGAAGTAAACTGTGATGCCTATTAGTACTAGAAAACCCAAACGCAAAGTGAACCATTCTGGTGCAACCCCCCCTAAGAAAAATAATGCATCAGACTCTACCATTAAGAACCCTAGAAGCAGAATTAGGGAATTATATGAATCTGCTAGCAAGTCTTGGAAATGGTGGTTTGTTAATCAAAGTCCTCTAGGATATAAATGGATGCCTAAGGTTAGGACAGAAATGTGACAACGAGCGTTCGTGTGCCCTTAAATGATGAAACTAGGGAAACTAATAAATCTAAAATCACAACTAACATGGAATCCAATTTAGCAAATGCTCCATCGTGTTCTAATTCTTCTGCAGGTGATCGAAATAATTCTCTTCATATTGGACTCCGGATGCACGAAGCACATGACGGGGAATCTCAAGCTTCTAATTAACTTCGTGGAGAAATTCCTGGGTACGGTCCGATTCGAAAATGAGCAATTTGCACCGATCCTAGGATATGGAGACTTGGTTCAGGGGAATATCACAATCAAACGGGTTTACTACGTTGAAGGGCTCAATCACAATCTTTTCTCGGTTGGTCAATTCTGTGATGCGGATTTGGAGGTTGCTTTTAGAAAGAAGACATGTTTTGTTCGTGATTATGATGGGAATGACTTACTTACCGGTTCACGGGGTACTGATCTCTACACTATTTCACTACAAGACTCCACTTCTTCAACTCCAATCTGTTTCATGGATCAAGCTTCAACGACTCAAGCTTGGTTATGGCATCAACGATTATCTCATCTTAACTTTGATACCATCAACTTGCTTTCCAAGAAAGATATTATGCGAGGCCTTCCAAACTTGAAATTCATCAAAGATCATCTTTGTTCTTCTTGTGAGCTTTGCAAACATAAACGGAGTAGTTTCAAGACAAAGACTACACCAAGCTCTAAAGGACGGTTAGATCTTCTTCATATAGATTTGTGTGGCCCCATGCGTGTTCAAAGCATCAATGGGAAGAAATATGCTATGGTAATTGTCGATGACTACTCAAGGTACACGTGGACTCACTTCTTGAGGTCTAAGGATGAAACACCTGAGGTTCTCATTAACTTCCTTAAGCTGATACAACGTGGTCTTCAAGCTCAAGTAAAAGTGGTACGTACTGACAGAGGCACATAATTCTTGAATTCAACTCTAAAGAATTATTTTGAAGCCGAAACCATACTTTAGTTGAGGCTGCTCGAACATTATTATCTGCTTCACAACTACCATTATTCTTTTGGGCCGAAGCCGTATCAACCACATGTTACACACAAAACCGTTCCTTAATTATCCCAAGACACGAAAAGACAGCATATCACATAATTAATGATCGCAAACCTTCACTCAAACACTTTCATGTTTTTTGATGTACGTGTTACATTATTCGAGATGGTGAAAATCTGGACAAGATGAAAGAGAAAGGTGATGCATGCATTCTTGTTGGATATGCAACTCAGTCTAAGGGATATAGAGTGTACAACAAGAGAACAAAATTAATAGTCGAGACTATTCATATCAGATTTGATGAATTACAAGAGATGGCGCTTGAACAAAACAGTTTAAGTCCCGATCCACAACGAAAAAAGACTTCTATGCACAACCACATGCAACTCGGAACTCAAGACCACAACAATGAATCGTCAAGTTCAAAGCTGGTTCCTGAACATGTTCTAGGAGCAGATATGATAGTGGACACGACACTTGAAGAGTTGGAAATGTTATATGGACCAATGTTTGATGAATATTTCACGGGGGAGAAACATGTTGTATCAAAGTCTTCCGCTGTCACTCATGATAAGAATGATGATACCGATCATCGTCAACAAAAGGATTCAACTTCATCTACTTCAACACGGGTTGCTGCAGATTTACTTCCTCAGAATATCACTTCAACAATCGATCCTACAACATCCACAACTACTGTCATTGCTCCAGAGAACACAAATCAAGCAGACGGTGCATTTTCTAACGTTGACGATTTTCACAACCCATTCGATACACCAGTACACGAATCTGGAGAGTCTTCTACTCGCCATGTTGATCCGTCAAATATTCATACGTTTTATCAATGACATCCATCTACACATCATTGGACCCGAGATCATCCTTTGGTTCAAGTAATTGGAAACCCTTCACATCCTGTTCGTACAAGACGACAACTAGAAACCGATGGCGATGTTTATATGTTCGCACTCGCCGTGAGTACAGCTGAACCGAAAAACATCAAATAAGCCATGGCTGATCATCCTTGGATTGAATCGATGACGGAAGAACTTCAACAATTTGAAAGACTTAAAGTCTGGGAACTTGTTGACAGACCATACAATGTGATTCCATTAAATCTTCGTTGGATCAGGAAAAACAAGATGGATGAAGAAAACACGATCATCAAGAACAAAGCTAGGCTAGTGGCTAAGGGGTATGGCCAGAAACAGGGAATTGATTTTGACGAATCATTTGCACCAGTTGCTCGTGTGGAAGCGGTCAGGATTTTCCTTGCTTATGCTGCACATAAGGGATTTACTGTGTATCAAATGGACGTGAAGACATCATTTCTTAACGGTCCTTTGAAGGAAGAATTCTATGTCACGCAGCTGGAAGGATTCGTTAATCCTCATTATCATGACAAGGTGTATCGTCTCCACAAAGCACTTTATGGACTCAAGCAAGCTCCAAGGGCGTGGTACGATGAGCTCTCAAAATTTCTGGTATCCAAAGGTTTCTCAAAAGGTTCCATTGATCTAACTCTGTTCACTTATATATATGGGGATGACATTTTGCTTGTGCAGATTTATGTTGATGCCATTATTTTCGGGTCTACAAACCCAAAACTTTCAAAATGGTTTGAAAAAGTCATGCACAACAAATTTGAAATTTCAATGATGGGCGGACTTAAATTCTTTCTAGGAATTCAAGTTCACCAATCCCCAAGTGGTATCTTTATAAACCAAGCTAAGCATTGTCAAGAGATAATCAAAAAGCATGGTATGACTTCATGTGACCCCGTTGGGACACCATTATCAACCACATCACTAGATACTGACTTGGAGGGAAATGACATAGAACAAACGAGATATCGTTCCATGATCGACTCCCTCATGTACTTGACAACAAGCAGACCCGATATTTCACATGCTACGTATTATTGTGCACGATATCAAGCACGACCTACTGAAAAGCACCTCAAGGAGGTTAAACGGATCTTTAGGTACCTTAAGAATACCATTCATTTAGGACTCTGGTATCCGAGGGAAACCGGTTTCTTTCTAACGGCCTATTTAGATTTTGATCATGCAGGGTGTCTTGATACACGAAAAAGTACTTCTGGTGGTGCACAATTTGTAGGTCAAGATAAGCTTGTGGGATGGTCTTCCAAAAAGCAGGATTGCACATCACTTTCATCAGCCGAAGCGGAGTATGTGTCTCTATCTGCGTGTTGTGCTCAAGTTCTTTGGATGAGAACACAACTCACGGATTATGGCTTCCACTTTGATAAAGTACCTATGTACTGTGACTCAAAGTCGGCCATAGCCATCTCCTGCAATCCGATACAGCATTCCCGCACGAAGCATATTGATATCAGATACCACTTCATAAAGGAACAAGTTGAAAGAGGTATCGTTGAATTATACTTTGTTGGAACGGATTACCAATTAGCCGACTTGTTTACGAAAGATTTGTCGAAAGATAGGGTTGAGTACCTCGTTAGGCAAATTGGTATGAGATGTTTGAATCCAGTAGACCTGGAGATTCTGGCAAAGGTGCCTGCTTGATTCACCTAACAAACATCTACTTGTAAATATCATTGAAAAATGAAAATACAAAAATATAAAACATATAAAAGCAAAACACAAAATTAAAAAATCTTTGAAAATCCAAAAATATTCTTCTCGACATGTCTTTAAGTATAGATAATATGGACGTGCTTAAAAATGTCGCTCAATAATGACACGGGTGTGTACATAAAGCTCGAATGAAAGTTGTAAATATTTTTCAAAACATGTCATTTATTCTTTTAATAAAGGAAATTGTCTATTTTGGACAATATTTCCAAACAACGGGTAGGGAATCTATCTTGGGTTGAGCTTGTCACAAAAATTCAACGTTTTAGCTGAACACAATGGCTTGTAATCACTTTCAGACTGCAACCCGGATATATATTCACGGGGGAGTGTACGATTTCGTGCTCTTACCCTTAGAAAAAGAAGAGAAATCTTCTTATACTTGAGTGGATTCGTCAAGACATTCAAAGTCTATGAACTCAAGTTTATGCTTTAGAAAAATCTCTTCGCCAAAAAGAAATAGGATTTTTTCGAAAAGCGTTGAACACAATTTTTTCAAGAATTTTTCAATGATTATTCAAAATCTTTCAAAAATTGTGTGTTCAACAACTCCCATCCTCAAAAAGCGACATGTGGATCACATCCTCACAATGACAATTCAACTGGATCAATTTTTGAGGGGGAGCTTTCCAAATTCATGCTAAGTTTGACACATTTTTCTCCCAAAGTTTTTCAAGACTATTTTTCACAAATATATTTTAATCAAATTTGATATCTCTAATATAAAACGATTTTATATATTAGAGATAGGGGAGAAAATGTGATTAAAATGTGATCTAAAAGACTCAAGCACTTTTAACTCTTACCTACATGTGCGAAACACTTTCAATTATCGATGCACATGTGAAGGGGGAGCATTTCTGAAACGACAAAACTATCAAGGTGTTAAATGTTTTCCAAACACCTTGTTAGACATTTGAAGTGGTTTTTATGGTTATGATCAAATACCAACAACATCTTTAATCCACGACGTTATTGGTGTCAAAAGGGTAGTTAGGTTTAAGTCCTATGATCCAACCAGAACCGGAGGGATTTTCCCAGGGACAATCCAATAGATTATTAGAAGTCCTTAGGAAAGATGGAGTAGAATGTGAACGTAGCTGAATGCCGACTAAGTACTGATACTAGCACTGGAATAATCACAACAAGGTGCTAGTAATGATGTCTTGGTAAGCATTGAAGGGGTTGAAGAATGAAAAAGAAATGTAAGGATAAAGGGTGTAAAGAAATTAGCCCTCCATACAATTTAGGCAGAAACTGGGTCAACACATCATGAAGACAACTCATCATGGACCCAGTGATGTAATGTACAACCCCTCCCTAGCTACTCAGCTTCTCTCAAAAGAAGTTTGTTTTATTGTCACAGAGATCAACATGACTTCTATTGACTTTCTCACTCCGAGATAGTTGATATTGAATAGGTGGCATCTGCTCCAGCCTCCGGCCACTAAAAGTGCACAAATCGAGTCTAGAGCCAAGAGATCAATCAAATCTCGTTAGGACACACGGATGACGAACAAGAGAGTCTTACGCTATATCCTTGCGATATTGATAGAACACTCGGAGTGATACTACTTAGTATTCACAATGATGAGTGGAAATCCTTCTAGTGTTAACATCAAACAGCAATGCGGTAGGTCATATGCAAGATTCTATATGAATTAAACATATGTAAAACTGAAAAGCAACAGTGGTTTGATTCTGAATTGAATCAAACTCGTTTCAGGTTTCTACGCAATATCTATATGGTCTTGCCAGAACATTCAGAGCGATATTCATTAATATTCACAGTGACGAACGGAAATCCTTCTAGCGTGAACCTCAAATAGCGCTACGGTAGGTGACTTGTGAGATTCTTATGAATCAAGCTTGTGTCAACTAGAAAGCAACAATGGTAAGATTCTTTTTTAATCACACTTGTTCTAGGAATTTGATATGCGACTTTAATCAAGCGGATATTTATCCAAATGATTCACTCTTTATGTTCGCAGTCTTGCTTTGAGACGGTCGAATAAATAGAACGGCTAGTACAGCCGCGAAACCCTGTCAAAGAGATTCTTAATTGAATCTACCTATCACAAGTACGGTATTTAATATCGTATAACGGTCTTCACCGACCGGAGGTAAAACGCTACCGATTTAGGATGAATGTCAAAGCCATTAAGTCTGTTTCTATGTTTTGTCTCGAGAAGGTGGCGTCACGGTGTACTCAGCAAAGTCAAAAGATTCAAAACAACATACTCATACCTAAAGAAATATTCAACAATTAATAGTGTGAGCATGTGGATGAAGACACAAGATCGCAAGATGGCAAAGATAAGTCAAGGATGATTTGAAGATCTCAAGATAAAAAGACAAAGTCTAAAGACAACGACCAAGGCTCAAAGATCACATCATGAAGGAAAAAGACTACTTTTACACGTTCAAGACTCATTTATGACAAGATTAGTAATCTCTACAAATCTCCAAATGACAAAGGGTAATGACCTCTCTTAAAGGGTAATGACCTCTCACGGGGGGAGATTGTTAGCCTCAAAATATTGAGTCAAACAAGAATGCTCGGTCATATGTTTATTATGTATCGTATTTTAGAACGTTGTAATAGGTAGTAGGTTAATTGTGTTTTACGGGCTTAACTTTAAGCTAAAGTTCATTCATAAGTAACTAAAGCCCAAAAGATAAGCCCGGCCCATTATCATATAGCCCATTATGCCACATGTAGGCAAGGCTATAAATACATCTCCTTGCATGTAAGGAGAGGTTGGTTGGTTCATTATTCTCATTCTTCTCTAATCTAATATTCACCAAGTTTCACACACTTCTTTCTCTTTTATCTCTCTACTTTCTCTCTCTAGAATTCATCTATCTTCTACCTTTCTTTCTTGTTTAATCATCATATTTTATGGGACAACAGGGTTTGTTTAGTGTTATTTATTGAAAACTGATTAATTTAGTCACCTGGTGGGGCCGCGGTGCTTTATCAATATGAAACCGTGGGTTAGTACCGTGACAATTAAAGAACCGCCGACAGTGGCAGGTTTTTAACAAAGAAAAACAAAGAAATTTTCAAAACCAAGTTTTTCTAATATACTTAAAATATATCTTAAGCCATTTGGAAATCATTAGACCACTTCAATACAGGTGATAATGCCTAAGTGAAGGATTACGAGTTGAATCACGACCAAAAGAGATCGAAACCGGGAAACGACTACTCGTAGCAAAGAAGCAAAAGAGAGAGGACCCAAGGGGAGTGAATCAAGATCAAGGTTGATAGGTGTGAAAACACCCATCTTTTCTACCACTTAATTACAGTAATAACCGGACCAAAACGTGTATTTTATGTCTTTTATGTCGGAATTATGCGTGGTTTGTGTTTTTGTTGTGATTTAGGACGAAAAGGTGAAAAGTGGAGAAAACACGGGAATTCACGGGCATTTACGGACTTTTATTGAAGAAAAATATGAAAAGACGAAGTCAAGAAGTCAAGAGTGCAAAAAGAACGGAAGTCCAAGACCAATTCTGAAGATTTGTCGAAGAAAGAGTCAAAAGACGGAAGTTCACTTAAAGCCGAAGAACTCAAGTCTTATTTATTGAAGAATTAAAAGACGAGTCCAAAGAAATCCCGAGCCAAAAGTCGTTAAAGTCCAAGATTAAAGAAGATTTGAAGGCTTAAGGACTAATGGCGCTATTAACAAAAAGATTAAAGAAGAGGAGGGACCTAAGCATGCAATTAAAGAAGAAAGGAAGGAGAGGAGGAAGCTTCCTCTAACCTCCTCCCTAATCCCCTATATATAGTCATTAGCTAATCACTTTTCATTTTGTTGGCTAGATTGACAAACTAGTTCTTCCACCTTTATTTTATGCACCTTTAATTACTTGCACATTTAAATACATGTTTTGCACCTTTAATTACCTTTAATTTCAAGTAAGTGTCTCTTTTAATTACTTGCACCTTTCCTTTATCTCGTGAATCTTCTTCTACCTTTCTTTAATTTACACGTTTTTATCTTGTTAAGTTGTTTAAAGATTTGATTTTTATGCTTTTGATTGTTTTAAAATTCTTATTTTCATAGCTTATTTGGTTTATTTTCAAGTTTATATAGTTTTTATAAAAGTTATTTTTATATAAAAAGTTGTTTTTCTTAAAGTTTATTAATTTCGTGTCTTAAAAGTTTTCAACTTTCAGTTTCGTAGCTTATTTTTACACGTTTTTACCTTAGGATTTAGTCTTGTGCTTATTAGAAACTTAGCTTATTTGTGTAGCTTAATTTGTGAACTTTTCCCAGTTTTCCGATCGTGACAATCGGAAAAGGGTTTTACATTCCGACCATAGCTTGAAAAGGGTTTCATCTTTCCGATTGGTGGACTTTGGTATTCCGATCGAGGACAAGGTAAGTAGTATTCCGATTGGGGTCCAGTGACAGTTATTCCGATTGGTGCACTTCACCATATTCCGATTGAGGTGTTATTTTGGGTATTCCGATCGTAGGTAAGGTGACAGCTATTCCGATCAGGGATTCCGATTAACATTCCGACCAAAGGTCTTTTCCATATTCCGATTAGAGTAGGTTTTATACATTCCGATCTGAGACTAAAGTTTGGTTATTCCGATTGGGTTAAGTGACATATTCCGATTGGGGTTTTCCGATCTTCATTCCGACAGGTAAGGGGAGTATATTCCGACGTGTTTGATCGGAATATATTCCGATTGGGAGTTACTTTTAGTACTTTGTCTTGTTTTATTTTTACGTTATCATTTTCTATACTTGTCTAATTTTAATTCTCGTCACGTTTTATTTTAAGTCATTTAATTATTTACTTTCCGTCAAGTTTCTTTTAATATCGCACCTTTCTTTTAATTAGACTTAGATTTAAATTTCACGCTCTTTTATTTACTTACCACTTTACTTTAACGACATTTACTTTTAAGTTTTGCACATTTAAATTTAAAAACAAACCAAAAATATTTGTTCCACCAAAATAAAACTGAGTCACATAGAGAACCTAGATCAATTCGATTAGACACACTTAAACGAACACTTAATTTTCTTACAGGGTGTCAAAAGCCGTGTATTAAATGGCGCCGCTGCCGGCTCTTTTCGTAAAGATTAACGGTTTTCTGTGAGAGACGCGTTGCTTTTTGGGATCCGTTCACTTGTGAGCGTTATTTTTCTTGCCTAAAAAAATTCAAAAAACCATAAAAATTAAAAAAAAATTGATAAAAATCCATAAAAATTAAAAATTTCAAAAATACAAAAATATTGTATCTTTCTTGTGTATATATATTGTCTTTGTGTTTGGTTTTGTTTTCTTTTGCATTTTCAGGTGTATGCGTACTAGATCTTCCAATTATCAAGAGCCCGAGCCTCAAGAAGATTTAGATATGGCAGGTGTTAACAACAATAATCAACCACCGCACCTCAACAATAACAACAATGCTCTTCCACAGCCCGATCTTCGGACCATGGAAGAACTTTGTCAACCAACAATGTTTGGACGAGGAGGACCGATTGCGCCGATGCAAATCAACGCTCCTGAGTTTTCGTTGAAGCACCACATGATTCAGCAAGTACAAACAAACCCATTCCGTGGATTGCCTGATGATGATGCCAACAAACACCTCGACAAGTTCATTACTATCACCCAGAGCATGAAGTTGGCTGGTGCCACAATGGATGAACTTCGCCTACAACTCTTTCCACATACCTTATTACATCATGCCGAGAAATGGTTTGATCGTCTCCCGAAGAATTCTATTCACACTTGGGATGATATGACTCAACGCTTTTTGTCGCGCTACTTTCCACCATCCATGGTCACAAGCCTTCGCAATCAGATAAGCGGTTTCATGCAAGACCCTGATGAATCTCTTTTTGACGCTTGGGAGAGATATAATGTCTTGATCGATAGATGTCCAAACCACAACATGCTCCCTGTGACATTAATCGATACTTTCTACAACGGTTTGACTTTTCGAGATCGTGATACGATTAATGCAGCCGCCGGTGGCACATTCATGAAAAGGAGACCCGAGGAGTGTAGAGAGTTAATTGAAAACATGACTACTCATCATAAGAAATGGGATTCCTCTGCTTCTTCTAGGAACCACCCGAGAGTCAATGTTTCTTCTACCTCAGCAAACCCTGAGATGACCGAACTCACACGCGTGATGGCTGAAATGAGCAAAAGTATTACGCTTCTCGCTTCAAACCAACAACAACAACAAGTTAAAGCGGTTGCTAATCCTTGTGAAACATGCGGCGGTCCTCACTCATACACCGATTGTCCTTCAACACAAGGAAATCCGGAAAATGTGTATGCAGCTTACGGTAATTATTCACCGGAAAATTACCAAGCTAGACAACAAGGGGATAGAAATCTGCTGAGCTACCGTTCTAACAACTACCTTTCACCCGGTTTTTCTCCTCAAAACCAAAATCCCGCCAACAACTATAATAGAAGCAACCAAATCCCACCAAGAGCTTCTAACCCTTATCAACCACCCACCCAACAAACCCCACCCATTAATCCCGATGTTGAGGCCATCATGAGAACCCAAGGTGAGCAAATCAAGAATCTGCAGAGCCAAATTATCAATCTTAAAGGAGATATCACGAAGCAAGGAAATGAGATAAGATCTGAAGTTCGCGATACTATTCAATCCTCCTTTAGCAATCAAACCAATGATTTGAAGAATATGCTTGCTAGTTTCTTGCCAGCCGCTCAACCTTCTTCTTCAAGTTCTCTACCTTCAAACACCGTCACTAATCCGCGCGCCAATGTGAGTGCTATTACTACTCGTAGTGGAGTCACCATCGTAGGACCACCAATCCCACCACCATCATCTACACCTCCTCCACCACCATGTATCCCTACTCCTCCTACACCTAGTATTAGTGCACCATTACCGTCTCCGCCTCGACGTGATGAAGTTTCCACGAATGACCCTTCAACATCTCACCCTTCACCTACTACACCTGCACCTTCAACACCCAAACCCAATATCCCTTATCCCTCTCGTATAGGCAAGACCAAAATGCTAACCAAAGAGGACTCCGAAGTGGCACGCTATGTGAAGATGATTTCTCAAATGAACTTCAATATTAGCTTTCTTGAAGCACTCGTCCACATGCCCAAATTTGTTAAAGCATTTAGGGAATTGCTTAACAAGAAGGAGAAGCTGATTGAACTCGCCAACACTCGATTAAACGAAAACTGCTCTGCAGTTATTCTTAAAGAACTTCCGGAAAAGCTTGGAGATCCCGGTCGTTTCGTGTTGCCTTGCGTGTTCAACAAAACTGAAGAATTTACTGCCCTTGCTGATCTCGGGGCTAGTATTAATTTAATGCCTTGAGTGTTTGGAAAACACTATCATTTCCCGACCTTACTCCAACAAAGATGACTCTTGAGCTCGCTAATCGCACTCTCGCTTACCCCGTTGGTATAGCCGAAGACGTGTTCATTAAAGTTGGCGCATTTACTTTCCCGGTCGATTTTGTCGTAGTTGATTATGAAATGGACCCTCGTATTCCTTTAATACTTGGTCGGCCATTCTTGAGAACCGGACGAGCTTTAGTGGATGTTGCCGAAGGCGAGTTAATCTTAAGAGTCGGGGATGATGCACAAGTTTTCAAAATGGGGAAGCTTACTAGTACAACTTTTGGAGGCCGAGAATCAGTGAATATGATTAATGTGCTCGATGACTTTACCGTCTACGACAATCCTCTATTTGACTCTTGCATCGATCATCCACTTTTTCATGATGATGTGGATGATTCTCTCCCTACTTTCGAAGCTTCTCCTATTTATGATTCCCCACCGGTCTTTGATGCTTATGATGATTATGATTCTAGCTCAGATTCGGATGATTTTGATTGTACTTCTGAGTATCCCGAGCTGCCTACTTTCGATGATTTCGATGAGGCTGATACTCTTTCTAGCGATTCTTCACATGATGAAGATCCTCCGCCATCACTCGATCCTACTTTGGACGATTATTCATTTGAGGAAGATTTCTCTGAATTTCTCAATACATACTTCTCTCATGAGAGTGATGCTCCTCCTTATGACTTTGAAGATTATCGTCTTGATCCTACGTTGGATTTGAAGAGCATTTTGTCAAAGGAGAAGAAACCGATCGACACCGAAATCCGTTGCACATACGATTTGACACCTCTTTGTCCTTCTTCTGAGGACGAGGTTGTGCTTCTTTGAGGATCTTATTCACACTCGGCTGAGCCTGAGTGCTATTTCCCCTTAAAGGAAAAGGTGTTCGACCCCGGTATTGCAATCTTAGAGCCATCTCAGTATCCACCTGATGAAATAAAAGGAAAAATCTTTGGAACCATTGAAGACATGCTTACACCGCTACCTACTTGCTTCTACCGTGCTCCATCGCTGCTTAAGGGAACCTTGCCACTTCTCTTTTGGCTTGCCTTGTTCGCCTTAAGCTCTTGCTTATTGATGGATGAAAACTATGTCTTTGATCCTGGTGGATTTGTTTCATGCTACTTCTGTTGATGATCAAGGTCGAGTCAGGCTCACGACTCGGTTAACAAAAACCAAGCGCTTCTTGGGAGGCAACCCATGTATCTATCTTTCCGCTTTCTTTATCATAAGTGTAGGGGGGACCCTTTGGTTTGCTATTTCCTCTCCTCACTTCTTAATCAGGGATTCGAGCTTCAATGATCCACTCCTGATGATTCTTGACGACCCGTGATTCCATGTTCTACTTCTTCCCGGTTCTATCCTAAACTCTTTTCGATTCACTATTTTATATTTTCTCAATATTAAAATAGGAATCTCTTTAGTTGTCTTTTCCTTAGCAAGATTTAAACAACGTGCACAATGTCCTAAGTGTAGGGGAGTTTACTCCCACATGCTTAAACATTGAGGACAATGTTTATCTTAAGTGTAGGGGACTTCTATCGAAGTTAAGTGGTCTTCAAGTAGTAGAAACTAATAGCTTGTGTCATTTATAGTGGTTTAAGACGTGCCTTTCCGACGAAATTCTAAACGGCTTTGGTAATGAATCATACCAAGAAATTTTGTACAAAATAGATAAAGATCATTTTCAAGAGTAGTATTAATGCTATTTAAAACAATGAGAAAAGTATAGATTAACTTTCTCTCCCACATGATCGGACAATTATTATTGCTAGGGCTTACAATAACAACATCCTTGGAATATTTCAATTCCAAATATGTAATATCCTAACTACAACTAATGGAGTAGTTTGGTATTTCAAGGGATTAATCAATCATCCTAGAGATGATCTCAATTGTACATATTACACATGATATAGGGCCTACTAACCGTATGGGTGAAAACCATAGAAATCATGCTTGATACTTTAAGCTACTACTAACTCATTCTACGTCTCTGAAGTGAGTCAAGTATCAAAGCGATGAAGGTTTGAGAGGATATAAGAATAGAATCACAAACCACAAACAAATGTCAAGGCAAGGATGCCAAGAACAATCATATAATCAAGTAATGATCAATAGGGCGTGTGGAAGGACGAAAACATACCCTAGCCGCAAAGAGCACTCCGAGACTTCAAGGAGCTAATGCAAAGCCCAAACATCACGAAAGTGACTACTAAGTTTTCAAGGACTAGTATCACTCTCATCCATCTTGGTATCATCATACAATGATGTTGGTAATCAAAGAAGATGAGTCTTCTACAAGTGTAAGTAGCTCAATCCACAATCACTTAGGTGATTAATCTTCATGAGTACCTACACATAGCAAGATACAAACTAGTAGATACATTTAAAGGATAAATCTAAAATGTATAAATACTACTAACCTAGATGTGATGCAATATTACCAATTAAAAGGCATATTTTTAATGAAAAATAGTTTTGACCAAAGAGAAATTTTAGTACAACGAAACCTTTTAATTTGAGGAGACAATGGATCGATCTAAGTTTTAAAGTACAATAAACTTTAAAGAACTTGAGTGACCATCACTCTGATACCAATTGTAGAAACTAGAAGGGGGGGGGGGGGGGGGTTGAATAGTTTCTCTTCGGTTTATGTACTAATTAAAATTCCTTTCAATTAGGTTTGTCTCAAAATTACCTTTTACTTGAAAGCTAGTTGCATAATGATTAGGTTCAATTCTAATGCATTAACAATGACAAATAGTAGATGTGAATAATGTGATAATAAGAGTAAGGAAAGAAAGGACCTAATAGGAAGACACCAAGATTTATACTGGTTCGGAAACGAAGCTCTATCTTCGTTCCTACACCACTCCTCGAGTACACCTTACTCGAGATTTCCACTATATCCACAAGCTCCCTTCTTGGCGGAGAAGACCTTACAAAGTCACTTACATTATTTTCCGACACTAAGCTAAATGTCGAGACCTAATCTTTGTTAGGACTAATCTACACAACGCCGCCCACTTCACCATTTTACGACACAAGGATAGATGTCGAGTTCTAATCGAAAGATAGAACCAATATTCACAACATTGCCTACCTCACCATTTTACGACACAAGGCTAGATGTCGAGTTCTAATCGAAAGATAGAACCAATCTTCACAACGTTGCCTATTTCACTATTTTACGACACAAGGCTAGATGTTGAGTTCTAATCGAAAGGTAGAACCAATCTTTACGACTCTTCACTTTGAAGCTAAGTGAGAACTTCACAAGACACAACTACACATCACTTTATAGTTTAGTGAGAACTCACAAGACACAACCACATCACTTTATATTTAGTAAGAACTCATAACTCACAACTATTACAACTCAATAAAACACATTACCAAGTATACACATGTAACTTAGATCTACACAACACAAATCCAAGTATACACATATACAATGGATTTACACAAGACTAGATCCACGTATTTACAAATACATTGGATCTACACAAGACTCAAATAAAACAAAAGATGAACATGACTAGATCTTTAGGAGAGGATGATCTTCATCAAGGCTTCATCTTTAATCACATCACAAGTGTGTGTGTGCTCTTCTCTTTGGACAAGGTAAAGAAGGAGATTAAGGGGATAATTGTAAGTAAACATACTTAACACATTAAGTGATCATTTACAAATGATTAGAAATTAGAAAGGAAAAGGATAGCATAAAGAGTGTCCAAAAAGTGTTGTGGAAAATACTGATTTGATCCACTATTTATAGGAGACAAAAGCAAAATGGCTCTCTGAGCGCGGTTCCTTAATTGTCCTACGGTTCCTTATCACTAAGGAACCGCATAGGCATTTAAAGATCCGTGTTCTTAGACTCCAATCCCTTTTGTCTTTTAGTGGGGGAGTAATATCTGAGGTAAGTTTTTACCTTCAAACGATATTCCTATGGCATTTGGAATATGCCATATTCAAATTTACATTTTCCATTTTAATAAAATATTTTCTTAAAAAGAAAGTTTATTAAAAAATCTTTTGTCACATTTGACAAAGTGTAAGTTTAGGACTAATCACTTTTATGATCACTAATCATGATTAAGATATGTTAGTGCAATACTTAAATAATTATTACCTTGATGATAGTTTTTGTTAGATAGTCTTATGACTGTATTTGACGATAAATGTCTTTTTAATTTGTCGTGATCAAAACTAAGAAAGATTAGTTAACACTAATTATGTTTTTAGGCATTACTTTGCATTAACAAACCTTTCTTCTTTGTAAAGAGTGTATTTTCTACCGTTCCCATGGTATACTCATGTTTTACAAGAAACACTTTAAGTCTATCATACTAAGCTTTGAGTGCTTGTTTAAGACCGTAAATAGCTTTCTTAAGCATGTAAACATGATCTTGTTCAAAATCAATGAAGCCAGGAGGTTGAGCGACATATACCTCCTCATTGATCAAACCGTTAAGAAACGCACTCTTTACATCCATTTGTTGAAGCTTAAAATCTAATGCACAAGCATAAGCTAAAAGGATCCTAATGGACTCTAACCTTGCTACTGGTGCCTATGTCTCATCATAATCAATCCCTTCTTGTTGATTATAGCCTTGAGCTACAAGTCTAGCCTTGTTACAAAACACAACATCGTTCTCATATAACTTATTCCTATATACCCACTTGGTTCCTATGATGGTAGTACTTCTAGGTGCAGGAACAAGTTCCCAAACGTCATTAGCAATAAATTGATTCAATTCTTTTTGCATGGCGATGACCCAACTCTCATCCATCAAAGTTTCTTTAACATTCTTTGGTTCAATCAATGAGACAAAAGAAAAGAAGTTACTTTGATCTTCGACCTGAGATCTAAAGGTCCTTTGATTTAAGTCTCCTATGGCGTTTTTGAGAGCATGATCCTTAGACTCTCTAATGTTTACTCCTTTTTCAACATTATGGTTTTCAATCCTAATTTTCTGACCTCTTTGGCTTTAACTATGTCTATTTCATCTAAGTAATCATCTATCAAAGGTGGTGTCTTAGATGAAGGAGGGGTTTCATCGAATGTCACGTTGAGTGATTCTTCGATTACAACCGAGGTTCTATTGAGGACTATGTAGGCTTTACTAGTTTGAGAATAACCTAAAAAGATACTTTGTATGACTTTGGGTCGAACTTAGTAAGGTATTATTTGGTGTTGAGAATGAAGCATTTGCTTCCAAACACCATAAAGTATTCTAATGAGGGCTTCTTACCTTTAAGAATCTCATAAGGGGTCATTCCTAGAAAAGGTCGAATAAGAATTCGGTTGAGAATATAGGTCGATGTGTCCACGGCATTACACCAAAATTTTTGAGGCAAAGATTGCTCGTTTAACATTGTCCAACTCATCTCTCCTATTCTTCCTTTCAACTACCCCATTTGATTGTGGAGTGCGAGGAGACGAGAAGTTATGGGTAATACCATGAGCTTCACAAAAGGCACCAAATTGCACTTTGTTATCAAATTTCCTACTATGATCCGTCCTAATAGAGACAATTGAACATCCTAGTTGATTTTGGATCCTTCAACTAAAGGTTTCAAAATGATCGAAAGCTTCATTCTTAGAAGCCAAAAATCTAGTCTAAGTGAATCTAGAATAGTCATCAAGTATAACTAGGGTATAAAGGTTACCTCCATAACTCCGTATGGTGGAAGGTCCAAAGAGATCCATATGTAGGAGATCTAGGCACCGAGAGGTCGATACCAAATTCTTGGCCTTGTGACTTGAGTGAACTTGCTTCCCAACTTTGTAAGCATCACAAAAGTGACTATCAAACTTAATCTTGGGAAGATGTCTTACCAACTCCTTAGAGACTAAAGATTGAATAAACGCATATTAGCGTGACCTAATCTCCTATGCCAAAGAGTAGAACAATCAGCTAAAGTCGTTAGACATAAGTTGTCCTTTGACTTCCTATTGATTTTCATGATATAAAGCCCATGCTTTCTAACACCTTTTCCAATGATCTTTCCATCTTTTACGATTTCACTATCATGTTCCGAAAAGATGACCTTACACTTATTGTCACAAATTTGACCTATACTTAGTAAATTAAACCCTAGGTTATCTACGTGTTCAACATTTTCGATGGTCATGGAGTCAAGAGAAATCGTACGTTTGCCAATGATGTTACCATGTAGCTTACTAGCGAAAGTGACGTTACCTTCATTATATGCTTTGTAAGTAGAGAATAAACTTCGATTACCCGTCATGTGTTTAGAACAACGACTATCCTTAATCCACTCGACGGGCTCCAAATCGATTCCCAAGCATATCTAGGTAACAACATACAAGATCAAACATTTGGTCCCCAATATCTCATGGGTCCAAAGTTCTTAGTTCCAACCATCCTAGAGTTATTGTTGTTTCTAGGTGTTGGAGTTTTACTTCTAGATCTTGTTTAGAGTGATCATCCCTTTTAGGTGTTGGTGTTCTAATTCTAGGCCTTGAATCATTACGTACTCCTAGAAGAGTAGATTATTGTCTTGATGGATTTCTAATTACCATTAGGGGTTTACTTAAAGGCTTGTAGAATTTATCAAGTTCCTTTTTATCAATAATGGGTAATTCAACATTGATAACAACAAGATGTTTTGACCCTTTACCTAAAATGGAATTTTCAGAAAGTTGAGAATTCTCAAGAATCTGATCTTCTGTCCGCGGTTCCTTATCACACTCTGCGGTTCCATAATTGTAAGGAACCACGCCATAAATTGGCGAACCGTGGACAGAGGGTCGTTTTTTGAAAATCTAACTTGTTTTGGTTCACTAGTGGATGCTTCATTGGTGTTAAGCCTAAGCCTAGTCTTTATTTAGAATATTTTTCCTATTTAACATGTCATCAAGAGTACTAGTAACTTTCATGAACTTTTCAATTTAATGGAGGTACTATTGAGATCTTTATTCTCTTGTCTAAGGTGTTCACAATTTAAACAACCTAAATCAACTTACTTATTTTTCTCAAGCTTAGCTAATTTATCTCTTAGCTCACTAATCTCATTTTCAAGCTCGGTCCTAGTTGATTTTAGCACTTTGTTCTTTTCAATGAATTTTAAACTTAGTTTGCATAGCTTGTTATATTGACTTTCTAATTCTAAATTGTCTAGTGAATAACTATCATTGCTATAATATTCGGTTTCGGAACGTACCTCTTTGGAAGAATGGGCCATGAGAGACTTTTCGTCTTTAGCATTGTTGTCACATTCTTCACCACTATCGCTCCATGAACCACCAACGGAGGCCGTGTGATTCTTGTCGCTAGATGGCTTGGGACAATCACCGATGAAGTGGTTTGGGTCACCACATCTAAAGTATTTCCTATCACCATTGTCATTCTTGACAGATCGGTTTTTGGAAAATACCTTCTTGTCGTTGCTTGGTTGTCTTACATGTTGACCTCGCCTTTTGAAGAACTTCTTGAAGTCTCTAACCGTCATAGCATATTCCTCATCATCACTATCCGATGAAGATCTATCATGGTCACTTTGCACCATCTTGGATTTGAGTGCTAGATACTTTCTTTCACTCTTGGTTTTCACCATTTCCGTGTCCTTCAAAATTATCATTTCATGAACTTTTAAGTTGTTAATAAGTTCATCAAGTGATAATGTAGTAAGATCCTTTGATTCTTTAATTGTCATGACTTTAGCTCTCCACTTTGGATGCAACGCCCTAAGAAACTTCCTAACATTGTTCTTGCTAGAAAAACCTTCATCAAGTGCTTTTAGACTAGTAATAATAGTATTAAACCTAGCAAATGCACTATCAATAGTTTCATCTTCTAAGATGACAAATTATTCATATTGTTGAACAAGAAGATCGATTTTACTTTCTTTAACTTGGCTATTACCTTGGTGGGTTACTAAAAGAGTATTCCAAATATCTTAGCAGTTTTACACATGAAAATCCTTTCATACTCTTTCTTAGGTAAAGCATTATAAATCACCATTTTAGCCTCATTATTTTTAGCAAGTTTCTTTTTAGTGTCATAGTTAGAATTTTCAAAAGTTACTAACTATTTCTTTTTAGAAACTTCATTATATTGATAAGGCAAAAAGTCACCATTGGTAATAACATGCCAAAGATCTAAATCTTTTGATTTCACATAAGTCTCAAATATATTTTTCCAATAAATAAAATTATCGGTTTCATAAAGAGGCGGTCTTTGCATAGATTGCCCTTCTAGGTACTTGTTGGAATCCATTGATCGATTCAAGTTTTAAAATACAATATATTTTAAAAACTCTTGAGCAACCACGCTTTGATACCAATTGTAGAAACTAGAAGGGGGGGGGAGTTGAATAGTTTCTTAAATTTACTTGTTTAAATTAGGGTTTTCAAAAATCCTTTTCAAAAACTTAGGCTTGAGCAAATATGTGAAATCTTCTTATATACAATATGGACAAGGGATAGTGCAACTAAGCTAATAATCACAAGTATGTGCAAGTAAAGAATAACGAATGTAAAGAGATAAGGAAAAGAAAGATCAAACCAAACACCAAGGATTTATAGTGGTTCGGCAACGAAGCTCACTCCTCGTCCCTAATCCACTCCTCGAGTACTTCTTACTCGAGAGTTCACTAATTAACAAACTCCTTAAGGTGGAGAAACCGTACACGTGCTTAACCAATGTTTGACTCTAAGCTAAAAGTCGAGCCCTAATCTTAGCTAGGACCAATATACACCAATATATTTTGAGGACTAAGTATTAACCTTACTACATACACAACTTCCAAATAGAAACAAGTATTTGGATCTTCACAACACAACTTCCAAATAACACAACCACTTGGATCTTCCAAATAGGCACAACTATTTAGTAGGGTAGTCACATCTGGTGGAATATTTATCCACACGGGATATTCCTATACCATATGGAATATGCCATTTTTAAATTTTCAAATATTTAATTTAATAAAACATTTTCTTAAAAATAAAGTTTAATAAAAAACTTTGTCACATTTAATAAAAGGCGAGTTTTAAGAAAAATTAAATCCTTGATCACTTAACTAAGATGAAAAGTTGTATGTTCATACCTTAAGTGATAATGGTTGAAATGAAAACATACTTGAACTGAAGAATTCATTTTTCGTTGTTTTCGTAAATGCTTGTTTTAATATATTGTCATAATTAAAACAAAGCGAGACTGAAAAATGTAAGTAACGTTTTTAGGTATCATTGCATTAACAAAACCTAGTTCCATGGAATGCGTTCGATAACACTCAAATTGGCATGGCTAAGAGAGGTATGATTAACCCAAACGGACCCATAAAAACAATGGGGACCAAACACTCGAGTCTCATGATTTGTAGGTATACTTGAATGTCAAAATTGAGTCCAACGAATGGATCAAAGACAATGGTCGTTCATGGAATATGACGGGTAATAATAACCTCGTTAGTACATACAAATCCATGGATAAAGGTAATGTTATTCTTGATGGAAACGTCATAAGTATTAGCAAATAACATGCTTACCACTCGAGTATGATATGCTATGAATATGCTTGCCACAAAGGTAAATTCTCTTGATACTTAGTTTAAATTACAGCTTACACATCTGGAACATTGTTGTTGAACAACTCCTTGAGTCTATCTTAAAAGTTGGGATCAAAAATTATGTTTTCCTCAAATTGTCTCAGAGGTTCATGGACCCCATGAACCCTTTTTGGAAAAGGGTTCGTGCCCTTTGAGAAAGGTCTGTGACCTGTACAGTTTCAAACAGTTATATTTCTGAGATCACTTGAACCAGTATCAACCTATGTACAGTAAGTACATTTTTTTGTAATCCTTGTATGAATATATTCTCCACTTAAAAACGAATGTTTTCATAAACAACATGTGTCGTACTTGTTCATCACTAGTCTTTGAACTATGCTTAATAGGACTTATGCTAGATCCATTGCATTAAGTTTGTGTGTTTGTTGTTACATTGCATATAGGCATTAACTCATAAATTCTACATAAACATTTTGTGAATCATTTTGAGTGATGAAACTTGCTTTGGTATGAATCAAGTTTAGTGGAAAACATGATCATAGTTTCATTTAGTAAAATTGGGCATTAAAGGTTTTCTAACTCTTTCTTTAATCACAAGATCAATCAAGGTAAGTGACCTTAACTTGATAATTCTCAAAAGATATGCATTAGTGCATTCTTAAAAAGCTTTCTTTTACATAGACATTACTTGCTATGTCTCTTTGCATACGTCTTGCTCTAATTGACTCCTTCTTGTTTGTGCTTCTATATTTCTCTTGGTTTCTTACTTACTCCCTATACTTTATTAGGATTTTATGAAACATGATAATTGAGTCATTCTAGGCTAATTATTAACGGTCAATACAAATCAAATCATTGCTTCACTTCATCAGGAAAATATAGGAATTAAATTTTGTCTAAAATGAGAATGACTACTAGAGAACCTATCGCACTAGAAATTCAATTTGACCTAACGGTTGGATTACTTCAGTAGAGAAGTTAGGTTCGTGTATAACCCGTAAAAATAGTCGTGTTTAGTCTTAATTGATCACCACTGGTGATAGTCTCATACTCATTATCTAACTTAACTAAATGGGTTTTCCTAAATATGCCTAATGTTAGTATACATGGTTGAACTTTATATCTCATTGGAAGTACATACCAAATAAGTAGTGATTGGATATCCAAAGTACAATTATTTGTTATGCAATATACTCATATATCTTCATGGTTAATACTTTTTGCTAAACTACCAAACACATGCTTACTATAAGGTTTTGTTCTTGTTGAATCAACGCTAATATATTACATCTTATCTCGTCTAATTAATGCATGTTATTAAATGATAAAATTCCAACTTGTTTTGTATGATATTTGTGCTTTAAGCTATGACGTCTCCTATGCATGTCTTATGTCTTAATTGTACACATACACTACGTTGGTTTGATTCGTAGCAAATTAGTATGCCTATCACAATGTGCTTTTGGATGCCTTTTAATCTCTTAACTTAGTGTGATTATAAGAGACTAACATGATTATGTATATGGTTTATATGTCATGATTATTGAATTTTTTTTTCTTCTTGTTTTCTAGTGTCTCAAACTAGAAAGTCATAGTAATGCAAGTTATGTGTTTTCCCATTCGCTCATGCTTTCTTGCATTGTTCATTTAGGCACTAAGTACACATTCCTTTCTAAAATGATTGATAGTTATGAGATTATTTGGGTGTTTGATAGCTATTTGATTAATTGATAAATGTGTAAACCCTTGAAAGGATTGTATGCTTGTATGTTTCATGCCACTAAATGTTAATGTTTAACCATGACTTGCATGATATACAATTAAATGATATTCTATCTTTTATATGATGTTTCGCATGATTAACATGCCTTTTTAATATGGATGCATCTATGTTTAAAAGCTTTTGTCTTTTGTTGGACTTTCTCAAATCAATCGGTAGGATGGTATAGATGATACTTGCTCTAAAAAGTTATGTTTTAAACATTATTGTTATAAATGGTGTATCTTGCTTATGTGATACTATTATCTATATGTACATCTGTTTGTATTCAAAGTATGTTTTGCATTTTGAAGTTCTTCTATCTTTTATATAACTTTGTTGAGTATGGAAACCCCCTAAAGACAAAATCATTTTACAATAAAGTGTCTTACATGTCTTTATCTTGCTAAACATGATTATTTTTCTTCATGCTATCTTGTTGCATGGGGCTTTCCATTAAATGTTTGTTGCCATATAATTTCCACCATATTGACATATTTGACACTAACTTATTTGTCTAATAGGTTTATAACAAATCACTTGTTATCACTATGTAATAGTCATATTTTTATCATGAAGACCATTGTTAGTACAAAAGATATTTTTACTAAACACAACATTCCTAACACTTGATTAACACAGTGGTGTATCCAATATCTTTCTAGCATGACACTAAGTTAGGTTGTGATATATTTTCACCTCTATGCCTAATATGTGAGTCTTTCTATTTGTGTGTCTCCTTGAGAACATATTGTGTTCGTATGTGCCTACTTCTGTCACTTCTATGAAAATTTGCATGCATGTCCATGGTTATATTTGTTGAGATAAATTGTACCACTATCATGTCGTAGAATGATACTTTTGCTTGTATCATGTGTAGGACTATCAATCGCATCATCAAGTTTAATTGTACATTCACACATTTATCGTTTTCATATCTTGTATTATCATCCCACTCTTACCACCTCTCCTACCCGCTAAACCACAAACCAAAAACCCTACATCTTCAACATCACCTCACATGTTAAGGTCTCGCCTTCTCTTTATTCCATTCCATCACCAAATTCTGCTTCTACTCTAAATGTCATCATGTTCAATACTTCAAGTGTTTTCATAAAATCTCTTTGTCTTAAGAAACATTGAGTCATTCACAAGGTCATCTTTTCAAACAAAATAACCATAAAACTTTCCAAAATATCCATAACCCAACACACATTAACACACTTTCATGTGATGTTAAAATTCAAGCTAATTTCATGATGAAACGTGTCTTGTTACCTAATACATCCCTTCAACCGTGAACATATACACAACCCAACCTCTCCTCATCTCTATCTTGACAATCTTGAGGACTTACCACCTCGAACTATGGCTCCATTACCTCAGTCTCTACGACCTCTAGTAGGGATCAATGCCCCCTTACACCCACCATCTCAGTAGGAACCTTGATCACGAAATCCCGGGCTCTATTCTCTCTTTTCTATGTCTGTCTCAAAGTCCTACGAACCATGCGGACCCTTTTTTCATTTGGGTCTGCCACCCTAAAAAGGTTCCATGGGTCATCTGACTTTATTTTTAATTTTATTTTTCCTCTTCTAGTCTTGTAACTTTCGATCTTGTCCCAATGTTCCACATACTTTGCATCATGGCATACCACAAACATCTTTTTTCCTTTCACCACCTCATGTCCACCCTCAAGTGGACCAACCATGACACCCTCTCCGCAACACACCCTCTGTTGTTATTCCATCTCATTCTAGGCAAACGTCGCCTCATAATACTTGATCAACTTTATGGACTTACTTATTGGTTCAAATTCACATCCATAAAGCCCAACTGCTTCAATAATCTATGAGACCTCCATTTTCTCATCCACCTCTCACCCTCATATGTGCGATCATTGATTCTACACACAACACCTCGTCACCGACTTCCGTTAAGAGATGAGGTTCATTCTAAACAACATTATTCAAGGAATATATGCCTTACTTCATCCTCATCTTTAGTAGGATGAGATATATGGGGCTTCCTCTTTCCCCGGGTTCATTTTCTACACTTTTCTTGTATATTATGTCTGTCCCAGCCATTGACGGACCTTGCAGACCTAATTTAAAAGGGTCCGCCCCTTTATGAAAAGGGTTTGTGGTCTCAAGTAGGACTTTCCAAATTTTCTGCTTCTTCTTTCATCTCTTCCTCTCATTTCAAAAGTTCATTTAAGTGCTCTATACACTCTTCCACCTATATAACCATACATTCATACTTCTAAATCTAATTCTTGCCTTCAAATCTTTCTTAAATCTAATTATTGTTTCTTTCATCACCATCACAATCCAAGTCTCTCAAAATCTTTAGAAATCATCTCCATTACTTTTATACCTAAAGTTTCTGAATCCTTTCCCAAGCCCGCTATTAAATACATAATCCAAATCCGTGAAAAACCTTGTTGCCTTGTCAACCCGATTCACTCTCTACTACTCAAATCATTGAATTCTTATTTTCCATCTCACCCTCGATAGGATCTTTTGCACATTTCTCTCCATTCAATTCTTGTCATTGTTTGTGGAAATGACATATTAATCTTCGTTTTCATCTTTATGTCAAAATCCGTATAGTTATTCTTGCTCATACCTCCTCTTTTCTGTTTTCAGCTCTAAGGAATCCATCTTATGTCTCTTTCATATTCTCTTATTTTTGACAACATTCTAAATGTCATTCGGCCTCTCCTAGAAGTCATCCAAACCTTTCATACAAGAACACTTATGAAGTACGTCTTCTCAAATATTTACTTATATAATTTGTGCATCTCTTTCTCTCTTGGTCATCATAATATTCTCTGTCACCAAAAATAAGTTAGGCTCTCTTTTCTATCTGTAAGCCCACTTAATTTTTTCTTAACTTGCCAAAAATCTTGACGCATCTCCTCTTCATATTCAAATTATTTGTTAGTGTGTGACTTTGTGCACTTGTATACTAACTTTGTTTTGTAGCACATCTCTAACCCATTTTAATAGCTCGTCAACATTTCTTACTTTCTTGGTGCTTCATGCAAAAGAGGAGCTTCCGTTGAGTCTTTGTTGAGAGAATCATATACAACATCTTCGTCATAAGATGGAATATATGTTTTGTACACTTCTTGTTGTGTAACATACGAATTCTGCGTTAACCAGTATTATCTTACAGGTTCATCTTGGCGCCATCAAGGGAGTGCATCTGTCATGCATTTATAGAATTCAAGGATGATCACTGATTTGGACTATTTTCTTTCACTAATAACTTGACGCCTCGAACAAGGGGGCAACCGTCAAGGGGGAGCATGGACTAGTTCATCATCATTCTTACTCTTGACCACTTCTTTGTGTTTTTACACCTACTTTTTTTCTCATCTAACCTTGATGCAGGTTAAGCACGCCTCTTTGTGATTCTACATCTGTTTTCTTTCTCATCTAACTTTGATGCAGGTTAAGCACACCTCTTTGTGTTTCTACATCTATTTTCTTTCTCCTATAACCTTGATGTAGGTTAAGCACACCTCTTTGTGTTTCTACGTCTATTTTCTTTCTCATCTAACCTTGATATAGGTTAAGCACACCTCTTTTTGTTTCAACATCTATTTTCTTTCTCATCTAACTTTGATACAGGTTAAGCACACCTCTTTGAGTTTCTACATCTATTTTCTTTCTCTTATAACCTTGATGCAGTTTAAGTCTCTTAATTTGATCCATGGATCCGCTGGTGATCCACATAGATCAATGAGGAGAACTTGCATATTCCTCTACCCATTTGAGATGGGTCTTAAACAACCATTGCATCAATCTATGTTATATCTATCTATCTCTTTTTATCTATTTCTTTTTAACCTTGCATCAATCTATTTCTCTCACTATCATCTCTATTTCTAACCTTGCCTCAATCTATTTCTCTCACTATCATCTCCATTTAAAGGATATAGCACTCATTCTATCTATCTCTTTTTAACCTTTGTTTTGTATGTTTTCACAATCTATGTATTCCTCGGTTCTCCTACTTAGGGGTAGTGTTAACCGAGGGGGAGTAATGAAAACCATTTTCTATCTAGATTTTCAATTTCAAGTTCTATAAATTTAAAATATCTCTCGAAAATGATTCTTCTTTCACCCTCACCTTTTTGTTTCGACAAAAGGGGGAGAAGAGTGTCAACGAAGAAGGTATTTTTAAAACATGGTAAGGACATAAGTAACTTTTACACTTTACTATCTATTACGTTTAATTTTTTTGTGATCATCAAAGAGGGGGAGATTGTTTGTGCAAATATTACGATATTTAATCTATACATCCTTGTTTGTTTTGTTGATGACAAACATGTAACTTATATTACATAACATAAAATGTACAAGTTACTTGTAATCATATTTTGTCTCAACATACTTATCACATTACTACAAGTCTTTTTCTAAACTCATGTATTTTTGTATAATTTTACAAACATAAAAGTGGTACATGCACACTCTAATAAATCAAATTAAGAAAGTCAACTACAAGGTAGTAATGACTTTAAGTGTAGTCTTGGACAATAGATTTGGTATTTATGGCAAAACCAAAGTCAGATCCCACGGACCCCTTCGTAAAGAGACGGGCCCATTCCTAAAAAGGGTCCGCGGGGTCCGTGAATTGCTGAGCTTGGTGCCTATAAATACCAAACGTTCTCCATGCTTACACTTCACCCCTTTCCATCATATTCTCTATATCATTTTCTCTATATGTGATCTTCTATCATTCAATTCTTCTCTCTAACATGTAGATCTTAGATCTATACTTGTTCTTCTCTAAGTGTTTCTCTTTGTAGATATGAAGATCACTTAGGTTGAATGTAAGACATCGGGGATCAAGCTTCATCTCGGCATCGTGTTGAAGATCTCTCTTCTCAGATCTCGAACTCTTAAAAGACCTTTCCAAGATTTGATCTTTCATTGCTTAATTGTGTGGATGTGTTAAATGTTATTTATACATCCACCATTGTTGTATCTATACATCTACTACTTATGTAATAGTGTGGTTAGCATTTTAGTCCTCAAAATTCGTAGTGTGAAGGGAGTTGTTCTGCCCATGTGAAAGAACAAGACATTGTGCAAGGACCCGATGTTTAGCTTAGTACCGGATAAAGTGTAAGCGGCGTAGAAGGGACTTGTTGTACCCATTGAAAGAACATAAAATCCTAGATTAGGTGTTGGTAAATATTGTAAATGACATGCAAGGGTTTCTCCACCGGTATAAAGGAGGTTGTTGATTAGTGAAGTCGAACTCTCGAGTAGGTGACTCGAGGAGTAGATGTAGTCCAAGGAAGGTTACCGTGTAGCCGAACCGCTATAAATCATTGTGTCAGTTCACATTTCCTTTTTCTTTATTGCTCTATCTTTATACTTGCATCTAATCATTTCTTGCGTGTGTTGTGATCACTAAATGTGCTACTTGATTCATATCGTCCTTGATTTTATACAGCACTTCTCATATTATGTCCCCCCTTAATCTGAAGGTTTATTAACATCATAACAATTATATAAAACCCTAAACGAGATCAAAGTACATGTAGCGGAATCAATTTAACAAGATCATAATAATAACACAATTATAATGAATCGAATTAGGGTTACATACCTTTACGCTAAAGCAAATCCACAAGACGAAGAACGAATCACCAATTCGGGTTTATACCGCAATACACCAAGATATAGTCTAAAGTAAGACTATATTACGATCTGTACACACATAATACAAAGAGCTAACCGTGATTCTAGCACGTAAAAACCGAGCTACAACGCTTTTAAATAATCTACCCAACAACCCTAGAGAGGGGCTAGGACTAGATTATAGGTAAATCGATCAACCAAGAAAACCAACCAAAACCCTTGTGTGGGTTCCTTCCTGCGATCGCAACAAAGAGAAGAAGAGGGGAAAGATTTTTTGTTTCTTGAATTATGAGGAGAAGTATTTGTTTATATAGGCATAAGATTGTATCCAAAAACAAATAAAAGGAAGTTTTTCCCCTTCCTTTTCCCCATAACCGACTGACCAAACACACCCATAGGGGTGTTCCGGAATCTTTCAAACTTCTTTCTTTATATTTACTTACTATCTATTTATTTAACACTCGTTAATACTTAACTATAAATTAATTAACGATCGTTAAAGTTATGTCTCGGTTTAAATTAATAAATACATAAATATATATTTATTCAATAAATTAATAAATACAATAAATATATTAATTAATTAAATTAACTCTTTACGTATTGTGTGCAATCCCGTAATCTCGAGTTCGATCCAATCACACGACTATTAAATATAAGTCCATAAACTTTCAGCTCCCACTTGGACATACTTCGAATATCATGATTACATTGACTAGCGTCTAGTTACACTTAGCAATGTCCCTAGTACAACTCGAGTAAGGTCTCCTGGACAAAACCTTTTAACAATACATCATCGTTATTATTATCCTTTTATTTCTAATACAACGTTAATAAGGATATGGATCTCAGTCATTCCTTTCATTAACCATTCTGTTTCTCGTTCACAGATTCAGCAAGATTACCAAAACAAATTTGGGTGTGGCCACACAAACATCTTACTAATCCCACGAGGGGCCCAACTGTATTAAACTCCAAAACTTAATTGGAGGAAATAAATCCCATGTTGACTACGAGCAAAACTTATGAATTTTGCAACGCTTCCGAAAATAATCCTTATAGCTACCAGTTACGTTTACCGTTAGATTATTCCACGGAGATGCACTAGATTCATAACAGTTTCCTGGTATCTCAAGTCTAAGGATAACTATTTATGTCTTACTTGATGACAAAAGATCCATAAAGTAAAAACATATAGTTGGGATAAGTCCAATATTCGATTCATCGAATATCATCCAAAATTGATCAATATACTTTCAAGTATACTCTATCGCAATTTTGTTTTGTCTTAATTTAATAATATTCCCATATTATTAATCGACGGACATTTAGCATAACAATTTATTCATGGATCAAAACATGTAAAATAGGATACAATTATTAAATAATAAGAATAAACGAAACCCAATCCTTATTTAATTATATAATAATGTCATAACATCCTTTATCCAAATACTAATCACAAATTTATTGCATGAGTTGGCTAGCTAGTTACAGCCCAATCGCTTTGGCATGCTTAACTACCTTTGGTCTAGGAAAAGCCTTACTTAAAGGATCGGCTACGTTATCATCCGTGTGAACTTTTATTAATTTGATTTCACGAGCTTCAAATTGTTCTCGGACGTAGTGATGTCTACGCAAAAAGTGTCTGGCGCCTTTCATGACACCAGGATCATTCCCGAATATTAGTGCGGCTGAATTGTCACAATATATATCAATAGGTTCTTTAACTGAATGCATCATTCGAAGATCTCCAATAAACTTCCTTATCCAAACAGCTTCCATTGCAGCTTCTGAAGCAGCCATGTACTCAGATTGAGTAGCATGCATTGCAATCATTGTCTGTTTCTTGCTCTTCTAGTCAACTGCTCCTCCATTGATAACAAAAATGTAACCCGTCTGAGACTTTGTATCGTCTTTATCACATTGCCAGGACGTATCACATAAACCTATCACATTCAGTTCTTTGTCTGGTTTCCCTCCAAATACCAAGAACATATCTTTCGTACTCCTCAAATACCTTAGAATATGTTTAACAGCAGTTCAGTGGAGCTTCCCTGGATTCTGTTGGTATCTACTGACCAAGTTCTGAGCAAACGCCACATCAGGCCTTGTGCATCTAACAACATACATTATAGATCCTACAGCCAAAGCATAAGGCACCTTCTGCATGTATGCCTCCTCTTCAGGAGTTGGTGCATCCATCTCATGACTTAGATTATGCTTCACTTCCATAGGTTGAAAACCTTTCTTGGAATTATGCATATTATACTTCTTCAAAATCTTATCTATAAAAGCATATTGACTTAGACCAATTAACCTTCTTTTCCTATCCTGATAGATCTTAATTTCCAGAATGTATCTAGCTTCGCCTAAATCCTTCATAGAAAAACATTTACCAAGATAATCCTTAATAGCTTTAAGTCTTGGAATGTTACTTCCCATGATTAATATGTCATCAACATATAGGACTAGGAATACTACATCACTCCCACTAGCTTTGCGATATACACATGGCTCATCACGATTCTGAATAAATCCAAACTTTTTGATTTCTTCGTTAAATCTTTTATTCATTGACGTGATGCTTGCTTCAAACCATAAATGGATCTTTGAAGTTTGCACACGTGTCCTGGATTCTCAGGATCAACATACCCTTCTAGTTGCTGCATATAGATGTCTTTATCTAAGCGACCGTTCAAGAAGGCAGTTTTAACATCCATTTGCCATATCTCATAGTCATAGTATGCTGCTATAGCTATTAGAATCCTAATAGCTCTTAAGTCTGCTACAGGAGAAAATGTCTCCTCATAGTCTACGCCAAAAGTTTGAGTAAAACCTTTAGCTACTAAACGAGCTTTATAGGATTGTAATTTTCCGTCCATGTCGGTTTTCTTCTTGTATATCCACTTATGTCTCACTACTTTAGCATTTGGTGGTGGTTCTACAAGAATCCAAACATCGTTTACTTTTATAGATTTCATTTCCTCATCCATATCAACCATCCACTTATCCTTTTCAGGATCAAGTATGGCGGAATTATAATTAGCGGGTTCACCAAGATCCCCTAACTCATCAGCATCCTCTATGTTAAGAAATATATTGCTATTTGCGTTTTTAATCCTTTTGCATCTACGCAGAGGAACTAATTCCGATGGAACCGCCAGACTTTCTGGTTTTACAGGAATTACATCGCTAGTGTTTTCAAAAGGTAATGTATCTATATGACTCTCTTCAAGATCATAATTTCTCCCACTGAATTCTTGATTTACAAGATCAGATTCAAGGAAGTCTCCATACCTAGCAACAATCACTTTATTATCAGGTGGATAATAAAAGTAGTAACCCATAGTTTCCTTAGGGTATCCTACAAAGATACATTTTACAGATCGTTGTTGGAGTTTGTCACCCGAGTCACGTTTCACATACGCCTCATAACCCCAGACCTTTAAATAAGACAAATATGGCTTCTTGCCATGCCATAGTTCATATGGTGTCTTATCAACCTTCTTCGTGGGAACCATATTTAAAATTCGAATAGGAGATTCTAAAGCATAATCCCAAAAGGATAAATGTAAAGTTGTAAGATTAAACATAGATCGCACCATATCCAATAATGTACGATTTCTCCTTTCAGATACACCATTTTGTTGTGGAGTATAGGGAGAAGTAAGATGTTGAACAATTCCATTCTCACTTAGATAATCTAGAAACTCTTGACTTAAATATTCACCAGCTGTAAAACCCGCATGCTTTTACCATAAATAGTACCATTAGTAAACGTACGTACATTTAAAAACTTTCCTATTATAGCATGAACACGTGTCACGATTAGTAATTACAGAAATTATGTACGTATTATTATTACGACAAGTATTAAGTACGTGTTAGTACATGATAATTATTATCAATAATAATTATAATCACAAACATGAATTCATGAACGTAAAAATCACAAACACGTAACTACGTACTTAATTAATATTATACGATTTATATCGTTATGTACAAGTATTTAAAACACGAACATTTAATAATAACACGAAACCACGAGAATACGAACATGTAAATTTAGAACACGGAAAAACTTTGGGTTTTCCCTTGTGGGCCCTTATAGCCACGGCACCAAAGAGAAGGAACGGGCCAAGCCCATTTGATTTTTAAGAAATAAACAAAAAGGAAGGAAACCTTTTTCATTTTACAGAATTTTACAACAAAATTAAAATCCTACTCTCCTTCTTCTCTCTTGTGGCCGGCGGCATACATCACCACAAAGGGGTGATTAGTTTGATTTTTAGCTAAGCAAATACTAGATCGTGTTCGTGTTATTCTTCCTTAATCTTTTCACGCATTGGTAATCCGTAAACCCTTTTTTTCTTTTATTTAGTTAATTATCACATGAACATGTAATTAAACAAAACATGAGTTAAAAACATGTCTTGGGATCAAGGGGTAAAAACTAAGGGTTGTTCGGGTTTGGTTTGCTCGACCGAAACACAAACCGAGAGCCTCAAGGCTCTCGGCGTGTTCTTTGTCATGTCACCAACCGAGATCTAGATCTCGGTGGTGTTTGGGTTTGGTCGACAGTAGGGACAAGGCACCCCGACGCGAGTCGGGGGTGTCCTTGTGTTTGGTTGGGTCTCGGTAGCAAAAGCCCACCACCGACACATGGCCGGTGGCTGTTTGGGGTCAAGCAGGGGAACATAGCGTGCAGCAGGAGGGACCACCGGCACACAGCCGGTGGGAACCCACTGCTGTTGGAAGTGGCTAGCCGAGAGGGATAGGACCACCGGCTTAAGCCGGTGGCAGCCTAACAAAGGCAGGGGCAACCGGTTCGACCGGTTTGACACTGTTTTAGGGGTGTTTGGTTCGGACCGGTTCACGGGTCTTCACGGGTCCGGTTCACGATATGGTTAATTAAAATACATGGTCCGGTTCATGACTAAAATATGTACAAGTGTTTTATTTTTACAAGTGTTTATTTTAACAAGATATTAATTTAATTGAACATGACATGTAATTAAATTAATTAAATCATGGAATTAGGTTAATTATTATTTAGGAAATAATACATGTTTTAACCTAAGTATTTAATTATTTAATTTAGACTATAGTATTAATTAGTTATAAAAACATGGAATATAATTAATTAATAATCATGACTTTGGTTATTATTAATACAATATTAATACATGTTTTAACCTAAGTATTTTATACACTTTAATTTAATTAAATCATGCTTATATTTAATTAAATCATATAACCTATAGTTTATTTAATTAACATGTTATTATTAATAAACTATACTATAACTACATGACTTATGATATTATTTCAGCTTAATTCTAAATATAGAAACTTTCTAATTCAGGAAACTTACTATTTTAGGAAACCTGCTATTTTTAGAAAGTTACTTATTATTACACAACAAATATAATAATACAAGAAATACAAGTAATACTTAATCAGAATATACATAATACATGATAAACACAGTATAACCTTAGAATCAGTAAAACAAGACATGAACATATAAAACAAGCTAAGACACGATATAAAACCAGTTACGTACTCAGTAATCAGAATACTTATACATGTATACTATTTATGTAGCATTAGTGAGATCGAAGTAGGACTCTCTTCCGTTCGTCTTCTTCGTTCACTGGACATAAGGTACGGATTTTTCCGTCCTTTCAGTATGGACATTCTTTCCTTGTTAGGATTCTCCGTCTACAGCCAACTGTTTTCCCAGTATTTGTTTTATATGTTTGATACTTATGTTAGATTAAGAGCCTAAGCCATATACATGCATGACCAGTGTCACCTAGTCATGGAGGTACCATAACCATAACACTGGAGGCACCAGTGTTATGACTTCCCCATGGCAAAGTGATTGCTCGTGGTGTCCCTTTCCAGTTTTGGCCATTATATTATATTGTCATGTGGGGCGTATGGGTGCATCCTAGTTACATGTTTACCAGTATTATCAGAGTGAATGTGATGTGTGCCTTGCATCCTTCACTAGGAGTTGATCCCTCCTACCCAGACTAATTAATTACAAGCAACCCCTCTAATTGCATGACGAGGTCTCCCCTCCAAGTATTCATGCACGGTGGAACCTCATGACCTATAAGGGATATTTGGCTAATTAATTAAACAGATTTTCATAGAAACATAAGTCTTTTCAAACTATAAAACCAGTTTTATGAACATAGTTCCAGATTACTTAGAACTTATGATATTCCGCTGCTATTAGTTCTATGCTTATGTTATTCCATGTCATACTTGTATATCCGTGCACTAAGCATTATGCTCAGCCGTTTTTCTTTCATGTTCTCAAACGGCAGGTACTCAAGGGCGCTCGTAGACTTTAAGCGTACGTGCATATAGATTGGAAGCTATCTAGCTTTCTCTACTTTATGCATTTCATCATACATTTTGCTACTTATTTCTATGGACATTGTTTAGTCATTTTCCTTTACAGTACTTACGTTTGTGTGTGATGAGCTTATACTTTGGGGTACCGATGTTTGTTTTCGGTATTTCCTTTTATGGTCATGTAATGTTTTAAGATATTTTCCTTGTATGCTTTGATGACACGCCATAATCACGCGTGACATTCCATTTACCAAAATGGGGTGTTAAACCACCTCTATTAGAACGAAGAGCTTTTATCTTCTTCCCTAATTGCAGTTCTACTTCTGCTTTAAACACTTTAAATGTTTCAAATATCTCATGTTTATGCATAAGTAAATAAACATAACCATAACAACTATAATCATCCGTAAATGTTAAGAAGTAGCTAGCACATTTCCTTGACGTATGTCTAAGTGGTCCACACACATCAGTATGTATAAGTCCAAGTAGATCAGTAGCTCTTTCAATATTGCTATTAAAAGGTTTCTTGGTCATCTTCTCAGAGATACAAGACTCACATTTATCAAATGATTCATCATTGATACTTTCCAAAAGACCTTCACGTTGAAACTTTTGTATACGAGTCTTCCCAATATGGGCAAGTCTACAATGCCAAAGATAAGAAGAGTTCTTGTCAAACTTTCTCTTCTTACTCATGCTAAATACAAATTTATCATTCTTGGATTCATTATCATGCATGTCTAATTCAAACACACCATTCACAGTCTTTACATTAAAATAGAAAATACCATTTTTCCAAACAGAAATTCCATTATTATCAATCGTGTGAACAAATCCATTATTTAACAAAGAAGAAAAGGAAATAACACCCCTAACAATTGTAGGTGCATAATGACAATCATTTAATCTCAGTACTAAACCCAAAGGTAAAACTAGATTAAAAGTTCCTATAGCTTCAACCGCTGCTTGTGCGCCATTGCCCACTTGCAGATATTGTTCCCCATTGGAAGGCTTCCTTTCTAGATTAAATCCCTGTAGCGTATTAAAAATGTTAATACCGCATCCCGTATCATATACACAGGAATTTAATTTGTATGTTAAATTGAACAATTCAATCATAAATAAAGTACCTGAAGCTGCAGTGCTCTGCTCAGACTTCTTCTTTATTTCTCGCAATTCTTCGAGGTAAAGAGGGCAATTCCTCTTCCAGTGACCACTTGCCTTGCAATGGTGACAAGTCTCATCATTTTGAGATTGACTCTTCTTGACAAATTTCTACTTAGGTTTCGAATAAGTCGCAAGTTGTTTGCCCTTATTACACTAGCCTTTGCCATTCTTCTTATTCGCTTTCGGTTTTGGCTTACTCATTCTACCCTTTTGTATGGTTAGTACAGAAGGCGTAGCGGTAGATGTCTTGTCTTTCAACCCATTTTCATAGTCAATGAGCATTGCATGCAAATCATTAACTGTCTTCACCATGCAATGTATATTATAGTTTCTAACGAAATCATTAAAGTCCTTGTTAAGGGTCCTATTGATCAAGTTGATAGCCATATTATGATCATAGGGTTGTCCTAGTGCAATAAGTTGTTCCATATAACCCCTCATTTCTAAATACTGATCACTTACAGACTTTCTTGGAGCTTGCTTGCATCTATGCAAAGCATCTACTAAGTCGTAGATCTCCACAGCTTGCGGCTTCTCGAACATAGCCTTGAGCTCATCAATCATTCGCTTAGGTGAAAATAGCCTTCTGTTGAAGTGGAGGAGTCATTTTTCCTAGCATTAAGCAAGCCACCTCCGAGTGCTTCTTAACATTAGCAGCGTGTTCAAGCCTTTGCGCATCAGATGCTCCTTCAGCAAGATCCTCCGGATAGGGAGTAGTCAAGATATCGATAGTACCCGCTGCTCTCAAGACAACTCTTAGCGAGTGGTACCAATCATTGAAGTTTGGGCCAATAAGTTCGGGAAGTTCAAAGAAGACTTTGAACGCAGAACTTATAGTGTTATTGGTGGGTTGAGCCATTTATAGAGAAATAAGTTCAAATATTAGTATTTTCGATAACAAAATACTTTAAAGAAAATAAAATTACCCCGGTATAAAACAATATTATTTTCCTTGAATTCTAGAACTATATTGACATAAATCCATTACATCAGTTGATCTGCTAGTAATGAATGTACTCAACGTAGCGGCTTGTCGAATAATTCAACTGACAAACAATTTTCAATTACTATATTTTTAAGGGATTTACATTGCCAAAAAAAACGTTTTGCATTATAAACATGTTTCATCCCTTCTGAATGCATTGAGTTTCCAGATCTCACTGAGTAACTTAATTAAATCTTCTAATCTGAGTAACGTAAAACCATTATACAAATTCTAATTCTACGAAAGGTTTTCTCTCCATCACAACATCACCCAAAAATCTCATTTGATGACGAAGTAATTTCAAGTGTTCGTCAATTAGGAGCATTCGACTTAAATTTTAAGTGTATAAATTTTGATCTCAAAATCACTGTATAGAGAAGCATGCATACAAATCCCTAGCATAAGTTTAATAAAACATTTAGTAAAATTTTCCACGTGACTATATTTCTACATAAATTATGTTGAGGTATTGGTTAAACCAATTAAAGAATTTATCCACAACTATTCACATCGTACTTTTTGCTAGAACTCGGCTACGCACAAAGCAATGCCCTTATTCATTGTGTTTCGGATGTGAATTTGTGATAAATCACCCTTAAGGTACAATTCAATTAATAATCGTAGGTAATTTTAATTTTTGACGCACAGGCGAGCCAATAATTTGGTCAGCGACTAATGGCACAACACCTCCTTCCTTAAACGGGTATATGACCAGTGGCGTGTTATACCCACTTTATAGTTTGTCAAAAAGAGTAGGCCGTTAGATTATTATTGCAATTCACCAATCAACGTAATCTTATGTAATTTAAATCTCTAACAAATCATTATTTTAAATATGATTTAGTCCATATTATTTCTTTTCCAAAAAAACCCCTTGTTACAACAATTCAACAATTTTTTTATATAAACAAGTGAAAAAAACTAAATCATAAACTCATAATAACAATTTATATATGCAACAAATAAATCAAATAGCCACATGCATATGATTTATTCAATAATCATGAAATCTAGGTCTTTATATTCATATAAAAGTCTTCCCTAATTCTAGATTTATTGAATCAAATAATCATGTAGCACATAAAATCGTATAAACATATAATTTTACGATCCCTGAAAACATGCATGTTATCATGGATTCCCCACAAATCTTAACAATTAAATCTCTACGGATCGTAGCCATACATGACATAACAATTAATCATGCAATTTAATCTAAAATTATCCCACATGTAATTTAGGGTTTCAAAACAATTCCTTTTTTTTATTAAAAATTCGGCCAAACCCTAATTTTAAGAAAACCTAAAAAACAATTATTAGTTAAAAAAAACTTTAGATTTTCGATAATTATAACATGTTAAAACGGCTCTCGATGCCACTGAAGGTTTATTAACATCATAACAATTATATAAAACCTTAAACGAGATCAAATCACATATAGCGGAAGCGATTTAACAAGATCATAATAATAACACAATTACAATTAATCGAATTAGGGTTACATACCTTTGAGCTAAAGCAAATCCACAAGACGAAAAACAAATCACCAATTCGAGTTTATACCGTAATACACCAAGATATAGTCTAATGTAAGACTATATTACGATCTTGTACATACGTAATACAACAAGATAACCGTGATTCTAGCTCGTGAAAACCGAGCTAAATAATCTACCCAACAACCCTAGAGAGGGGCTAGGACTAGATTATAAGTAAATCGATCAACAAAGAAAACCAACCAAAACCCTTGTGTGGGTTCCTTCCTACGATCGCAACAAAGAGAAGAAGAGGGGAAATATTTTTTGTTTCTTGAATTATGAGGAGAAGTATTTGTTTATATAGGCATAATCTTGTATCCAAAAACAAATAAAAGGAAGTTTTTCCTCCTTTCTTTTTTCCCATAACCGACCGACCAAACACACCCATAGGGTGTTCCGGAATCTTCCAAACTTCTTTCTTTATATTTACTTACTATCTATTTACTTAACACTCGTTAATACTTAACTATTAATTAATTAACGATTTTTAAAGTTATGTCTCGATTTAAATTAATAAATACATAAATATATATTTATTAAATAATTTAATAAATACAATAAATATATTTATTAATTAAATTAACTCTTTACGTATTGTGTACAATCCCGTAATCTCGAGTTCGATCCTATCACACGACTATTAAATATAAGTCCATGAACTTTCATAATCGACATTTGATACAAACGATTTTAAAAACGTATTCACACCCCCCCCCCCCCCCCCCCTACGTTTCCACATACTAAAATTATTTCTAATATTTTTTCAAGGGTAACAGGCATAAAAAGATACCAAACTTAACGGTAATTTTCAATTAAGGTATCACACTTTTTTCTTGCATAAAAAGGTACACAACTTATTCTTTTGGCCAATCTGGGTATTCCACTACACTACGCTTACCATCAGCATCAATCCTCGTCGCCGCCACCAAGCCCACCCACCACCATTACTAACAAACACCGCTTCTACCTCCTGATCGCAACTACCAACACTTTTTCCATATGCAGGAAATAGATCTCCGAATTGGTACTCCCTTCACAAGTTTTCAAACAATGCTACATGAAGACACATTTGCCGTATGACCCCGTTAATCTTGATTAATGTTTCAAATTCTAATCTTTAATATCCTAAAAGTATGAGTATAGTACGGAGGGGAAAAGTTCAACATACACCTTTAGTTTAGCATAAACTCGATCAACCAATCACAACCGCCTATTTTTGTTATGTAACAAAAAAAAACTAATTTTTTAAAAATTAAATATCTCACAAACCTTTCATCGTTACGTAAAACAAAACATACCATCGCGACGAGAATTAAATCATCTATCTATCTAGGGGTACATGTATATACTTTAGACAAAATTTTTTTCGATTTTTTTAAGTCACGTCTGAGAAAATGATATATGTTTCGTGAATTTCACGAATCATATATGATTTTCTGAAATCATATATGATTCATATCACGAATCATATATGATTCGTTCACGAATCATATATGATTCTCTCAGACGTGACTTAAGAAAAAAAATAAAAAAAAAGTTCGTCGAAAGTATATACATGTGCCCCTCGATAGAAAGATGATTTAATTCTTGTTGTAATGGTGTATTTTTTTTCATTTGACGATTTACCGTTTATGAGATATTTAATTTTTAAAAAAGTGGTGGTAAGTGAGTTTTAAAAAAATGAGTGATTATTATTGGTTAATCGGGTTTATGCTATTTTAGGGGTCTACATAGATCTTAACTAATTTGTTATGAAAATGAAATGGACGAGAAACAAAATGTGAAGATTTCAATAAAATTGTTATTTAATCCTTGAAATTACATAAAATAACGTAATATTATTGTATGTTCAACCGATCAATTTGTTATATAAATGATACGTAGCCAGTAAACTATGTTACACACATATATATGAAAAATATGAAATCCGGTGTTTCATGCTAACAAATGCAACCAAGATAGGTGGAGTCGGTAGTAGAGGCGGTACCTGATAGTGATGGCGGTGGGGAGGCTTAAGGTGGAGACGATGATTAGGGTGGAAGTAGGGGGTGCTGGACTTGAAATGTAAAAACTTAACGGATGATTGTGAAATATTTAACAAAAATACCTAAATTGGTCAAAGAAATAATGTTAGATACTTTTTTATGCAAGAAAAAAAAGTAAAATACAATGATTAGAAATGACTTATAAGATTAGTACCTTTTTGTGTCATTTGCCCTTTTCTCAATTAGAATTTAAGGTTATCAAATCAACTTGCATTCATGCAAAACTTATATCATGTACAATATAATGCTCTTAATGAATCCATTAGAGAGTCTTGGGACATTCATTCATGCGTTTTATCTTACTAAGTAAGATACATCATTCAAGATTTAATCAATGATCATTTATATTGTCTTTGTACTTTAAGAGACTTTATTTCACTCTTAAGAACAAATTCTAAGATGAAATCTTGTTTCTAATATGTTTATCGACATATTCAATAAAACTAAGTACTCCCACTGGCTTTGAGATTTACTCAAGGTTGTCAAAAGCGAGAAAAGCCCTCGCTTAAGCGACAAAGCGAAGCGAAGCGACCCAAAACGCCTTGATTCTATAGAAGCGATGCATTTTACTAGAGCGAGAAAGGCGACCAGAAAGCGACCAAAAAGCAATCTAAAAGCGGTCGTTTTTGTGAAAAAACGGCAAATTCGTGGATCTAAAAATGGAGGAGTGTGTTTTGGGGAAGAAGATAAACATGGGAGAGAGAAACTCAAAAGTTAATTATATTTTAAATGTTACCTCGAAATCCCACACGTGACAGAGGAGAGAGATTTTTTTTTTCTTTTACTTTATGAATATTTAAAATAGTCAGATTCATTGAATGTTTGTTAGAAAAAATATTGAATATAAATCATTTATCATATAAAATGATTTTAATGTTAAGATTTTATACTTTATCACTATAAAAATTGTTTTTTATATTAAAAATAAAGATTTTAAGGTGATTATACTTTTATTTAATTACTATTTTATACTACACTATTATATGCATAAAGGATAGAAAGTTAAGTGAAGCGCTCGCTTTTTCGCTTCTCGCTTTAAAAAAAGGCATGTCGCTTTCGCTTTTAATTACCTTGGGTTGTCAAAAGCGAGAAAAGCGCTCGCTTAAGCGACAAAGCGAAGCGAAGCGACCCAAAACGTCTTGATTCTATAGAAGCGAGGCGTTTTACTAGAGCGAGGAAGGCGACCGGAAGGCGACCTAAAAGCGGTCGCTTTTGTGAAATACGGTAGATTCGTGGATCTGAAAATAGGGGAGAGTGTTTTGGGGAAGAAGATAAACATGGGTGAGGGAAAGTCAAAAGTTAATTATATATTAACTGTTATCTCGAAATCCCACACGTGACAGAGGAGAGAGATTTTTTTTCTTTTTACTTTGTGAATATTTAAAATAGTCAGATTCATTGAATGTTTGTTAGATAAAAATATTGAATATAAATAATTTATCATATAAAATGATTTTCATGTTAAGATTTTTATACTTTATCACTATAAAAATGGTTTTTTATATTAAAAATAAAGATTTTAAGGTAATTATACTTTTATTTAATTACTATTTTATACTACACTATTATATGCATAAAGAATAGAAAGTTAAGTGAAGCGCTCACTTTTCTCGCTTCTCGCTTTAGAAAAAGGCATGTCGCTTTAAGGTCGCTTTCGCATTTAATTACCTTGGATTTACTTATGATTAATCTTATTTATAATTATAAATCAAATAATATAAGTGATTGACTTTACAGTTAAACTTAAGACTTTGCTCAGTTAGATGCATGCTTTTAATCCATGTGGATTCTAGAATTTTATATATCTTTTAAAGATCATTTAGGGATTCATAAAATATTCTTATGATAACATATATCGCAAGGTGATCATTCATCAAAGAGTTATGTATTTTTGTCACAACTCTAACATTTAAAGCAAGTATGACAACTAAAACATATCTACATATTTATTGTATACAAATGTAAAAGTTTTGATTATAGTCAATCTCTTATGTATAATTTAAAACATATAGCATTCACTTGCAATAAATACATACAATTTTTTCCTTATGAATCTTCCTAACAAGGAAACTCGTTTTAAACCTCATCAAATAATCGATAGGTGAAAAATCAATCATATTCTAAATTCTGATTATCCTTCTATGGACGCATCTTACCATTCGTAGTTTTATTTATCCATCAAATTCAAAATTTGATAATACATCACTTATGGTTAGCAATTTCACAATGATATTCTAAATTATAAACCTCAATACCGATATCAGAAACATATCTTGAGGAATCCTTGCGGATTTATAAATGTGAGTAACAACACTCTAAGGTTCCACATTTTCATGTTTAGACTTAGTTAACCTTAGCAAGTGTGTTTAGAAGGCTTGTGTATTATGTCCTTGAAATAATTAAAGACTCCCACTTACTTCTTGCAAGATTGGAACTTCCACTCGCTTCTTGTAATGTGATACTTTCTCAAAGAACTCAGCTTAACGAGCAACAAACATTTTGTTCTATGCGTGGGATTATGTAGGAGTGTAATCCCATCGTTTCCTTTGGGCGTCCTACAAAATACACTAAGTGGCACTAGATGTTTGTTACTATAATCTACAATATTTTTAACAAAATCCATCCTCTAATTAAGACTCTATGGGATTAATCACATCTTATTATTCTAAGAATAATGTCTTAATTGACCTTCCAATTGGAGTTATATCGAGTATATTCCAAATGCACTCAATTTCCGTGATAACATTTAGGAGTAGTAAATTAAATTCATCAACAACCAAATATAAAACATATCTATTTATATATTTTGATCTCTCTTAATTAGACATACCATACATGGTATTTTAATAAGATCAAATTCATGAGATAATCTCATAATTTATTTTGATGAACATATACTTCATGGCTTTGCCTATTATGTCTACTTAAGTTCGAAACTTAATTGAGACAATAGTATCATTAAGCCAATTACATGCGCTCAATCATAAGCCTTTGATCCACTCAAAACTTAATGTATATGTCTAGACTAAAAGACATATTAATCCAATCTTTACTATTTGTTATAAGTCTTAAAATAAATCAATGACTTCATGTACATCTCTTAACCAATAAGACATTACAAGCTAACAAATATTACTTTAAGTTTCAAGCCTTTTCACAAGTCGAAGACTTAATGTTCATTTCTCAATGATGAGACATAACATTAAACTAAAGAAAAACTGGTTTCAACAATAACTTTCAAGTTAATCATAAACTTACCATGTTTATCATTTTCTAGGAAAATATAATCATGTAGTTTATCTTTCTATCTTGACATCCCATATCTAATAGGGCAACCTACCACTAATGTGTAGTAGTCCTAATATAGAAATAGTTTTCCCTTACTTATCAAGTCAAGGAAACCCTTAATCATAGTGGTAAAGTTCCATGCCCATAATAAGGATTTCTCCCACTTAGGTTGGGAACTACTTATTGCATAAAATAATACTAACCGGTTAGTTTGTTTGTATCAACAATTTGATAGTGTCAAATATAGAATTAAGTCTAGCTAAAAGCATAGCTTATTATAAGAAGAACTTCATCTTATTTATAACGATTCATGCATAACTATCTTATAGATAACTTCTACAATGGAAGCGACAACTCTAAAGGGAATAAGTTATCTAAGATACTACACAATTATTCTTATTAAATGAAGATGCTTCACACTTTGAAAGTAATTTATTATTTCAAGTCCAACAAAAAATAAAGTGAGCAGCTTATAGTTCCTACTAAAATTGACAACATTTCATGTATGCCATTTGTATAAAATGTATTATTCTCACTTGTTTTGACAACACTTGAATTGTTTCACTACTAGTGAAGTTAAGTGACATTTTATTTTTTCATGTTTATTGAATATCCACACATTATTGCTAGTGAGAGTCGCATTGACTAGTAGTCAATTACTTGGATATTCAAAGCAGTGTGTTAAGTTCTATATAAGTATGCCTATGATGGACTTTTCATATATACATATATGATTTATTAACTTGAAAAATTGGCACACAATTTCGTCCTCCCTTTTACACGCCTACATTATACCTTATGGGTGTGTAGCGTCTTTTACTTGGTCAAAACAAACAACTAAAGACAACTGGTTCTCTAGGTTTTGCTTTTACCATTTGTGTAATGATATTTCCATGTTTGTAATCAAACCTTTAAATATGTCTTGATCATATCAAGATATTTACCTTTGCTAGCTAAAGATACAATTTCTCTAGTTATTAAACAAGATATGAAAAAAAAACTTACCATATAGGTATTTCATATGTTTGATTCGAATTGGGATAAGTCAATCATTCTTTTTATAGCTTTTTACTTGTAAAAAGTATAGGAACGAACCTTTAAATTTTATCATAGAAAAAGAACATAGTTTGTCATTCTCAAGTAAAGACCAAACCCATGTTATTGGTTTAGGTAGCATTTATACATTATAAGAACTTGCAAAGTTTAATATTAGTATTTTTGATAATGTTTCTCTTATAAAATTAACTACACATGTTTATGGACGTAAGCAATTAAACTTAACAAGAGAATAAGATCCAACTTGAACTTAATCCAATAATGCAGTTGATCTACTAGAAATGAAATAATTCAAAAGGTAATTATTGAATGATAATTGCCACCGGTGCAATTCTTATCCATAAAGAGGCCATGAATACATTATAAACGTAGTCACGTCATATTTGCCTCGTCGAGTACTTCGTGCTTGAGGTCTGACCAACACACCACGTAAGTCTTCCAATACTTAGTCTACAATTCTATAACCTCGGGTCTGACCCTACAGTTATTATATTGCCTTGTCTTGGTTAAAGCGAAAGACTGTCTTTGATGAATTAACCAAGCTAAGTGACTTAGTACACTGGATAGTAAAAAACTTACTTTAGTGGGTATTAAATAAAATTTTGATAAACAATGACAAAAATAAAAAAAACATGTAAAACATCCTTTTATAATAAGTTTCTAAAACGATGAATTTTTCATATTTTTAAACTTTCTTTAAATAAACATATGCCTTGGTGTCATGAATCCACCGGTAATTCAAAACGGAGATACCCGTTGTTTTAAAAATGTTTTACAAGTTTCATAAACGTGCCATAGGTTTGTTTCGCCAGATTTCTTCACACCTCTTACGAGTACCAATGAAGAACGCAATGGAACCTTGCTATGGTCACATTTGAATTTATGGCGTTTTAGAAGACACATAAAAAGGACCCGGAGAAGTTGGTCAGCGCGTAGCTAGTTAAACACATCCTTCTTTAGGAAGGCATAGCGAACCGCCTATACCTTTCTAGTGTAGTCTAAGTAAAACATTATAGAAATCAAATAGAACCTTGTCTTTATATAGTTATAGAAAAAATAAAAATTAGATAAAAATATCTAGTATTTACTTACCATGGTTAGTCTATTTTAGATTTAGAAAGTAAATTTTGTATTTATAATAAAACTAAACAATTTAGAAAAATAAATCACAATAATATTTAAATCAAGCAAAACAAGACTAAGATATCAAGAATATCAACTATAAATAAACACATACTATTTATAAATTAAATAAAAATATTTAGACACTAAATTTAATAAATCTTCTAAATCCAATTTTTAAGATTTTATTCTGATTCTGTTTTGTAACACAAATATCGGAAGGAAGACGTTTTTTTAGCTTTCGACTAAAACTAAAAAGTTGTGCAGAATCGTGTTTTTAGTGTCTAGTGAAGAATCAGAGACGGAATCCATACATATTATTTTTTAAAAATTATATTATGTTCTGGTGTCACACTTTCAGCCCTAACACAATTTTATAAAACAGCTCTCTAGCATTCATACACCAATCTAATTGGTGTTTTCTTAATCTTATTGCAATTCTAAGCATGATAAGCAACTAAATCATGTATATAACAATTAGTAATCATGGTTTAAGGATAAAAACGATTTAAATATGCATAATATACCAGAAAACACGTAAATTGCACACACAGTTGTAATTAACGTTGTGCTATAACCTAAAAAGCATGCAAACTTATTTTTTCCAGAAAATTATGGATCTAATAACATCTAATTAAACTACTTAAAGATCTTTAGTTAAATCATAATGAACTATTCAAGAAAAAATTGTTTTTGCACAGATTATAAGTATTTTTATGTAATTACATGGTATAAACCTGTCTCTGATACCACTGTTGGAATCTAAAACAACCCTAATGTATCTAGCATACATGCATCATGAGTAAACGCATAGGATCATATTACTACATAATGTAATTAATATAAAGATAATTAATGCATACCTTTTATCCAACAACGATGATCAACAACACGTAGATCACCAAAACCAAACGAAACCCTAATTCGTTATATCCAAATCCGATTCACCAAAACTCAAATATCAAGTTAGATCTTCTCTAAGATAGTCCACACGACACTTCAATCAATCACTTCCGATTACTAGATCTTGATTAAGTTATACTTAATAAAAAACAAACCTAAAACCCTTGTGGGGGTTCCTTGTCGTCGACCTAAGGAGAAAAAGAAGAGGGGATTTTAGGTTTAAAGTTATAAGACAACTGAATCTCATCCATTGTTTATATACTAGAGCTTTTGGCTAATTATGGTAAAGATCTACTCTTTTCCTCCAAGTAATTAACCTTCTAGAATTTTTCTCTCATTCTTTTCTTGTATATTTGGCTAACCATCCCAATAGGGGATTTTGGTTTGACTTTTTGACTTCCTATAATACTTATTATGTAATTACATTAATTAGCTTAAAGTATGAAGTCTTTTTAATTAATCCTTGTTAAACGTTTTAACTTATTAATTATTTACCTTTAAGTATACACATTTATCAAGCTAATATGTAGAATATTGGTAATCTATGAGATAGGATGAGGTTGAAGGTTTTATAGAGAGAGAAAGTTAGAGAGACAAATGAGAGAAATATGTGTAATATTAAGTGAAAATAGTAACCAAGCAACACCCTCTCCATCAATGGAGAGGTTTTATATACCCAAGTCCATAGTGGACTTGGGTCGCCGACCCATGGACAAGCCCATGGGTCGGGTTAGTTTATTTATGTTTACTATAATTCAACTACGAGTTAGTAATGTTTAATAATATTGTTGGAGTGACCGATTCTTCTAGTATACGTTAAAAACGTATTTCCAACAATCTCTCCCTAAGGGAGGTCATTCCCAATTACAAATTCCTAAAGTAGCATACTATACTAGATCTTCGTTCTTGAGCTCGTAGTTCTTTCTCTTACTTCTTTTCTTTTTCTTCTTGTGAATATGTGTTGATAATTCTTAGGCTTTTGGCTTGAAGCATGTTCTTTTGAACTTTGCTTTATCATGTGATTAAGAACCTCCTTGAAAAGATTTCGTGGGTAAACTCGTTCTCTTTACTCGATCGTCCAAAGCTGACTGAGAACGTAAAGAGTGAATCATTTGGATAAAATTATCCTTATGATTGAAGCCATCAATTCATATACCTGGAACAAGTGAAATTAAATTAAGAGATTCACCATCGTTGCTTTCCAGTTGTCAGGAGCTTGATTCTAATAGAATCTTGATTGTCACCTACCGCAGTGCTGTTAGATGTTGACACTTGAAGGATTTCCACTCATCACTGCGAACACTAAAGAGTGTCACTCTGAGTGTTCTAGAAAGATCACTTTGATTTTGCGTAGAGGCCCTGGAACAAGTTTGAATTCAACTAAGAATCAAACCATCGTTTCTTTCCAGTTATCACAAGAATAGTTCTTAAAGAACCGCACGTATCACCTACTACGAGCTTGTTTGATGTTGGCTCAAGCATTATTTCCATCTTCATTGTAATATTCACATATCACTTAGATGTTCTGGCAATATTGCAAGAATATTGTGTAGGACTCAAAAGATCTTTCTTACTTTTCACAGTGTGTGAAGAAGCAAGGAATAATTGGAAAGTGTCCTATTAGACTTTTGATGATCTCGTGGCTCTAGACTCAATGGTGCATTTTGATTTACTAACCGTAGGCTGGAGAGGATTGCCACCTTTTCAATATTAACTTATTCGAAGTGAATAAACCGATAGATAATGTGTTGAACTACGTAACATTAAAACAAATATCTTTCCAGAGATATTTGAGTTAGTTGGGGGGGAGGTAGGGTTGTGCACGACATCACTGGGTCCATGATGTCTTGTCTTAAATACCAAGTCATTCAAAATGATCTTGATAACATATGTGTTGACCCGGTTTCTGCCTAAGTTGTAAGGAGGGTTTATTTATTTACACCCTTTGTCTTTACATTTTTTTCATTCTTCAACCCTTCAATGCTTACCAATACGTCATCACTATCACCTTGTTGTGATTAGTCTAGTGCTAGCTTAAGTAATTGGTTGGTATTATGCTACGTTCACAATCATTCCCCACCCTTCCTAAGGACTACTATATCTAGCTATGGAATTGTCCTTAGGAAGATTCCTCCAGTTCTGGAAGAATCATTGGACTTATACCTAATCCTACCATCCTTTTGTCACCACAACCGTCGTTAGTTAAGTGTGTTTTGGGTAAGTATTTGCCACCATAAAAATTCCATGAAAATCACTTAAAATACTTGTGATATAAATATCAAAGTTTTGTACCTTAAGTGTTTTTATCATAAAAATTTCCCCCCCTTAACATGTTTATTACATATTAAGTTAGGAATTTTATTTAAGTCCTTTTTGTCTTAATCAAATAAGTCACCTTAATCCTATTTTCTCTTCTTATCCAAAGTGTCAATCCTTGATATTTTGGATACCAATGGATTAACAAGTTGAGTTCAAATGAAATTATGGTTGGCTTAGAACATATTAATGCTCCCCCTCAATTTATTGAGGGTTAAGTTGTAGTGTTCGAGTATGGTTTATGAAAGATTTCGAACTTCGTGAGAAATTTTTGAAAAAATCATACTCTTGTACTATACCTTGCCACACAAGCCTAATATATGTAGTTAGACATGTTCACATTATTTTACCAATTACGAGGCTAGATCCGAAAGATGAGAACAACATATGATTGAATCATGTGGTTCTTTTCAGCAACGGTAGATCTTCCCCCGTAATACCTTGATAGAAGTTGTTTAGCTTCCCCTTAAACCAGCAATCCTTTCTTGAGTAGATTCGGAACTTTTCTTTTGAGCCGCATAAAGCAGTCTTAATGTATAAAGCCCAAATATCTGAAGCAGATTGTTTATCCTTTCAAGAATTTGATAACGCGACACCACAATCAATCAAGTCTCGGATGATCGCATTTCTCTATTAATGATAGTGATGATGTGAATTGTAACTACAAAGTCAACTAAGTCTCCGATGTTACAATTTCTTCCTTTAAGTAGAGGAAATGAGAACACTTAATTCAACTAAGTCCCAGGTGAGCATATTATAATCGCCTATCTTAAGAAATCACCATAGTTATCAACCTTACGCGCACCTTCAATTTGTAAACTAATTCTACTCATTTATAAAGAATAATCTTAGTGATTAACCATTTGAGGAAGCCTTTCTAAAATCAGTAACCAATCACCTCAAGCTTTTAGATAATTATTCTCCCAATTCTTCCCCTTTGAAACTAAATAATGCATACTAAATAATTACGAGATGTATCTTCCACCAAAAGATTGAAATAGTGCACCCTAAAGTAGCCAAACTATTACCAGTCGAAAGAAGTTAACCACAAGAGACAACTCACTAGACCGATCGTGGTATATCTCTACTCCTTCCCCCTTGCTGGTTTCGATACCTCGGAATCAGCAACACCTTGTATGCATACATGCCGGAGGTTGTGGTCGAATATTTAATAAGCTCAAATTTTAACAATTTTGTTAACACGGATTCACTAAGAACACGGGTATAAGATCCGGAGGTCGGGGAGGATAGAAGTGTTGTTTAGCCATTTTAGAGAGAGAAACAAGTAAGAATAAAAGTGTGTGTTTTATTCTAGAGAGAGAAAGGTAAGGAAATAAAATGATAAGCCTCACCCCTCCATGGAAGTATGGAGGGGTTTATATAGCCCGGGACTTGGACTTTACATATGACAATATTAGTCCCTGCAAGTCCCGGCTATGAAACTAATGTAATTCCGTTAGTCGCACACATTTTAAGGCTAACAATCTTCCCCCAATGTGGTGACATACAGAATTACTTACAATGTTCCTAACAAATGTAAATACAACAAAAATATGACAGTATTAAGTTTGCTTCCAATGCTGAGGATGACACCGTTGTCTTCAAGTCTTTTAGAAAAACTTATACCCCAGTTTGAATCCTCTTTGTCTTTGCTTGATGAGGAACCATTGTATCATGTATGAACTGGATTAACTTCCCCCCAATTCATACCACATGTCTTGAAAAGCTTTCTTCATAGACTTCTTTTTGACGAAGCTTCTGAATCAGCTTCCCCCCAAACCAAAATCCCTGTCTTGAGCAGAATCTGTAGCTTGAGCAATCTTCTATCTTTGACATATAAAGTGCACAGCGGAATTTTGTAGAAGAAGAAGTAAACCCCACCAAGTAACTGCTACCTTGACATTTTTGGTCTTCATGATTATGTGTTTGGGGGAACATGTAAGAAATCAGCAACAAATCTTCTCACGCTTGTAGAATGCTTCCCCCTGGAAGTTGAACTAAGTACTCCAGAGTGGGAACTAAGTCTCCAAAGTACACGTTCTTCCCCCATGATGGTGACGAACTCTCGGAAGCATCATCTGACGTGTACGGTCAAAATCGCGAGATGTTCTTATAGAATGTATGATGGTGATGAACACTCGGTAGCGTTCTTGTCAAAAGAATGGTGGTTAAGAACACTCGGTAGCATTCTTGTCAAAAGTATGGTGGTTAAGAACACTCGATAGCATCATCTGACGAGTACAATCAGAATCGCGAGAAGTCCGTGTCTGAAGCAGTAATCTTTGTTGACATTCTGTAGCTCAAGTTGCTCGTGAGAATTGGTTGCTGATCACATCTCTACTCTTGTACTCTCTGGCTAAACTTACCAACCTCGTATTCTTTCGGCTATCTGTAGTGACCACTGGTGAAGTAAACCTGATATTCCAAACTTGAAACTGAAGTACAATCTCCCAAATTTGTTACTTACGCTTAGCATTGTGTTGATTGAAGAACGGTGCAGAGAAACGTCTCTTAGAATCTTATCATAAAGAGAGAGGTATAAGATGTAGAACACCTCTTGAAGTATCCACAACTCCCGGTGAGTGTGACACTGAGCACTACAACGTAACTCCTTAAGTGATAGTTGTCCATGTCGTCGACCATCCACCCCTTGACAGTGGAAACTAGATAAATCAAGTCTTAATCATTAATGCAGAAGCGAATCATCAATCGATAGAGGGGGTGAAAAGGCTCGATGATGAATTGAGCAGACGCCTTCGTGATATTCCACTTCACCTTCAACTAATAAATACCAAATCCACTTCGTAATCACTTGACATTACTTTGCCCGAATACTAGCCGTTTTGACAATTTTAGTGAATCTTAAAGGATCGTTTTGGTGTTTGTTTGTTTTTGTCGTGTGTGTTTGTTGTGTTTGTTTTGAGTGTAGTTAACTTGAGACCAATATTGACTAAAAGAAAGAGAAACCGTCAACATTGTGTAGCTAACTTTATATTGAAGCCCAAATCAATTATACACCCAACTGATGCGCGGATCGACCATATGTACCCATGCTCTGACGCATTCATGAGTCAGCCCACTCAAAAGAAATGATAACCTACGGATATAATTTCAGCATCATCAGCTCAAAATGAGGCTCGAATCACATGGTTATTGGAACTAGGCCTAACAGACTATCAACTAGCGCACAAATGAAATAACTGGCCCATGAGTTAAACTATGATCAGCCTGAGTTGATTTTCTAGACCCGATCCATCAGAAAACCACTAGGATTTAATAAGCAATTATAACCTAATTTAAGTTATAACACCAACCCTAATCTCTTTCCATCGTACTCTCCGCCCCCATTTTTGCTCTCCATCAAAACTTCCACAGAACTCAAATCAAAAATCAGATCTTTGACTGCTCAATCATTCAATTACATATCACGTTCTTTATCACAAGTGACTGACGTAATCGAACATCAAATATAATCCACCGTATCCCGTTTCAAGATTTTGTTCTTTTATTATTCGTGCAACAACGGAAGACAAAGGTTTGAAGATCCTTAATGGGTCTCGGGTAGGTGAATATGTTTAATTGTTTTCGATCACCGATCGAATTAAGGAGAGACTATAACATAATTGTTATAAGTCTGTCTTTAAATTCGTATATAAAAATGATACATCTTCACTCGATGATGAAAAATCTTTCCCATGTCAGAAATAAATATGATCTTTACGATATTGTTTGACATGCAAGAAAGAATCTGAGATCATTTGTATTTAGATTTTGATTGATTTTTTATGCGTTTGTTGAGATGGGATTGGATGCTGTGGTGTTGGATTTGTGACAAAGTGATTTAGATCGAGAGATTTTTATTTTTTTTATTTTATTTTATTATTTTTTTTAAACCAACACTGTCCATCACAATGAGTCAACACCCATCGCAATGTTTCACTTCCATCGGAATGTTTCCTAAAGACTCCATCGCAATACTTCGATACACCCCATCGGAATGTTTTAAAAAATCTGGCAGCAAAACGACATGACTACCATTGCGATGGATCAAGCCATCCATCGCAATGATGACAGCCCTAACCATCGCATGTGTAAAAAAAGACCCCATCGGAATAAATCCGTAGAAGAAGCTGTCGCAATATCCATCTGAAAAGGCATCGGAAAGTGACCATCGGAAAGTGGTTTAGACACAGAAAAACATGGAACTGTTATCTTTTGTTTTTAACAGTCCTTTTCCCAATAAAGCTAATCTGCTAATGTTTCTTGTCCTTTGACCAATAAAATGGTAAAGAGAACAGTAAACGAGATGGAGAAATTGACAAGGCAACTTAACAAATGATAATAAAGGAAACTGTAAATGGGATTAAAGGTGATAACTGATAAATGAGAAAAACAGATAGGACAATAGACACGAGATATTTTGACAGATTTATAGAATGAGAAAGAAATTCAAACCGTGAACAAATCAAACACAAACACGAACAAAATCACGAATAAAAAACACGAAACACCCCGGTTAGCTCTGATGCCAATTGTTAAACATGGATTCACTAAGAACACGGGTATAAGATCCGGAGGTCGGGGAGGATAGAAGTGTTGTTTAGCCATTTTAGAGAGAGAAACAAGTAAGAATAAAAGTGTGTGTTTTATTCTAGAGAGAGAAAGGTAAGACAAGAAAATGATAAGCCTCACCCCTCCATGGAAGTATGGAGGGGTTTATATAGCCCGGGACTTGGACTTTACATATGACAATATTAGTCCCTGCAAGTCCCGGCTATGAAACTAATGTAATTCCGTTAGTCGCACACATTTTAAGGCTAACAAATTTCTACCCCTCAATTGTTGACCCGTTTTCTATCTAAAGAGTTGTAGTCATTATTTGATTAGAGATCTTGTCGTGTGTGTAGGCACCGATTTGTTGAGAAGAAAACTTCTAAAAATAAGATTTCTCTTATTTTTACAAATAAATGCACTGAAGCGTACATAAATTTGTGTTAGACCAAGTTAGAAAGTAAACTCGATCATGTACATGATTTTAAAGTAAACCATGCACGAGAAAATTAATTCCCGTTATTGAGCCATCATTTTTCGAAGAAATACGTGACTTTAATATGAAAAGCGGGTTGTAGTCTGAAATCACAAAAGGATACTTGAGAATAGTTTACCACCACTATTCTACAGCTTCATCTGCCAACTCTTAAGAGTCTCAAGGGAAAATGATTTCATGCCCAACTTGTCGGTCAAAAACTCAATGTGAGCTCGATCTAAAGCCTTTGTGAAAAGATTAGCCAGCTGATACTCCGTGTTGACATAGTTCGATTACTCCGTTTTCCACTTGCTCTTTGATGAAATAGTAGCGAATGTCAATATGCTTTGACCTAGAGTGTTGAACATTTTTGAAGCATAGAGCAATCACACTTTTGCTTGTCGCAATACATCGGTATCTTGTTGAATCCAAGACCATAGTCGGTTAATTGTAACCTCATCCAAAGTATTTGAGCACAACAGCCGGACATGGCTATGTATTCCGCCTCCGTACTTGATATCACAACGCTTTTTTGCCTTTTTGATGCCTAACTAATCAGATGATCTCCAAGTAGTTGCAAGCTTCCAGAAGTGCTACGTCGTATATCTTGACACCCGGCATGATCCGCATCTACAAATGCTGTTAGTGCAATAGAGGAGTCTTTCGGATACCATAGTCCCCGGTTAATGGTTCCTTTAAGGTACCGAAAGATCATTTTCACAACATGTAAGTGCTTTACGGTAGGCCGAACCTGATATCGGGCACACATGCATATAGCAAATTGTAAATCAGGCCTGCTAGCAGTAAGATAGAGAAGGGTACCGATTATTCCATGATAAACTTTGGGATCAATAGCTATCCCATCTGTTTCCTCATCTAACTTGGATCTCTCCACCATAGGAGTATCCACACGGTCGCAAGATTCAAAGTGGTATTTTTTTCAAGGATTCAAGAGCATACTTGGATTGATTAATAAAGATGCCTCTGGGATTTTGAGAAATTTGTAACCCTAATAAAAATATATTTTTCCATTGACATCTTAAAGCGTGTGGACATGATTTTCTCAAAACGGTCAGATAATTTTTGGGTCGTGGCAGCAAATATTATATCGTCAACATAAATTTGTACTAGTATCATGTCGTTTCCGTCCTTGAGAATGATAAATGTCGGATCCACCTCGCCTTTGGAGAAGCCCTCCGAGATGAGGTATGATGAAAGGAGATCGTGCCATGCGAGTGGAGCTTGTTTCAACCCATAAAGAGCCTTCTTAAGCTTGTACACATGATTAGGATATTTCGAGTTCACAAATCCATTTGGCTTACTTACATAGACTTCTTCTCTTAATTCACCATTTAGAAATTTCGTCTTAACATCCATTTGATAGACGATCATATTCATGTGAGTGGCATAAGCGAGGAATAGTCTAATGGCTTCCAATCTTGCAACAGGGGCAAAGGATTCCTTAAATTCGATACCCAATTCTTGTTTATAACCACGAGAAACCAATCTTGCTTTGTTCTTTAATATGCGGCCCATCTCATCGAGTTTAATCTTATAGACCCATAACAAAGTAAGAGCTTGTACGTTGCCAGGTAGAGGAACAAGTTCCCATACTTCGAGTATTTGAAATTCATTAGGTTCCTCTTGCATAGCCTCGATCCAACACGATTGTGTCATAGCCGCTTGCTATGTTTTAGGTTCAACTTCGGTGAGAAAGGCATCAAAGTAGCAAAATAAGGCATTTGCTTGTAATTGGTGTCGGGTAGAAACTGGTCTTTTAATAGCACCTAAGATATTTCTATTGGATGATCCTTTGTCCACTTGGTGTTATATTCTTCAATCCGTGGTCTGGAGTAAACGGTTGTAGGAGTTTCCTCTGAGTTGGACGACCCGTTAGGGTTTTCGGGAATCGGCACACCAAAGAAGGGACGGTCATGTATATGAGCAAATTCCAAATCGTAATCATTGTTAACCTCTTCAACATCATTAGGAACGAGTGGGGTGTAGATTCTGGTGTAGCTGGAGAATTATTGGGGGATGGTGCATCTTGTTCAATGGTAATCGTAGATGCATCGGATTGGGCTCCAGTATTGAGCAACAAATTTGAGAATCATAGCCATTACTGCAGGTGCTGGAGCATCATCACTAGGGGGATCAAAGAATTCATCAAACATCGGTTGAAATAAGTCATCCCACTCGGGCCTTGTAGGTGGTGTAAATGATGAAGAAGTAGGGTTGTTGGGATCCATTCTGGAACTAATAGTACCGGGTCCCATTTCATGAAGCACGGGGCCAGAGCTGCGTTGCTCAAAAGCCATCGTTGTTAGCACATCAAAATTGACATCCATCGTTTCTATAATCTTGCCATGTCGACGGCTGTAAATTCAGTATGCTTTCTTTGCGGGTGAATAACCAATAAAAATTCTAATATCAACTTTCAGTTGAAGTTTTCACTATTGATGGTCGGATAACATAAAGCACGGAACACGTGTAGAAATGATAAATCGGGTTTTCGTTCATGGAGAAGCTCATAAGGTGTTTTTCATGGCGCTTACGAATGAGTGAGCGGTTTTGGGTGTAACATGCGGTTGCCACTGCTTCTGCCCATAAGTAGAGTGGAGCTTTTGCGTATATCAACATAGTTCTAGCAGCCTCCATGAGAGTACGATTACGCCTTTCAACAAAACAGTTCTGTTGTGAAGTGCGAGTAACAAATGTTTCATGAGAGATGCCAACATCTTCATAATAATTATGCAGATTCTGATTAACAAAATGAGTTCCATTATCGGTACGAATACGACGGATAGTAGCATTGAGACGCACTTTAATCATTTTAAGAAACTTAATAATGAAGTCAGGTGCCACATCCTTGGTGCGTAAAAACTTAACCCATGTAAACCTAGAATAATCATCCACAATGACGAGGATATATTTTCTGCCACTCACACTTTTAGTATGCATTGGCCCGCAAAGATCCATATGCAGAAGATATAGTTTTTCTTGGTTTGTATCTTCGGATTTGGGTTTGTAAGATTTATTGGTTCTTTTCCCCATAGAACACGCGGAACACAAGTGATCCTTGTGAAACTTGAGCTTCGGAAGACCTCGAACAAGTCCATTTTTGGCCAAATGATTAATAACATCAAAGTTAAGATGAGATAACCGTCGATGCCATAACCGTGACTTAGTCTTTGATGCTTTGGAGAAAAGAGAAACTGGAGAGGCGGCCATCATATCACTTAAGGACAATGTATATAAATTATTTCCTTGAGAACCTTTTAACAAATCAACTCCTTCCAAATTACGAATGAAGCAAGTATGTTGTCAAAAAGCAAACTCAAGGTTTGAATCGCAAAATTGTCCGACGGAGAATAAATTATGACCAAGACCTTCCACGTAATACACCCGAGAAATCGTGACATTCCCAATTTGATAATCACCATATCCCATAATCTTTGCAATGTGATCATTACCAAATTTAACCGTTCCCAGAAACTTGCTGACAAAATTTTTGAGCCTTAAGCGATCTTCGGTTATATGCTTGGAGCAGCCGGAGTCCAAATACCAGAGGATGATTTGGACCACCTAAAAATATCATTCGACAAAGACGATGTATCAGAATCTAGTTGATCCTTTTTGTTAGCGGGTATCGATAAAATTATCATAGATTTGCTAACATTAGGTACCCTAGATATCCAAGGTTTCTTCCTATATATCGGCATAACAACAGGTTTTAGTGGTCTAATGTCCTTAGGTATTTCTTCACTGGTAGGCACTTTAGTAGGGGCTAACCTAATTAAAGGGCGTTGTTTTCATACTCTAGTGTTGTTGTTCCTATTTAAAGGACGCGCGTACCTAACGTAAGTTAAAGTGGTCCTAGTTAAAGGGCACTTAGTTCCAACTATAGTGAAGGTCCTACCAGTGGGACGCCATTGCCATCCAACTTGGGTAAAGGTTTTCCCAGTTGGTTTCCATTCTAGATTGTGCTTAAGGGCATACATTTCACTCACATGGTCAACAAGACACAAGTCATGACGCTGAGAAAACATGCATTCATTAAAATTCCAACATTTCAAATCATAATTCTTTTTACGCTTAGGCTGCTGCACAACCGCATGGCCTTTAGTTAGTTGCATGATTCATTTTATTCAAATCAGAAATAACATTCCTAGGGTGAACTTCTACTTTCTTCTTCATAATGCTACTAGTGGAAGACTTGATCCTATCTTTCTTGACTTTTGATCCTTTAGCCCTAGTAGATACATTTACTCCTATAGAAGGAAACATGGGAACATTAGTTGCAGACTTTGAGTTTGCCTTATTGATTAAACCTAGTGGTTGAGATGGTTTAACCCTGGGTGTTTTGTTGAATGGAGTAATGGCAATGAGTTTTTGCTTAGGTGGTGTAGAACCCGGTTGGCCAGTAAAGTCAATATTAATCTTGAACGCAGTTAAGGTAAACACAAACCAAGTAAAAGTCACTATTTAGAGGATTGGATGTGCATAATGCATCAATAATTCTCCTAGCAAGCTCATCGTGTTCTAAAGCATTCTGCATATATTCGGAAAAAATATCTGGATTATTCTTAAACAGTAGGTTCGGATAGAGTACTCTTGTGTTGGGTTTGGAGGCACTAGAGGATAGTGCTGAGATTGTAGCGGCTTTATCAACAACTTATGTTCCTTTGAGTCGAAGTGTTTCCTTTAATTCAGCTAGAACTATGTTTTTGTCATTGAGTAGAACTTTTATATCAGAGATTTCTGCAGACTTTTGATTAAGTTGGTCAATAAATGACTTATGATGTGCTTCATTTGAAGCAAATCTTTTCTCTATTGAATCATCAAGCTGCGTACATCCCTGTTTGGCTCGTTCAAACTTCCCTAGAAGATTGATTATTCTATTTTCCAAGGTATAGTTTTTAATGTCTGCAGCCTCTAGTTCCAATTTTACATATTCTATCGGTGACTCTCTCTTAAGTCTCATGATTTCTTCCTCTAAAGCCTTAATCATCTTGTCACGCTTCTGACCATTTGGTAATTTATTTAAACCAAGAGCTTTTTCTAAGGTTGGAATATCTTTATTTTCACAATCATTGTTTATTAGAAGAATCTCAGGTTTAAATTGTTGTTCTATTTTAAGAGAGATACAATGCTTTTGGAGCTCATCAAAACGTTTTTAAAGTGAGTTTAAAGAATCTTGAAGCTTTAAAAATTCAGCATCAGATTTGTGACAATGTTGATTATCTACCACAACATTTACATTCTCATCAATATTCACAACAAAATCATTCACATAATCACAATTATGCACAAATAGTTTCACAATATCATGGGACATCACTTGTTCCAAGAGTCGGTCATTTTGTTTCAAAACTTTTTCTTTCTCAATTAAATTTTGCTCATAAGCGTCGTCCATTTCATAAAAAACTCTTGGACTTCTATAATTTCAGATCTTAAGTTTTGATCAGTAGATTTAAATCCTGCTTTAAGATTTTCCATAAATCGAACGATCTCATCACGAAAGGCAGCTTTTGTGTGTTCGAAAGCCCATTCTCCCTTGGTTTGGGTCAGTGGAGTCATACGTCCCTTAATGACCTTGTCAAAATTGACAAAATGTTGTCTTATCTGTTTCAAGCCGATAAACACCATACTTACAGGTGGAATCACCTTTGGGGATTCCTTGAGTAATTCTGTTTCAACAAGTGTAGGATACGTACTAGGGGTCTCATTACTCAAAGAGCTTGAATACACTCTTGCTGCTTCATAATTAACGGCCTTTTGTGTTTATAAGCGAGTTTTAAAATCAAGTTGAAGTCTATTATGCTTTTCATAATCAAAAGGTTTAAGATTTTTGGAAAGCATTTTTAACCGACTCACTTAAATAAGTGAGAGTGTCTCAGCATCATCACGAACATCCGGAGGATCCAACACCTTTCCAAGTTTTGTGGCATCATAAAGTCTAGGATTATCTAAAAGGGCTTGCCTTGCATAACCCGGTTAGGTGGTAGGTCTTGTTGACGTTTTAAATCACATTCTTTAAAAGACGATGTTGACAAATGTATCGTGTGAGTTGTCGTATATTGTTTTAAGAGCAAATTATCTATCGCTTTGATCTTATTGGCCGCATTAATTTTCGTTTCAACCTTTTTAGACTCGAGTATTTTGAAGTCCGTTTTAAATTTTTGAAAATTATGGACCACATACTCTTTTTCCTTAACTTCACTAGAAAATTTTCCCTCAAAATTTCTCTCATTTAAATGATCCATTTGTACTTTCTGAAATTCATAAAATTTGGGTAAGTTAGCTTATCTTCCTTAGGGGTCATTTCCAACGTTTGTACCTTGTTTTTATACAAAGCAAGCTCGGCAGAAAGTGTTTGATTAACACTTAGGGTATCTAAGACAACAATATTCATTTGGACAAGCAAAGAAGCAGAAACCATTACCATATCTTGTTGAGTAGAAACGGCATATCTGAATAGGTTCTGGTTATATTTCACTCAAAGTCTGGGGACTTGCACTGATATTGCTATCATTGTTTATCTCTTCATTTGATTTACTCACCACCTGAATCTCTTTCGTATATGTAGACTCCTGTCTAACTTGATGTGGTACAATACTAGTATGATTGACCACGAGTGGTACCTCAGAGCTTGGTCGGAACCAACGACAGAGAGATGTGCCATAAGAGCAGCTTTGGTAGTGTTGAATCATCGCAGTCTGAGTCGTATGCATCGAGATCATCTGCTTGATATGCTGCGTTTTAAGTAAACACGGCTTGACTTCCATCATTGTCAGCAACCCTTAGGTAAGCAATAAACGCTAACTCATCTTCATCTAACTCACGACCACGTGACCTAAGCATTTACCAATAACACCTTTTCATTAAACCATGAAGCATCCCTTTTTTGTTTTGGTTGTGTGCATTTCCTAGCCATGTGAGCCTCCCCCTTGCAGTTGTAACAAGTAGCAGTTTTTGGTTTAGCAGTGAAATTGCTACTTGCAGTATAAGTTCTTGTTCTCGTGTTAGATGAACTAGGTCTCCCCTGAATTGGTTGTAACATAACCCTGCCCTCTTGAATTTTTTATTCCTGACGAGAATTAGATGAGGTTCTCAATTGGTTGTTTGTTGTAGGAAGTCCTTGATGAGACTGCAATTATACATAGTCTCATCGTCCAAATCAGGCTTAAAACGCTTAAAATATCATTAAAATACCCCAAAATATGCTTGTGTTTGTTCATTGTGTATTTTAGGTACGGATATCGTGAAATCAACAAAATATCACAAGAATGAAGCAAAAACGAACACGGGAAACGAAGCCGCACAAAGAACCGGACCTGAATCATGAATTTCCTTTGAAGTCCTTGAAGTTTGAAGATTTGGCAAGAATGGTCCCTCAACTTTTAAAGACTTGTCACTTTTGACCCTTGTAAATCTCACTTAATACAAGATTAGTCCTCAAGTTCCAAGATTGTACCATTATAGCCCTTGAAAAATGCAAATATTGCAAGAAATGCCCTTGGATCATGTTATCAAAATATATTATGGCCAAATTAGAAGAATTGAAAGTTTTTAACAAAGGAAGTTGGGTTATTAAGCTGTTTGAAGTGAAGTGACAACATCAAGTGAGTCTAGGGACTTGTTTTGGCAGACAATGAAACTTCCCTCAACCAATCACCCAGCCATGTCACACCTACCATCCAATAACCTCCCACCACCTCACCACTCCCTCACACGTCACCTTCCACTAAATCAGTTTATTTATTAAACTGAGTCAAATGTGGTCAAACCCCATTTTTCCCACTAAACACATTTTTAAACCCCTTACCTGATTAAAACACATACACCACTCACACACTTAAGAACAAACCCTAGTTCTTAATCACCCATCAAACAAAGGGGCAAGTAAAAATTACAGTTACCATTGTACTATTTACCCATCACCCATTAGACCCCTTCACCCAGAAAACGACTTGTCCACCTTTTGTCCCCTCTACAGATCACACTCATCACATGATAAACCCTTTGACTGACATAAAGACCAAATCAAGGGCTCTCAATGATTTCTTGCTCTCCACAACTTCAAAAAATGGTCAAGATCATTTCTACAGCTGGCACGTCACATGATTTCTTCACAAGGACGATTTTGAAATTGGCATCAAAGAATCTTCAAAGAATTACGCAAGGGCGGATTGGGAATTCATTATGTTTAGGGTTTTGTATTTCCTTGTCTTCTAGATTAATCCATAGACCATTATAAATACCAGTCGTATGTGACTGAGTATTTTGTTCAAGTTTTTTCTTTGTAAAAGTATATTTTTTCAATGAATTAATATTTAGAGTGTTATTGTCTAAATCTTTGCAAAGTTTAAGTTGAGTTCTAGTAGTGTAAAAGTTACTTAAATGTTATTTTAGTTTAAAGCTTTTTTAAGATTTTCAGTTATACAAAAAATTCTTCAAGAAAACTGATTTTTCTTTTTGAATATTTTGGACCCAAGTTTTGAATATTTTTGGTGTGAAAGAGTCCTGACAAAACATTTTCATAGCAAAGATTTGAAATTTGTTACTTCCTGTTTGCAAGAATTATTTTCCAAAAAGTCTTCTCATTTGTTGTTTAACAGTTTATTTTTAAAAATCACTTTATTGTTTTTTTCTGATATTTCACTGTAGCATAAGCTGCTTTAAGCCCTCTCTGACAAAGAGAGCTTATAGGAGCTTGAGTTACTTGGGTTTGTTTAGTTTTCTTAGCAGGTACAAAGGAGAGAGACCATTTCAAGCCTTCACTTGCTTGATTCAGTTGTTGAATCACCAACAACAAGGGTTCATAAGCTTTTTCACAAGCTCCTATAGCTTCCATATAGTCGGCTGGTGGCATCAGTTGAGCCACTCTTGGCCTACAAGGTCTAGTTTTGGTAAGATACTTGAACTCCCTAGTTATTGTGACTGCTATACTTAGTAAATTGTGAATTTGGCTTGGACTTGTTTGTAAGTGTGAAGTTTTTAGCTAACAAGTTTTATTTTTATGTATGAGATAAGATCCACTAGGATTAAGCATCAATTGGTGTTAGTTTGTGTTGAATGTTTTGTTAAAAAGTGTATACAGTTAGGTTAAGGGGTGTTTGGGTTTGGGGTTTTACCTGCCTTGGGTGACACTAGGAAGGACACTACCAGCTTAAACATACCTTGCATGTTAGTAATAGATTGAATTGTTACTTTGTTTGGAGTTTGCACCAAGAAAACTGAAAATTGCATGCTAATTTTTGTACAAATAGTCTAAAAAATCAGCAGCTTTAATCTAGTCATTGTTAGTGATTTATTTTTCTTTGAAATCTGGTAGAGTGTTAGAATACAGGGTGGATTAGGATTAAGAGATGTTGTTGATGATTATGGTATGCTAGGGAGTGCACTTGGTTTGCTTGAAATCCACTAAAGTGCTCAACATATCAGCAACTATCTCACAGACCCCATAAATGCATAACAGTAACTGAATTTGGCCATTTGTGTGAATTTTTTGTGTTTGTGCCCTTGTTTTTCTTGCTTAATCTGACTCCCTACACTCCACTGAGTGTAGGGGTGCCCAATTGCCCAGTTAAAACCAAGTAACCAACAAGCTACAAGCCAAAAGGTCCACAGACCTGATTTTTAGTTAAAGCAGTGGGAAAAACCTTCCCACTGCTATTGTTCTTGTTCCCCCTGCTAAGCAAAAAGACAAAAGTCTTTAAGTGTCACTTTCAGCTTTCTTTAATTTTTGTCTTTGGTGCATTTTTTTCATTTTTTTAAGTAATTTTATTTTTCCTGAGTTGTTTGATTTATTTTATTATTTTTAGAAAAGTTTATTTTCAAATTACTGTTCATTTACTATTTTTTAGATTAAAATGTAATTTTAATTAGTTTTTAATTTTTGATTTTTGTCTTCTAGTGCAAAACTTTTATCTTTTTCAGTTTAAAAATTTTGTTAGATTCAGAAAAAGATTTTAAGATTTTTAGTTTAAAAAAGTTTCACTGTTCTCTTTTTATTTATTTTTTAGATTTAATTTTAGTTTAATTAGGATTTAATCAAAACTGTTTTGTCTTTTAGTGTAAAAAATTATTGTTTTCAACTTTTAAATTTTTTCTACTATTCAGTAACATAATTTAGGATTTTTCAAATAGTCAAATTAATTTTAGCATTATTTTATTATTTTTAATCATTATTTTAGTTTAAAAATTGTTTTTAGCATTTTAAAAGTAGTCTTTAAAATTTCAAAAAATACTTTTTAGTCTTTAAATAATATAAGTGAGTTATTAATTCAATAAAATAATATTTTGGGGTTTTTCTTAATTATATTTAATTTTAGGGCTTTAATTAGCATTTAAAATTGAATATTTTATTAATAAAAGGTTTTAAAATTTATTTATTGGATTTTTAATCTTATTTATATTATTTTAGACTTAGTTTTGATTTTTGATTAATTTTTAGGTTTAATTTTTAACTTTGTCAGGTTTTACGTACTTACGTTCGCGTTTTACGTTAATTCGTCGTAGTGTAATCGTAATCGTAGCTCGTCTTTTATTTTTCTCTCTTAAACCAAAAACGACACTAATCCAAACTTTGATTTTATATAATTGGCACTTAATTCACACACCTCCTTCGAGAACGAAGCCGCATTTATTCGATTCGTCAGTTTTCCTAAATCGTCGAGTTTAATACTTGTCCATTATACGCTCTTTTTCCTAAAAGACGTGTTTTTACTACTATCAGTCCTCTGAATCCTCGCTTGTTCAATGTTTGTGTTATGTAGGCAGACATGGATAGCAACACTTCAGTTGGATTATCACCTAGTTTGAATTCAGGAACCGGAATCTTTGAGAACTCATCACCATAAAACGCTTGTGCTTGTTGAACTTCATACTTAGGGGAATATGCACTTGGAGTAGTGTTGACTTGTTGTGAATAAGCAGTGTGATGAACTTCGGTTGGTTGATAGGTGACTACGTGGGATGGAGGTGCTTGATGAGTAAGATGTGATTGATGAACATGAGTTGATTGATATGGATCCATGTGTGATGATGATGCTTGATACGGATATTTTTGATGAGAACTCGCTGGTTGTGGTAGAAGGAAATACTGTGGATAGCTTGGTGTTTGATACAAGGGCTTTTAATATGATTGCTGCCCGGATGAATAGAGTGAATTTCTATAAGGAGAGAGTTGTTGATTTGCAACTAAAGCAATTGGTTCATGATAAGATGATTGGGACACACGAAGAAATTGCACATGCTTTTCGTGTTGTTGTAGATAAGCATAAAGTTTATCCATATTAGTTGTGTGCAAATCCTTTACCAACTTGACATCAGTAACAAAACGACTCCATTCTAGGGGGTAAAGTATTCAAAAACTTGGTGTTGATTTGAAATTGCTCCATTCTCATGTTGTGAATATTCAATTCATTAAGCAATGTAGAAAATCTCCAATACAAGTCATGAAGTGTTTTCCCTGGGGTGTAGGTAAACCTATCAAACAAATCATATAGTTGACATTCATGTTCTTGTTTGGTCAACGGCGTGCCTTGCATTAACACAGTAAGTCGCTCCCATAGCTCCTTTGCTTTTTTATGATGACTCACTAGCTTATGAATATCGGGTGGAAGAGCTTGAGGAATTATGTTGGTAGCCTTAACATCACAACCGGAGATGGTTTTATTTGCTAGTGTCAACTCATTAAATTCCCTAGGTCGAGTCACACTGTCAGCAGTAATTGTCCCCTAATCGAGTGCTCCCTTCTCCATCGGCGCAAGCATAGTCCTACCATTTGGTCTACGCAACATATATAACTTCAAATGGCTTTGCCATGAATCGAAAAGTTCTTTAATAAGCATAGGAGGACGAGTATCGGTACCCGATACGATCGACAAATCTGAAAGAGACGACATTGTCGACATTGAGGAATGTGGATTCATCTTGTATCACTCTATCAAAAGTTTACCTTTTCTGATCGAGCAATGAAATAAAGTTGTTGTGTTTGTCGTTGACACCTTGTTTGTTGATATAGATTTTAGGTGAGAAATCCTCTAAGTGTGCTTTGAATTAAACCGAATTAGCGTGTTACTTAAGTTTCCAAATTTTCAAAAATTGAAATATTTGAAAAAAATATAAGTCTCAAAACATGAAATTCTTAGCACTTTAGATAATTGATTGTGGTAAAATACGACCTTTTAGGAAAAAGGCGTAAAAGCGGTAAGTATTAAGTGAAGATTTAGGAAAATCAAGTGTTAATAACCCAAATAAGTTCGTTTCCCAAGAAGGTATTTGTGTGTGACTAAAATGCAATGGAATTTGAGATTAATATTTGAAAGAAGGGGATGAGAAAATAGAACGACGAAGACGTGAAAATTATTACTTCGACGACTAAAATTAAAACCGTAAAAAGAGCTAAAATAAAAATAAATTCTAAAAATTCCCAAAAAATTATCAAAAATCAAATTAAATAAACTAAGAGTTTATAAATGATCAAAACTTTTTCAAACCTTTTAACTAATTAAATATTAATTTTTAAATGCTAATTAAAACCCTAAAAATCAAAATAATTATTAAAAAGCCCAAATAAATATTTTTCACTTTGTAAACCTCTAAAATGACTAAATAAGACTAAAAACTATTTTTATGAATTTTTAAACTAACTAAAACTGTTTAAAATGATTAAAAACTATTAAAAACTTCAAATAATTCTAGAAATTAGAAAAATGATGATAAAATTAATCTAAGAGTTGCAAAAATCCTATTTTAATGTATTAAACCTAAGAAAAATATAAAAAGTGCAAAAATGTAGAATTTGAAATTTAATAATAAAATAATATTAAAATAATATTAAAAATCCAAAAATTATAAAAATTCTAAAAACTTGCAAACTAGTTTATTTAACCTAAATAATCAGAAAATGAAAGTGAAATTACCAAATTACCCCTATTAGGCCCCCAAATGGGCAAAAAATCAAAACAGTCAACCTTAATGGGCTTAATGGGCCTAAAAAGTCAAACTTGGCCCAAATGACCTGAAAAAGCCCTATCTGACTCAAAATTCAATTCTAAACACAAAACTCTGAAGGCCCAAAAGCTGGTTTTGAGCTTATCACAGCTTAAATAGTCAACAACTTATTCTTATTGGGCCAATAAGCCCATTAAGCAATAAGCCAATGCCATAAGCTCTTCTTAAAAAAAACCTTCTTTTGAGATGCCTAAGAGATCTGTGAAAAGAAATTTTGAAAAAGCACACTCAATAAGCCAGAAATAAGCAAAGAAGAATTTCACTATAAGACAAAATAGTCGGGTTAGAGTTCTAGGACGTTTCAGAAGCTCTGGTTTGTTGCAAAAGCTCAAAAATAGCTTAACTAAAAATAATCAATCATAAAAATCACAAAAAGCCAAGTAGAATAAGCTGTAGGAGCAATTAAGCTGGCTGAAAAAGCCAAATAAGCTAGTTTTCTAGCAAAAGCTTAACCAAATGACTTGTAACCTTCCAGATTTGATATTAAGCTGAGAAAAATGAACCCTATTACAAAAGCCAAGTTGTTGCATGTACCAATAAGCAGTTCTCAAAAATAAGCCAAAATGTGCTTATTTGACCGAAAGTCAAAGTCCTCCAAATTTCACCAAATGTTCAGGAATTGTTTGTAAGCTTGTTATAAGCAACTTTTGTGAAGAACTCAAGGTGGAGTTCTTGTGAATCAAGAGGTCACTTGACCAAATGATGACAGATTTTGGCAAATAAGGCTTAATAAGCCAGTTAGCTTATAAGACAGCAATAAGGCACACCAAATAACAAGAAGCACTCACAAGCAACACAATAACAAGACCCAAGCAGTTAAACAACAAGGCGTACACTAGAATAACAAATGCAAGGCAAAATTGAGGTGGTCACTTTGCTGATGCAAATGACCACTTCAGCCAACTTTGATAAGCTCTAGCACCCACAATAAGCCACCAAATTCAACAAACAGATAATGCACAGATAGCTTATCATCTAAACTCTTCCCAAACCAGATTTCAGACCTTAGATCCAACAAACAAAGATTTTATTGGATCTGATGTGTTTGACCAATTTCAAACCCCTTTTTTCAGATTTTTCCAAAACTTGAAATCCCTTTTCCAAACCTCTTAAAACATAACCAGTGACCAAAACTTGTTGCATATGACTTGTTTAGACTCCCCAAACCCGAAGAACAAAGGGCACAAGGCCACAAGGCCTTATGATCCAATAATCCCAGACAGCCTTGTTTTAGTCCTTTTTCAAACAAACTTTTTATTCAATCACATAACCTACTGATTTTATGGTTCAAAAACTTCAACTAGGTGACAACTAAGAGAATAAAACTATAAAACACAAAGCACAAACACAAAATCAACAAATCACATGGCAAAGTACAAATCAGACAATAAACATAAAATTTTTAAAGGAAACTTAACAAGAGGTTATACCTATCCCCAACAACTTCCTAGAGGGATCAGCTATGCTCCTTGGACCTTGTTCAATAGCTAGAACAAGACCAAGGGACTTGAACAAAGGAGATGATATGTGCCTTGGTTGATGGTTCAAAGCAGAACCTCAAGGGCTTTATGTCTTCAACACAAACAACCTATCCAAAGGTTGATAAACCTTCACTAGCTTGGTGTCAACAAGCTTGCAAGGGCTTATAGCTTTTGGATAAGGGTTAGTACAAGTAGAACAAGCAAAACAGATGACTATTTTCAAGCTTATTTCAAACTTGAAAACCTTACCAAACATAAACGTATTTAAACCACAAGATCTAACCACTTTTATAACATCAAATGGAACTCAGAATTACCCTTAAACAACACCAACTTTAAAAAACATATAAAGGAATTAAAATTTTCTTAAAATACCAACTTTTATAAATTTTAAAAAGGAATTACAATGTTTAAAGAGTAAAACTGGAACAAGGCTCTCTCACATGTTGAGGAGTCCTTATATAGGCCAAAAGGGCTGAGATTACAAGTGAAAACCCTAGCTATGAAGTCCCAAAATTGCCCTTGAAATCTTCTAGACGCATTTATTGTTTTAGCTATCCAAATGAATCCTGGCTGTTCATTTTAGCTTTATATCCAAGCAAAGAGTCTTGGCTGTTGATTTGGCCACGTGGCAATCCTTGGAGGTGAAGGAATGATGTGATAGGTGGACAGGTTTGAATGATGGGGTCCTTGGGTGAGTGAGAGTGAGGGATTTTGGTGTGGGATGTGTTTACAAGCATAAGAATCAAGCAAGTGCCTGGGTAATTTGTTTTTACCCTTTGTTTTAAGTGAAGTGGTAACTGGGTTCTTGGGGTGAATAGTAACTCCTTTGATCCGTTTTTTGTGGAGTTGCAAAGTGTTTGGCGAAATTTAGTTTTGAATGTTTCAAATGCATATGTTTGGTCCTTGTCTTTTGGTGAAAGTTGTAAAACACGTTTTCAGCCACCAAACTCAATCCCCTTTGTTATTAAACTTTCTGATTTCACACTTTTGCCCCAAAACTTTGGCAAAAGGTTTTTGCCACTTTTGAATATTTGAAGGACTGAACTTGGACTTTCTTGATCTTTAAAGGTCTTCAATGTATCTTTGTCTTCATGAGGGACCATTATTAACAATTTAGAATTGTTAAGGGACTAAACTTGTCAATTCTTCAAAGTTGAAGGACCATTTTGTAATTTTGACAAACTTAAGGGACCAAACTTGTAATTATGAATGTACAAGGGTTTTAAGTGTCATTTCTTCATAATTTGAGGATCAATCTTGTACATCTTCAAGTCTTCAAGGGTTTTTCTTGGATAAATCATGAACTAGGGCCCGGTTCTTTGTACGGCTTCGTTTCTCGTGTCCGTTTTTCCTTGTTTCTTGTGATTTTTTGATCTTTTTCACGATATCCATACCTAAAACACACAAGTAAACAAATACAAGCATATATATGGTATAATTATGACATTTTATGCATTTAAAGCCCGAAAAGAACGATGAGATCATGTATAAATACCATCTCATCACTCCCCCATACTAAGCCATTGTCGTGCCCTCACGCAATGCTAGAATAAAGTATCTAAGCATCACCAAAATTCAATTTTATTACCCTCATTTGAAAAGTAAAAGACTTGCAACAATACTACAAAGATGTGTAAAGACATAATGTATGATTTTCATCACGAATGTGTCTTTTAGGGTCAATGAATAGAAACAAATAAATGTCCCATAGAGTAAATTTCGTCATCCTTGATTGTCATATATTCCATGCGAAGTGAAAAAACGAGATCATTGTTGGTACAAGTCACAATGCTAACACTACTCATACGTTCAAATTGTGTAATACTTTTTCTCCCCACAATCCTAGTTATTATAAAAGGAAATGGGTTTCTAGAATTTTTTACTATTTGTCATGGATCACAAGTGATTCATATTGACTTATTTGAGTATTTATTAGTCCGAAAGTAAAGTAGCACGATTTAATCGATAGTTAGCCGAAGGACAAAATCGTTTAAAACGGCTTCTCGTGTATCTCCTTAAGTTCATATCTTGGCATAACTCGTTTCACGATTTGAGACCTTTCTCGTACCGATATTTGGCATGTACTTCATACTTCAAATCTTGGGAAGACGTTCTTGAAATTATGGTCTTCTCTTCATATATTGGAATTTCTTCACTTGATGTTTTTGAGAGATTCTTCATACTTGGACCACGACTTCATCATTTTTCTTCAATCTTTATTTTTGGATTTTGATATACAACGATCCGCCTCCTTTTAGGACTTGGATATATTTATCCTCATACCTTGTAAGGGTCTTTTTGGATAGACTTTCTCCATGATTTTTAGGGGAGTAATTGCTTTTCGTCGTGTGTCTCGATCCTTCATATTGATTTAGGAATAATGATACTTCACATCATCTTGGATCTTTAGCAAGAAAATAGAGCTCATCATACCTTGTTAGGGCCTTTTTGGATCTTCACCAATCTTCGCGTCCCGCTTCAATAAGTTATACCTTGGCTACGAACTCTATTCAACCCCAAGCAACTTTTAAAGATCTTGTGCTAGAAGCTAAGTAACCTTTCAAATCGTACGACCTTACTTATTGCAATTATTTTTATTCCTAATGCATTGATCTTATGGGAGAAAAAGCCACAATTAAAAACATATGAGTTTTTGAAAGAACATTTTCATGTTCTACGTTTAGCATGATCACTTGTCTAACTCTATCATTTTTCGTTCTTCACTATTTAAAGACCTCTAATTAAAGAGACTCGTGAATACTTAGCCATGCAAGTCAAAACTGAGCCAAATTTGTATTAGCTTTCATTAAGACTATATCAAATCAAAGTTTTGAGTTTTCAAGCCACCTATAGGATCTTGCACTTTCTTGGAATTTTTCAAGTTTAGAGAATGCATTTTATAGTTCCCTTGATAAGTGACTTTCTAGGATCAATTATAGGAACTTGCGAAAAGTTCTTGTTTTTAACCCGTATGAGCTAAGAATTTCGCGTTTTAAACTTCCCTATATAAAAGTCTAGCAAAACTTGAATTGAGCGGGTTAAGGAACGTAAAGGGATCCAAATGCCCATCAAGTAAAAATTTAGCTCTTATTCTACCCATCGGAAAGTATACATTCGTGTCTTAAAAACACTTATTAAAACTAAGAAATTTTTTAAAATTTGGCCATTTTTAGCCTTATTAGCAACAAAATAAAACAAAACATTGAAAGTTGGAAAACGTGAGGGCGTAGCAAGTAACTATTCACCCCCCATACTAAAATTAAACATTGTCCTTAATGTTTCGAGTCTAAAGGTGGAGCACCCCCATACTAAATACGAGGAGTCGAATGCTTAGGATCTAGCATGGAAAGGGTGATCAACAATATATCTAAAGCCGTTTATTAATTATGCTAAAAGATAATTGTTAGAACAATAAAGGATATGTCATGGATTCGTGAAAAACTTCTTCAAGCAAACGATGGAGGCTCACGTAAACGAACACGAGAGTCTTCAATCGTAGTGATGATGATGATCTAGATAGCACAATCACAAACAACCACGAGACAACGAGTTGGAAGGGCACAAATCCTATTTCATTATTTATTAGAAAGCATAAAAAGATAAGCATGGGATCTCCCCCACGAGGCACCTCGTTTTTGATTACCGAGTCATGAGCTCGACTCGATCCCCTCAACGCTAATTATCATTGGGGAAGGTGACTTGGTCGAGGTCATCCAATGAAGAAACTTCCCCACCAAAGTAGTGCTTAAGCCTATGTCCATTCACCTTGAAGTTAGGACCATCATTTTGAGCTAGCTCAATGGTCGCATAAGGAAACACTTGTGTAATGATGATAGGACCCGACCAACAAGTTTCAATTTTTCGGAAAATATCTTTAATCGAGAGTTAAAAAGTAACACTTGATCACCAACGTTAAAAACCCGGTTTTTAATCTTTGCATCATGAAACTTTTTAGTCTTTTCTTTGAAAATCGATGAATTTTCATAAGCATTGTCTCTTAATTCATCCAATTCATTTTATTGTATTTTTTGGTGACCCCCGCGGTCTTTAAGTCAAAATTAGCATGCTTAAGGGCCCAATATGCCTTATGCTCCAATTCAATGGGCAAATGACAATTCTTCCCATAGACTAACTTACAAGGATTACAACCGATATGTGTCTTATAAGCGGTCCTAAAGGCTCATAAAGCGTCATCGAGTTTGTCGGACCATGAAGCACGATTTTCTCCAATCGACCTCTCTAAAATCCTCTTCAAACCTCGGTTCGAAACCTCGACTTGCCCACTCGTTTGCGGGTGATAAGCCGTAGAAAGACGATGAGTAACTCCATATTTCTTTAAGACCTTCTCGAATTGGTCATTACAAAAATGGGTTCCACGATCGCTTATAATAGCACGAGGGGTTCCGAACCGAGAGAATAGTTGCTTCAAAAACTTCACTACCACACAAGCATCATTAGTAGGTAAAGCCTTAGCTTCCACCCACTTAGAAAGGTAGTCGACGGCTACGAGGATATACTTGTTACCATGAGACGATGGGAACGGCCCCATAAAGTCTATGCCCCAAATGTCGAAAATCTCACACACTTGAATTATGTTTTGCGGCATTTCATCACGTTGAGACGATTTTCCTTGACGTTGGCACGAATCACACGAATTTACAAGTGCGTGTGCATCACGATAGATAGAAGGCCAAAAGAAGCCGGCATCGAACACTTTCTTAGCCGTGATATTAGCACCTTGGTGACCACCCGTGGGTCCCTCGTGACAAGCTCTAAGGATGTTAGAAGCTTCGGAACCAAAAACACAACGTCGAGCGAGTTGATCCGCACAAACCCGAAAGAGATAAGGGCCGTCCCAAAAATAGAACTTGACGTCACGAAAGAATTTTCTCTTTTGTTGTGTCGTCATACCCTTGATTATGAAATTGCCCGCATGGTAATTTCCAATGTCGGCAAACCATGGGGTGGTGTCTTTAGAATTCACTACACCGAGAGTCTCGACAGGAAATGTTTCGGTGATTTCCTTGTTCTCGAAAACATCTTTGTGAGGATCTTCTAGACGAGAGAGATGATAGGCCGCTAGATTCTCGGCTCCTTTTTTGTCAAGCATGGTGACATCAAATTCTTGGAGGAGGAGCATCCAACGAAGCAATCTCGGCTTAGCGTCTTGCTTAGCTAAGAGATACTTGATAGCCGAATGGTCGGTATACACGATGCTTTTAGTTAAGACAAGATAAGCTCGGAATTTCTCAAAAGCATAGACCACGACAAGGAATTCCTTTTCCGTTGTGGTGTACTTTAATTGAGCCTCGGTCATCGTCTTACTAGCATAATGGATAGGACGGAAATTATTTTCATAATGTTGCCCTAAGACGGACCCTATAGCATAATCACTTGCATCGCACATGATTTCAAAGGGTAATTCCCAATTAGGAGCAACAAGAATGGGAGCTTCGGTAAGTTTCCTTTTGAGAGTTTCGAAAGCTCTAACACAATCCTCATTGAAATTAAAAGGAGCATCCTTCTCGAGAAGGTGTGTCATAGGTCGAGAGATTTTTGAAAAGTCTTTGATGAAACGACGATAAAAGCCCCCGTGCCCTAGGAAAATCCTAACTCCCTTAACGGTTTTGGGATGAGGTAACTTGGCGATGGCGTCTACCTTAGCTTTATCGACCTCAATCCCCGCTTTCGAGACCTTATGTCCTAAGACGATTCCTTGTTTACACATAAAATGACATTTTTCCCAGTTAAGCACAAGATTGGTTTCTTCACAACGTTTTAACATTTGCTCGAGATTAGATAAACACGACGTGAACGAATTGCCAAACACCGAAAAGTCATCCATAAACACTTTCATCGACTTCTCGATCATATCGTGAAAAATAACCATCATACACCGTTGAAACGTACCCGGTGCATTACAAAGTCCGAAAGGCATCCTACGATAAGCAAACGTTCCATAAGGACACGTAAACGTAGTCTTCTCTTGATCTCGAGGGTCGATAAGGATTTGAAAGTAACCGGAAAAACCATCTAAAAAGCAATAGAATTCATTTCCCGCAAGTCGCTCCAACATTTGATCCATGAAGGGCAAAGGAAAGTGGTCTTTACGAGTGGCGTCATTTAACTTTCGGTAGTCAATACACACCCTCCAACCGGTCACAACACGAGTGGGAATTAACTCGTAGTTTTCATTGGTTACAACGGTCATTCCTCCCTTTTTAGGGACACAATGGATTGGGCTCACCCATGGGCTATCGGAGATAGGATAAATCATTCCCGCGTCAAGGAGTTTTAAAACTTCCTTTTTTATGACATCGTGAATTTTGGGGTTTACCCTTCTTTAACTTTGAATTGCGGGTTTGTAGTCCTCCTCCATTAAAATCTTGTGAGTACAAAATTTTGGGTCAATACCCTTAATGTCAGAAATTTTCCACGCAATTGCCCCTTTATGAGCTTTAAGAACTTTCAAGAGCGCGGTTTTTTCATCATTAGCAAGACCTCTTGCAATAATAACCGACAACTTGTCATCACCTTCCAAGAATTCCTATTCAAGGTGAGATGGAAGATCTTTCAATTCAAGGATAGGCGGTTCCTCGATTGAATATTTTTGCTCAACACTCATAACTTCCATCGGCGGAAGAAATGGTGGAATAGAAGTATCATCACTAATAATCACCTCATCTTCATTGTCGATTTCTTTTGAATTAAAATCGCCTCCTTGGAATGGAGTGAGATTTGGTGTAGAATTAGCAAGAATCGGATCCAAAATAGTGGGATTGCCACTTGACGAACTATCGGAAAAACCTAACACTTCTTGTGAAAACTCATCGCAAACCACATCGACTAAGTCAATGTGATTGATGGTAGCGATTGCATAAACATGAGAAGGTGTCGAGTTTTGAGTAGCGTTTATAACAAGTTCCTCTTCGTTGAATCTCAAAGTAATAGTTCTTGCATGAACGTCGATAAGCGATCTCGAGGTGTCTAAAAATGGACGACCTAAAATTAGAGGAACTTGAGGATCCGCGGGGATGTCAACTACTATAAAATCAACGGGAGAGTAGAACTTCCCCACTTTCACGAAAACATCCCTCGGCTACTCCACATGCTAAAATCATAGAATGATCGGCCATCTCGATAGACATATTCGAAGGAGTAAGAGCGGGAAGCGAAAGCGATTTCCAAATGGAAAATGGCATCAAATTAATGCTCGCACCAAGATCGGCCAAGGCGAGGCATTCTTTCATATCTTGTATATCACAAGGAATGAGAAACTTTCCGAGGTCACCAACTTTTTCTGGTATGCGGTTAAGATAAACCGAAGAACAATTAGCAAGCTTTGAAAGCTTATCCTTATCATTCATCATACTTTTAACAGTGGAAGCGAAACGAGGCATATATAACAACGCGTCGGCTAAACTTACATTAAAATGAACTTGTTGAAACATTTTTATAAAAAGATCGATTTGTTGTTTGTTACGTTCTTGCAATTTCTCTTTGTTTCGTCTCGAAGGGTAAGGTAAGGGTGGTGTGGGTTAGACATTAGGCAACGGACTTGGAATCTCGGGTTCCATGATTGGTATTGGTTCAACCGTAGGTGTGGCATGAGCGGTACTTCGTGGGCTTGTGATATGCTCCTTTTCGACCATCACCTCGGGCTCTTTCTCGATTTCCTTCTCCGTAGAAGTACTTGGACGAGAGATTGGTTCCTTGAAAGTTTTACCACTACGTGTAGTAATAACTTTCATTTCTCCCTTCGGGTTTGCAATGGTATCACTAGGAAGACCACCCGAGGAAGAGGGTTTACACATGATTGCTTCAAACATTTTTGCCATTCGGTCTTCAAATTTTGATTGCCTAGCATCCGCTTTTAACAATTCTTGCTTAATCTCATGTTGTCCTTGTTCCATCTTTTGTTGATTTTGTTGAAGACGTTGAACGTTTCCTTCCATTTTATTAGCATGAGTCTTAAGTTCATTAGCAAGTTCGTTTTAAGCTCGTTTTTCAACTCGGATCTTAAGCTAATCATCTCACGTTGCATATTATCAAACTTAGCATCATTTGCTTTAGCATAATCCAAAAATTCTCCTTGAAGATTTTTAGAGTGAGCATTTTGAAAACCTTGTGGAGTGTTTTGAAAATCACGGTTTTGGTTTTGATTTGCAACTTGTCCATTCCCACTTTGATAATTACCCTTGTTATAGTTACGTGAATTGCCTTGATAACCACCATTTTGATTGTTGTTTTGATAGTTATTAGCATTTTGATTTGGTGGAGCTTGATTTGGGCGGGAACCTTGGCCATTTTGGTTGTAAGTTCCCATTGCTACGTAGGTACTCGAAGTGTTACCACCGCGGTAATGCACTCGGAAAGATCATGAGCTCCACCACAAGACAAACAACTCTTTTCAACCGCTTTAACCGATGCGGAGTTCAAAGCATCTTGTGCTTTCCAATGAGTCATAAGATTTGAAAACCTATCGAAAAACCGATTTTCCTCATTAGCTTCATCATGTAAGGCATTAATGTGACGAGACGATGACGACGATGACGAACCCATATTGGCAACACTCGGTGTGTTACGAGGGTTGTAAACCTTAGATCTATTCTCGATAATCTTTAAAGCTTCATCGGTCGTTTTGCACAAAAAATTACCACCCGCGGCGGCATTCAAATAATATCATTCATGATCATTAAGCCCATTATAAAAAGTATCTATTTGATGCAATTCCGAAAAATCATGGTGTGGACATTCATGTAACATTTCCTTAAATCGTTCCCATGCCATTGAAAAACTCTCATTATTTCGTTGTGTAAACCTTGAAATCTCATTTTTCAAATGTGTTGTTTTAGATGGTGGAAAAAATTGGTTCACAAACTTAGAGACGAGATCACCCCATGTCAAAATCGAATTTGGCGGTTCTTTCTCGAGCCAAATGCTAGAGGGTCCATCTAATGAATATGGAAACAACATCATCTTAATGGCGTCATGGAACATCCTTAAACTTGCTAGTTGCGGTGAGACGATTAAAATTCCTTATGTGGTAATGCGGGTTGTCTTTCTCATGACCTCTAAACTTATTTGCTTGCAACATCGACATTAAACCCGTCTTAATCTCGAAATTCTCCGCAAGGATGGCGGGAATCACAATAGCTTCTCCAAAACCCTCGGTGGGTGCTTGAAGCAACTCCATTATAGTACAATTAGCCATGATAGCTTCTTGTTCTACAATAGGTTCAACAATTGGAGTTTGTTCTTCAATCAAAGGCTCTTGATTTCCTTGACTTTGACGACATTTACGAACTCGTTTTGCTTGATTACGAGTTTGCATAAACTTGACGAAGAATGGAGGTGAGCAAAGAAGATTCTTTTTGGGTGTTTTGTGAATTTTTAATTTTTTGTGTTTTTGATTGTTTTTAATTTTTTTTTGGATTTTGTGTATCTTCGTAGACAACAATCTACCAAATCTCTCCTCGAATCAAACTCTTGATTAAAGAAGCCTCAAAAGAATGAAAACGAACACGTGGAGTGAACGCCTTCGAGTGACTTTAGAACTTTGGTGAAAACCAAATTGTTCAAGAGGGTTCAATCACAAAGAAAACCAAGCAAATATATATGATACGTAATAATACTTTGGGCGGCAAAACCCTCGATTAGCCTTCAATCTCAAAATACTCACAAGCAAGCGGGGAAACGAGGCGGCGCGAAGCACTTAAGAGCCTTTTACCTTAGGGTATATTTTATAATACCCGCCTTATACCCACCTTATAGTTTGTATTTTTCAAAATCGAGCTTCACGAAAGTATTTATCTATTTTTGCCTTTTTCTTTTTGTTTGAGATTCGAATACAATAATTAGGAGATCAAATTCCAATTAAGGTTGTGTTTTCACACTTTTGGAGATATTTTGTATTTGTTGTGATACTTAATACAATATAGTAATAATAATTTCACAAGAAAAATGAAAAAACCGATAATACGTATTAGTAGAGTTCTACTAATACAAATACTATTTATGGTTAATATTAAAAACAAAATGACAAATTAATCACGACACACCTCCCCGGCAGCGGCGCCAAAAAGATTGTGGTAAAATACGACCTTTTAGGAAAAAGGCGTAAAAGCGGTAAGTATTAAGTGATGATTTAGGAAAATCAAGTGTTAATAACCCAAATAAGTTCGTTTCCCAAGGAGGTATTTGTGTGTGACTAAAATGCAATGGAAATTGAGATTAACATTTGAAAGAAGGGGATGAGAAAATAGAACGACGAAGACGTGAAAATTATTACTACGACGACTAAATTAAAACCGTAAAAAGAGCTAAAATAAAAATAAATTCTAAAAATTCCCAAAAAATACCAAAAATCAAATTAAAAAAACTAAGAGTTTACAAATAATCAAAACTTTTGCAAACCTTTTAATTAATTAAATATTAATTTTTAAATGCTAATTAAAGCCCTAAAAATCAAAATAATTATTAAAAAGCCAAAATAAAGATTTTTCACTTTGTAAACCTCTAAAATGACTAAATAAGACTAAAAACTATTTTTATGAATTTTTAAACTAATTAAAACTATTTAAAATGATTAAAAACTATTAAAAACTTAAAATAATTCTAGAAATTAGAAAAATGATGATAAAAATAATCTAAGAGTTGCAAAAATCCTATTTTAATATATTAAACCTAAGCAAAATATAAAAAGTGCAAAAATGTGGAATTTGAAATTTAATAATAAAATAATATTAAAATAATATCAAAAATCCAAAAATTCTAAAAAAATCTAAAACTTGCAAACTAGTTTATTTAACCTAAATAATCAGAAAATGAAAGTGAAATTACCAAATTACCCTATTGGGCCCCCAAATGGGCTAAAAACCAAAACAGTCAACCTTAATGGGCTTAATGGGCCCAAAAAGTCAAACTTGGACCAAATGACCTGAAAAAGTCCTATCTGACTCAAAATTCAATTCTAAACACAAAAGTCCGAAGGTCCAAAAGCTGGTTTTGAGCTTATCACAGCTTAAATAGTCAACAGCTTATTCTTATTTGGCCAATAAGCCCATTAAGCAATAAGCCAATGCCATAAGCTCTGCTTAAACACACAACCTTCTTTTTAGATACCTAAGAGATCTGTGAAAAGAAATTTTGAAAAAGCACACTCAATAAGCCAGAAATAAGCAAAGAAGAATTTCACTAAAAGACAAAATAGTCGGGTTAGAGTTCTAGGACGTTTCAGAAGCTCTGGTTTGTTGCAAAAGCTCACAAATAGCTTAACTAAGAATAATCAATCATAAAAATCACAAAAAGCCAAGTAGAATAAGCTGTAGGAGCAAATAGCTGGCTGAAAAAGCCAAATAAGCTAGTTTTCTAGCAAAAGCTTAACCAAATGACTTGTAACCTTCCAGATTTGATATCAAGTTGAGAAAAATGACACCTATTACAAAAGCCAAGTTGTTGCATGTACCAATAAGCAGTTCTAAAAAATAAGCCAAAATGTGCTTATTTGACCAAAAGTCAAAGTCCTCCAAATTTCACTAAATGTTCAGGAATTGTTGTAAGCTTGTTATAAGCAACTTTTGTGAAGAACTCAAGGTGGAGTCCTTGTGAATCAAGAAGTCAGTTGACCAAATGATGACAGATTTTGGCAAATAAGGCTTAATAAGCCAGTTAGCTTATAGGCCAGCAATAAGGCACACCAAATAACAAGAAGCACTCACAAGCAACACAGTAACAAGATCCAAGCAGTTAAACAACAAGGCATACACTAGAATAACAAAGGCAAGGCAAAATTGAGGTGGTCACTTTGCTGATGCAAATGACCACTTCAGCCAACTTTGATAAGCTCTAGCACCCACAATAAGCCACCAAATTCAACAAACAGATAATGCACAGATAAGTTATCACCTAAACTCTTCCCAAACCAGATTTCAGACCTTAGATCCAACAAACATAGATTTTATTGGATCTGATGTGTTTCACCAATTTCAAACCCCTTTTTTCAGATTTTTCCAAAACTTGAAATCCCTTTTCCAAACCTCTTGAAACTTAACCAGTGACCAAAACTTGTTGCATATGACTTGTTTAGACTCCCCAAACCCTAAGAACCAAGAGCACAAGGCCGCAAGGCCTTATGATCCAATAATTCCAAACAGCCTTGTTTTAGTCCTTTTTCAAACAAACTTTTTATTCAATCACATAACCTACTGCTTTTATGGTTGAAAAACTTCAACTAGGTGACAACTAAGAGAATACAACTATAAAACACAAAGCACAAACACAAAATCCACAAATCACAGGGCAAAGTACAAATCAGACAATAAACATAAAAATTTTAGAGGAAACTTAACAAGAGGTTATACTTATTCCTCACAACTTCCTAGAGGAATCAGCTATGCTCCTTGGACCTTGTTCAACAGCTAGAACAAGACCAAGGTACTTGAAAAAGGAGATGATATGTGCCTGGTTGATGGTTCAAAGCAGAACCTCAAGGGCTTTATGTCTTCAACACAAATAGCAAACAACCTATCCAAAGGTTGATAAACCTTCACTAGCTTGGTGTCAACAAGCTTGCAAGGGTTTATAGCTTTTGGATAAGGGTTAGTACAAGTAGAACAAGCAAAACAGATGACTATTTTCAAGCTTATTTCAATCTTGAAAACCTTACCAACCATAAACGTGTTTAAACCACAAGATCTAAACACTTTTATAACATCAAATGGAACTCAGAATTACCCTTAAACAACACCAACTTTCAAAAACATAAAAAGGAATTACAATTTTCATAAAATACCAACTTTTATAAATTTTAAAAAGGAATTACAATGTTTAAAGAGTAAAACTGGAACAAGGCTCTCTCACATGTTGAGGAGTCCTTATATAGGCCACAAGGGCTGAGATTACAAGTGAAAACCCTAGCTATGAAGTCCTAAAATTGCCCTTGAAATCTTCTAGACGCATTTGTTGTTTTAGCTGTCCAAATGAATCCTGGCGATTCATTTTAGCTTTGTATCCAAGCAAAGAGTCTTGGCTGTTGATTTGGCCACGTGGCAATCCTTGGAGGTGAAGGAATGATGTGATAGGTGGACGGGTTTGAATGGTGGGTCCTTGGGTGAGTGGGATTGAGGGATTTTGGTGTGGGATGTGTTTACAAGCATCTGAATCAAGCAAGTGCCTGGGTAATTTGTTTTTACCCTTTGTTTTAAGTGAAGTTGTAACTGGGTTCTTAGGGTGAATAGTAACTCCTTTGATCCATTTTTTGTGGAGTTGCAAAGTGTTTGGCGCAATTTAGTTTTGAATGTTTCAAATGCACATGTTTGGTCCTTGTCTTTTGGTGAAAGTTGTAAAACACGTTTTTCAGCCACCAAACTCAATCCCTTTTGTTATTAAACTTTCTGATTTCACACTTTTGCCCCAAAACTTTGGCAAAAGGTTTTCAGGGGTTGTTTTTACCACTTTTGAATATTTGAAGGACTGAACTTAGACTTTATTGATCTTTAGAGGTCTTCAATGTATCTTTGTCTTCATGAGGGACCATTATTGATAATTAAGAATTGTTGAGGGACTAAACTTGCCAATTCTTCAAAGTTGAAGGACCATTTGGTAATTTTGACAAACTTAAGGGACCAAACTTGTAATTATGAATATACAAGGGTTTTAAGTGTCATTTCTTCATAATTTGAGGATCAATCTTGTACATCTTCAAGTCTTCAAGGGTTTTTCTTGGATAAATCACGAACTAGGGCCCGGTTCTTTGTACGGCTTCGTTTCTCGTGTCCGTTTTTCCTTGTTTCTTGTGATCTTTTGTCTTTTTCACGATATCCATACCTAAAACACACAAGTAAACAAATACAAACATATATATGGTATAATTATGACATTTTATGCATTTAAAGCCCGAAAAGAACGATGAGATCATGTATAAATGCCATCTCATCAATAACAAATTCTCGGCACTTGATGAGACAAGTTCTCGGCACTCTATGAGACTAGTTCTTGGCACTTTAGGAAGACAATTCTCGAAAGATGCAGAAGATGAAGTTCTCGGCAGATTGTTGAAGATCAAGTTCTCGGCAGATTGTTGAAGATCAAGTTCTCGGCAGATTATTGAAGATCAAGTTCTCGGCAGATTGTTGAAGGTCAAGTTCTAGGCACAATGCAAAAGATCAAGTTCTCGACAGAATGCATAAAACTCTAATTCTCGGCAGATTAAGGTTTTAAAGTGCCAAGTTTTATCCAAATTTTGGAACTTCAAAAAACTCAAGGTTTTGATCAAATTTAGGGAAACGGCTTGTACTTCCTAGTTGTATATCAACCAAAGAACCGTAAAAATACAAACTTTTTCAAATTTTTGACGAAAAAATTTGAATCGAGAATTGTATGTTTAAGATCAAAATTTCACCAAAAAATCAAACCAAACAAGGAAAAATTTTGTGTTTTTGTGCAAAACAAGGATAAACCACCCACTACAAGAGGTTGTAGATGAGATATATGATGATCAAAACACAAAAAACCACAAAAAAATTTTGATACCGTGGGTTATGTGAGCAAAACGCAGGAACCAAAAACTAAACAAACATGAAACTTTATTTCATCCCATGGCTCTTGATACCAAGAATGTTGGTAATCTATGAGATATAATGAGGTTGAAGGTTTTCTTTAGAGAGAAATGAGAGAAATATGTGTAATATTAAGTGAAAATAATAACCAAGCAACACACTCTCCATCAAATGAGAGGATTTATATACCCAAGTCCATGGTGGACTTGGGCCACCGGCTCATGGACAAGCCCATGGGTCAGGTTAGTTTATTTATGTTAACTATAATTCAACTCCGAGCTAGTAACGTTTAATAATATTGTTTAAGTGACTGATTCTTATAGTATACGTTAAAAACGTATTTCCAACATAAATTTATACAATAAATGTAGCCATATTATATCGTATATCTTAATAAAAGATGATCTCAATTTCTAAGTGTGTGACCCCTCAGGCCCACGTACTACAAACCGTATAAAATACTATCTATGACTTACGCGCATCCCAACATTAACCATATATGGTCAATTCTTAACTACTTCATCCAATCATTGTTTATCTCGAAACTTGAAAGAATATACACCACCTTCATTAAATATCAAATCTATGAATCCAAATCTACTCCACAACCTTCTTAGATGATACCTTACCTCCTTATAACACACCTGACAACCGACAAAGAACCCACAAGAAGTGTTCCTCCAATTATCACAACCCTATAATATCATTTCATCATTGAGCACCACAATCTCAGTACCATTTACCCCAACTCCAGGTTCCATTTTAAACAATTTATCTCAATTTTGTTAGCACTAACAATTTCAGGAAAATTTCATATATTAAACACCCTTATTACTCTTCTTTTCATCACTATCACTAATCACGTTCACCTCATTTTCACCAATTTACTTACAAACTTAGTACTTGATTCAACCCATTCCCCTAGTTTCTTACTACATTCTTCACCTGCATGAACTGATAATGGGTGGAAAATTCACACCATTCAATCCCCTATTACCTCAACGCCATTAGTTTTAGCAAGACTGATGATCGGTGGAATATTCACACCATTTAAGTCACCAACAAATCCATCCACTCCATTCCTACTATAACAACTATCACTCTTCTCTCTATTACTATCATCCATACCATTTCCATCAATTTCTTTATTTACACTATTATCCCAACATCCTTTACACTCACATTCTGCTTTAGTCAAAATTTAACGCTCTTTAGCCACAAGTGCATTATTCGTTAGTTTTGTATTATTAATACTTTGCACAACCCTCTCAAACTTATGAGGATCCAATAGTTCCTTTTACTTCTCATCGTACAATTCAATTAGGGTATCAATCATTTGAGGAAACAATACTAATAACAAAACTTTCACTTAGATTACAATTAAGACTGTAATACATCTTCAAAAACCTCATAAGCCACTAATCACACAATCATAATCAACAATACACCACCAAAGTTCAGACCAAATTTTGACGCGAAAGTATTGTTTAACTAGACCATTAATCTAGTCTCAAACCACCACCGATGTGATCGGAAGGAGATGTAGATCATAAAAATGTAATTTGTATGATGATTTAGTGGTTAGATCGACATGAAATAAGGTTTTATTGATGAACCGAAATAGCGAAAATGTAAGACCCGCATGCTTTTACCATGAATAGTACCCTTACGATCGTATGTACATGATTAGAACTTTCCTTTTATAGCATGTTTACGTTTCACGAACAAGATTTACAAGTATTACGTACGTGTTATATCACGATAAGTATTTAATACGTATTAAGACATGATAATTATATCAATAATAATTATAATCACGAACACACGAACATGAAATCATGAACGTAAATAATCACGAGCTTAGTATTACGTATTTATGTATATTTATTAAGATCATGAATAAATATGATAAGACACGAGCGATAACTATTTTACGTAAAACACGAACACGAGAACACACTTATTATTAGACACGAGAAAACATTGGGTTACCCCATGTGGGCCCCCCTACCCATGGCTAAAACACAAGAAAAGGGCCAAGCCCATGCAATTTTACTAAACATGAAATAAAGGGAAAACTTGTTTCATAATAACAAAAATTAGAAAAACAAGAAAACCCTAAATCTCTCTTTCTCCTTGTCTCCTCTTGGCCGCCGGGTAAATAACACCAAAGGAGGGTGTGTTGGTTGATTTTTGGTGATTGATTTATTGCAAGGGTGTTAGTGTGTTCGTTCTCCTTTGATTCACGTAATCGGTAAACCCTAAAACCTTTTTTCTTTTTATTGTTTTAAATTAATTGATCACATGAAATCATGAGTTATTTAATAACAAGTTAATAATCATGTAATTAAACATGGGGGTAAATTAAATCATGGTTAAGGGGTGTTTGTTTGTGGCTGACGCATGAACCGAGCCCCAAGGGGGTCTCGGCTTGTTATGTTTCGCACCAACTGAGACCTCAAGGTCTCGGTGTGGTGTCTTGTGTCTCGGCGGCAGGAGAAAAGGGAACCCCGACCTCGGTCGGGGTATGTTTGTGCTCGGGTGGGTCTCGGCTAGAACAAGAACCACCACCGGCTTTTGCCGGTGGCTAAATAAGGAAAGCAGTAGGAACCCCTAGCCGCGGCAGCAAAGGGAACCACCGGCTATCCGGTGGGAACTTCTGCTAGCCGGCGGCTAGTCTTGACCAAGGGTGCGTTTGTGACCGGTTCACGGGGTTCATAAATACGGTTCACGACATGTTTAGATTAAAACACGGGTTTGGTTCATTGGTTGTTTTTACAAGGTTAATTATTTTTACAAGTTTATTTTTAAAAGAATTAAATTAAATTAATTAAAACATGTACATGATTAATTTAATTTATACATGACTTAGGTTATTAATTTTTGTATTAATACATGAATTTTAACCTAAGTAATTATCATTTTAATTAGACTATATAATTAATTAATTATAAAAATCATGACTTATAATTAATTAATTTACATGACTTAGGTTATATATTAATAGATAATAATACATGTTTTAACCTAAGTATTTTTACCTTTATTCAATTAAATCATGTTATATTTATATAAATACGTTAACCTATAGTTTATTTAATTCACATGAAATAATTAATAAACTATACTCCCTCCGTCCCATAATTATTGTCCATCTTTCTATTTTGGGTTGTCCCAAAATTATTGTCCAATACTAAAAATAGATAGGAAACTTTGATAAATTTACTATATTATCCTTGATTAAAATTATTATTACAAAATTTAAAGAAGAACTAATTAATTAGTTAAGGGTAAAATTGTCATTATGCTAAAAAGTAAGAGAGAGAAATCTGTAATAAATGTACTTTTCTTAAACTGTGTGATTCTTGTCTGGTGACAATAATTTTGGGACGGAGGGAGTACTATTTAATTACATGACATAGAATATTAATCAGTAAACACTTAAGCTTATATAATCTAGCTTATTTCTATTTATGGAAACTTTCTATTTTTGAAAACTTTCTATTTTTGGAAGCTTTCTATTATTGGAAACTTTCTATTTTCGGAAACCTGCTATTTTTAGAAAGTTACTTATTATTACACAACAAGTATAATAATACATGAAATACAAGAAATACTTAAACAAAATGGACATAATACATGATAAACATAGTATAAAGCCTTAGTCAGTAAAACATGACATGAACATATAAAACAAGCTAAGACATGATATAAAGCCAGTGACGTATTCAGTAATCAGATACTTATACACGTTTGTATTTATGTAGCATTAGTGATACCGAAGTAGGACTCTCTTCCGTTCGTCTTCTTCGTTCACTGGACACAAGGTACGGATTCTCCGTCCTTTCAGTATGGACATTCTTCCTTTTAGGATTCCCCGTATGCAGCCAACTGTTTTCCCCATTATATGTTTTATATGTTTTTGAATTGCTTATGTTTAATTAGATACCTAAAGCCATATACATGCATGACCAGTTTCACCTAGTTATGGAGGTACCATAACCATAACACTGGAGGCACCAGTGTTATGACTCCACCACGACGGAGTGATAGCTCGTGGCGTCCCTTCAGCTTTTGGACATATTATTATTATCAGGTGGGGCATATGGGTGCATCCTATTTTACATGTTTTCAGCAGATTATTTAGGTGAATGTGGTGTGTGCCTTGCATCCTTCACAAGGAGTTGATCCCTCCTACCCAAACCAGCATATTAAATTAGAGGCAGCCCCTCTAATTTGCATGACGAGGTCACCCCTCCAAGTATTCATGCACGTGGATAATTCATGACCTATATTGGCTAATGGTAAATATGTTAAACAGTTTTTACAAGATAAACATAAGGCTTTTCAAACTATAAAACCAGTTTTAATAAGATATACCAGGTTATCCAGGACTTAGTCTTTTCCGCTGCTCTATGCTTATATGCTTATGTTATTCAAGTTTTATTTATATATCCGTGCACTGAGCGTTATGCTTAGTCGTTTTCTCTTCATGTTCCCAAAACGGCAGGTACTCAGGGACGCTCGTAGACTTTAAGCGTACGTGCATATGGATTGGAAGCTTCCTAGCCTTCTTTACTTTATGCATTTCTTTATACTTTGATACTCATTTCCATGGACATTGTTTAGTCCTTTCATTTACAGTACTTATGTTTGTGTGTGATGAGTTCTAATTTTGGGGTACCGGTGTTTGATTCCGGTATTTCCTTTATGGTCATGTAATGTTTTATAGATTTATCCTTGTATGCTTTGATGACACGCCATAATCACGCGTGACATTCCATTTATCAAAATGAGGTGTTACAATTATGGTATCAGAGCCAAGGCTTCGACCTGTAGGCTCTCAAAACACGACCTGTGATTAGTGGGTAGTCACTATGGTCTTCCTAGAACTAACAGTCGGTTTTCATGCATTCGTCATTTTCATGCATACATATATATGTCATTGTCGCAGGTTTATGACTAAGTAATGGTTGGTACAGGACTGGCCCTATTTAGTCGCATGTGTTTTATCGAAAGTTTTAAATTTGGGACCGACCCATTGGCGTCCGCTCGCCATGTCTTTTGTTTTGAGTGAACTGACCATAGGCGTTCACTCTCGCGCATACAAAAGTTTTCATAAAACTGCATCATGCATTCATGTACTAGTTTTTCCTGCATAAAATTTTTCTCATGATTTATTGGAATACATTTTTTCATGTATATAGTTTATGTTTTGATCAGTTTAATCATGTATTTTATGTTATACGTTGTAGTGTTTTTACTACTCTTTAAGAAAAGAGCGTAAAAGTGGTAAGTATTGAGTGTCGGTTTAGGAAAACCAAGCACTAATGACCCAAAGTGGGGATCTTTCTCAAGGAGGCAAGTGTGTTGTGCTAAGAAATGATTAATGGTTTGTGATTATATTGATGATAAATGAAAAGAAGAAAAGAGATTAGAAGAGAATGACGGTTACGATTATGAATTAAACTAAGACGAATAGTCGTACACGTAAAACCGTAAAAAAGTGACAAAATTAAAAATTTACCCTAAAAATTCCTAGAAAATTGCAATAAATCCTAAAAAATGTAATTTGAGTTTACAAAAAATCAAAAATCACTCAAACCTTTTATTTAATTAAATGATAATTTTTTAATGCTAATTAAAGCCCAAAAAATCAAATTAATTAATAAAAAGCCCACAATGAGATTTTTTAACTTGTAAACCTCTAAAATGACTTAACAAAATTTAAAACTATTTTTGAAAATTTTAAAATTAATAAGAACTATTTAATAACAATTAAAAAAAATTAAAACTTAAAATAATTCTAAAAATTAATCTAATGATAATAAAAATATTCTAAAAATTGTAAAATCCTAACTTAGGGTATTTGAAAATGAACTTGAAATACCAAAAATACCCCTATTGGGCCTTCAAATGGGCCAAATACCCAAACAGATCCTTAATGGGCTTAGAATTGGGCCCAATAAGAAAAAGTTCTCATAAATGGCCCAAAAGCTCCAGTCAAGCTTAAAATTTGATTTTAAACACAATTTTCCAAAGGCCCAAAAGCTGAAAATGAGCTTAAGCTAGCTTATTTCAAAATAGCTTATTCTTAATGGGCTTTTTGGCCCATTAAGCTATAAGCTGATGCCATAAGCTAAAATTTTACCCACGTCCTTCTCTTGACCTAATTAAGCTATTTGCAAAAAGAAACTTGAAATAAGCTCAAGGAATAATCCTGAAATAAGCCAAAGCTCTCTTCACAAAACGACAAAATAGTTGTTTTTGAGTTCTAGGCTATTTCAAGAGCTGATTCAAGTTGCAATAAGTTACAAATGGCTTAACTAAGCTTAATCAACAAAATTTTTTCCAATAAGCACACTCAATAAGCTGAAATAAGCAAAAAGCTGATTTTGAAAAAGACAAAATAGTCGTTTTCTAGTCAAAACCTAAAACCAAAAGCTGTAAACTTCCAGAATCACTTATAAGCTCAAAATATTAAGACCTATTACAAAAAATAAGTTGTTTCACATTGGAATAAGCTAGAATGACTTATTAATAAGCTAAACACCAAATATAACTAGCAGTGGCTAGAAGTAGGGGAAAGGAGTTCCCACTGCCTTGACTTTTTGACTTTGAATTTTAGAGAGTTTCACTTGGTTTTGTTGGACAATCAAGGCACCCTTGTGATCAGTGAATCACAAGGAGTCAATAACAAGCAAACAATCACAAAAACACTCAGCAAATCAGTGCAGTTAATTCAATCTATGCTCAGATATGTTCCAGACAAGTAATAAGCAGGTCTGATGATTATAAGCTACTTTTAAGCTAGTAAATGCTAACCACAAACCACCAAATGCATACACAAGATCAATAATACTTAAAGAAACACAGATTAACTTGTATCATTCAATGAATCCAACTTATGAACAAGATCTAAGCAAGAACAGTTACTGATGAACAATGATGAACACAAGAACAATGATTGCTGATATACTTGACACCGAATCCAAATTCAAGGCCTTAGATCTATCACACAGGTTGCAATAACAATGATTTAACACTTGTTAGCCCTAGGTTAACATGCAAACTAGGTGTGCACAAGATTTCAGAGCAAAACAACAAGTATTCAAGATTTTATAGCCAATTGTTTGATAGCCAATTGTTTGCATATATCAGAACACAATCACCTCTATAACAGATAACAACAATAGGCAACCTTAAACAGATACTCACACATGCATAAAAACCATAAAGCAGACAACCCCAAACACCCCTTTCACTTCTTAATCAAAGATTTATCAAAGCAAAAGTGTATAACAGATTAATCCAAGCCTAATCAAGCATCATACCAACAACACTAAGCATAATCAACAAGATTCAGGCATAAAAACAACACATACAATAGCAGAATCACAAAATCACTTAAAACCAAATACTTAATCAGAAAGATGAAAATTTGAGAATTCAAACCTCCAAAATGTACATCCACGCTTTGGAATGAATGAGCTGAGGTGCTAGAAAGAACAAGCACCAACTTCCACTGCTAAGAACAACAAACAAGCCCAGCCAAAGGCTTGAGCCTAGGTTAGCAAAAATCAGATAAATCAAGGTGACAAAAGACTAAGTCTTTGCAACACTTAGGCTCTCACAAGCCTTGTACCTTTCCTTAAGGCCTCACTACCCCTTAATCAACCAAGGTTAGGAGGTTATGATCACCCTTAAGTTCAATCTACAAGTTGTTGAACCAAAAGCACTTAGTAAACAACTTAGGCGGATTTTGTTATAAAAACGTATAACCAACTTCCAATATTGCTCAAGCTAGTTGATTTGTGACTTATGTCACTTAAAGAAACACCTCAATGAACAATCCTCACCAATCACAAGCCAAAGTCTTGACCTCAGCAAGTAAAAAGGGACTCACAGGCTTATAGGCAGTCTTGGACTTGTACAAGGTTTTGTTTAAGTACAAAAACGTGACAATACAACTACTCAACACAATAACAAACAATGGAACTCACTTTTAAATCATAACACGCCACCACAATTTCATAAATTCAGAAAACGGGCTTTACAGGGTTTGACAAATGAAAAACTAAGAACAAGGCTAAATGTTGTGATACTAATGCCTTATATAGGCTACATGGGGTCCTAAGATACTGAAAATAAAGTAAAACCCTAATGCTTGAAGTTCCAAGTTTGCCCTTGAATTTTGAATTTTTGTTGACTGACTTGGACGTTTGTTGAAGAAACATGTGACCAAAGTTGTTGTTTTGTGATCTTGAGCGTTGCTTTTGTGCTTAGGATGAAAGCAAGCCTCTTGGTCGTTGATATGCTGGCAAAATTTGTCTTCTTCCCAAAAGCATGTAGCAGGGCATACAACATATGACCATTTGAGTGATGAGGTGGAAGGTTTGTGAGTTGGGTTATGTTAACTAAACCCTTAATCATTAATGTGGATAATATTAGGGTTTAATTCAAAGTGATTAAGGAATACCCAATTTGGGTTATGACATGAAGAACACCAGTTTGATCTTGTTAGGATTTAAAAAGGGTGTTTAGCGCGTGTTTTTAATATTAATTAAGTTAATTAATATTAAACGGTGAGTGGATGGTGAGGTGGAAGCAGGGTAGGTTTTGATTGGTTGAGGGGATTTGGTGGGTGAGGTGGCAACATGTGAGTGGTTAAGGTAAGTATGGCTGTCTTGGCAGCTTTGGTCCCCATTCTTTCTTCTTCCATTCATTTCCTTCTTTTCAGCCCGAAACTTGGAATCCTTTGTAAAATAAGTTTCAAAACTTCTATTTTGGCCACAAAATTTTTCACAAGGATTTATAAGGACTTGTTTTGTATTTCTTTGATATTTGAAGGACTGATCTTGCACATTTTTGAACTTTGAAGGTCTTCATGGTATGTTTGACTATAAGGAGGACCAATATTGACAATTTAGTTTTGTTGAGGGACTAAACTTGCCAATTCTTCAAAGTGGAGGGTCCTTTTTGCAATTTTGACAAACTTTAAGGACCAATCTTGTAATTATGAATATACAAGGGTTTAAGTGTGAATTCTTCAATATTAGAGGACCCTTCTTGTTCAATCTTCATATCTTCAAGGTTTACTCGTGGAAAATCATCACTTGGGTCCGGTTCATTGTGGGGCTTCTTTTCCCGTGTTCGTTTTTTCATGTTCTTTGTGATCTTTTGTCATTTCCTCAATATCCGTACCTAAAATACACAAGTAACAAACACAAGCATATATTTGGTCGTTTTTATGATATTTAATGCATTTAAAGCCCGTTTTGGACGATGAGACTATGTATAAAAGCAGTCTCGTCACTCCCCCATACTAAACCATTGCCGTGCCCTCACGCAATGCTAGAATAAAGTATCCTAGCACCTCCAAAATTCATTTTTATTCAATTTTATTGAATCATAAACTAGCTACACTACTACTATTACTTCTACTTGCGTTTTAGACATAATGTATGATTTTCATCGCAAAATGGGACGTTTAGGTTCATAGAATAAGAACACGTGAATGCTTCATTAGAAATAATTTCATTGTTCTCGATTTTCACCCCAGTTCCATGCCAAGCGTGCAACGAGATCATTGTCATTATAAGTTAGTAATGCTAGCACTACTCATATGCCCTAATCACGTACTTATCCTCCCATTTTCCTAAGTTGTATCTCTTATATTTTATTTTGTCTTGAATGTTTCACGAGGATACATTTTTTGACTTATGCGATAATAGAGATTTAGGTCTAAAAATAGAGTCCTAACGGTGTAACCAAGACCATCGAATTAATAACCCCTCCTAATAGACAACGATGTCAAAAAATTGAGTCAACAAGAAGGATCGATAAACACGATTTTATAACGGTTTTGAACATGAGACTTATTACCAAGACTTTTATACGCCCCCTAACGGAAGGGCCTTATTATCATAGGTTTACCTCCATATTTTATTCAACTTCGCCATGAAGCTTTTATTATGACTTCGGTCTTGCCTTGCCTTTTATTTAACCTCGCCATGAGGTGTTTATTGTGGCCAAAGACGTATATCCTCACGCTAAAAGCGAATTTTAGATCTTTAAAGCTTCAAAGATTAAGGCTTGATTCACTTTCAATTTTGCATAGATTTTTCGGCCTTGTGAGCTTCAAATTGTTTGCTTGATTTAGGTGAGCACTTGAAATCTTATTATTGGGTGAAGCTTTCGATTATTCGGGTTGCCAATACTTCAAAACCGTGATGCTGGTGATACCTTAATGTCTTCCCAATTTAATTACATAGAAGGTACTAGAAAAGACTAGAAACCAACAATCAAGACTAAACCGTTAAGTCAATATTTATTAAGCAAAAAATATTTACAAGCGAGGGGAGAATAATCAAACAACGAGAACACATGAGTTTTTGAAAGAATACGAGTACTCTACGTTTAGCATAGTAACTTATAATTAACTATATCATTTCTCGTCCTCATTTAAGAGACTTAGCCTAATATAAAGTTAAGGAATCGAAGCTAAGTGCTCAACACGCACGGTCGAGTCAAAAATTACTCTTATTCTCGCCATCAGAAAATCTAAATTCGTGTCTTCAAACACTTATAAAACATGAGAAAATTTTTAAAATTTGGCCATTTTTAGCCTTATTTTGCAACAAAACGATAAACAAAAAGATAAACTTTGGAAAGCGTGAAGGTTTGGCAAGGAAAGTATCTATTCACCCCCCCCCCCCCCCATACTAAAGTTAAGCATTGTCCTCAATGTTTCGAGTCTAAGGGTTGGAAACCCCCATACTAGAGACGTATGGCTAATCTAGCATGGAAAGGGTGTAACCATTAAATTTAAATTCGTTTATGAAGTGTCCTATAAACCTAAGGTTAGAACATAAAAGGATATATCATGGATATTGAGAAAGTCTTCAAAGCAAACGATCGAGTGCTCCCATAAAACGAACACGAGAGGCTCCAATCGTGAAGATCATGATCATCTAAAATCCATAATTCACAAACAATCATGGAACAAAGGTTGGAAGGGCACAAATCCCCTCACATTAACTAATTAGAAAGCGATAATATGTACATGGTGGCACCTTGTTTTTGATAACCGAGTCAAAAGCTCGACTCGAATCCCTGTTAAATGTGATCATTTAAGGGATAATCATGGTATGGTCAAATTTTGGTGGGGCTTACATGATAAACAAGGCCCAAAAACAACCGGTATTAAGGACTAAGTCCTTTGATGGTGCAAAATACCGGGATCGAAGATGGCTTTCTTGTTTTCATTGGATAAACAAATCAACGCCACTTCAACATGTGCCAACACAAACCCAAAGGGTTTAAAGAAAATAGATGAGAAGAAATAGAAGGGTGGGACAATGGGTAAGTCACAAAAACCATGAGCTACTCGAGGTAGACTCGCACCAATCAAATAGAAAGATTTTCCATTTATTGCATCGGTGGAAGACCGAGATTTCCCTTTATAAGCAATTCCGGGATCAAATATCTCGTCCTCGGTAGGGAAATGGGAGGGAACATAAGGGGCTTCCCCCACACTAAGTCCACACAAAGCATCGTCAAAAGGAGAAGACGAGCTTGTAGCACTCAAGACACGAGGTGATGACGGAGTTAGCATTGTAGAAAAATCTTTTAAATCCAATTCAAAAATTTTTCCTTTTTCATCTTTTGAAAACTCCTTATGAAAACCCGACTTGATTATGTCAAAAATATTTGGTGTTTCTAAAACGATGTTAGTCACATTAAAAATTCTCACATTTGAAAACCGTTTTTGTTTTAGTGGTGGTAAGTTCTCAAAACATTTGTCAACAAAGAAAACCTCCCCATTGGGGTCAACATATTCATCATCCGAAGAATCATTCATGATTGGAGACGTAGGCTTAACACTTTTAATCTCCACCGGCGGAGGGGATGGAAAATCGTTTTTATCATCAACTCCTAACACTCTTTTTGAAATTCTTTTGCAAATTTTTTTGATGGGATTAACATTGTTCAAAGACGTGATAGAATACACATGAGAAAGCGTAGAGTTTTGAGTTGCATTTATGACGAGTTCTTCCTCATTGAAACGTAGAGTGATTTTCCTAGCATGCACATCGATAAGTGCTCTTGAAGTATCCAAAAATGATCGACCTAAAATTAGAGGAACTTTAGGATCGATGGGAATGTCAACAACGATAAAGTCCACGAGATAGTAAAACTTTCCAACTTTCACGAAGACGTCTTCGGCTACTCCACAAGCTAGAATCGTAGAATGATTGGCCATCTCGATTGACATTCTTGAAGGAGTGAGATTAGGAAGATTGAGCGACTTAAAAATCTCAAGAGGCATCAAATTTTTACTAGCACCAAGATCGGCCAAGGCGTAACATTCCTCCATATCTTGTATTACACATGGGATTAAAAATTTACCGGCATCACCGACTTTTTGTGGTATGCGGCTAAGAAAAACCGAAGAACAACTAGACGACTTTTGCAATTTCTCTTTGTTATTCAACATACTTTTGAAGTTTGCGGCAAATCGAGGCATCATGACCAAAGCGTCGGCAAATCTTATATTAAAATGCAAGTCACGAAACATTTTCATAAAAAATCCAAATTGATAATTGTTTCGTTCTTGTGCCTTTTCCTTGTTTCGTCTTGAAAGGTAAGGTAAGGGTGGTGTGGGTTGGGGCATAGGCAACGGCCTTGGAATCTCGGGTTCCACTATTGGTATTGGTTCAACCGTAGGTGTGGTTTGAGCGGTACTATGTGGGATTGGAACTTGCTCCTTTTCTACGACCACCTCGGGTTCTTTCTCTATTTCCTTCTCCGTAGAAGTACTTGGACGAGAAATGGGTTCTTTGAAAGTTTTACCACTACGAGTAGTAATAACCTTCAATTCTCCTTTAGGGTTTACGATGGTATCACTAGGAAGACCACCCGAAGAAGAAGGTTTACACATGATAGTTTCAAACATTTTACCCATTCGATCTTCAAACTTAGATTGCCTAGCATCCGCTTTTAACAATTCTTGCTTAATTTCATGTTGACCTTGCTCCATTTTTTGTTGATTTTGTTGGAGACGTTGAACATTTCCTTCCATTTTATTAGCATGATTTTTCAATTCATTAGCAAGTTCGTTTTTAAGCTCGTTTTTCAACTCGGATCTTAAGCTAATTATCTCACGTTGCATGTTATCAAACTTAGCATCGTTTGCCTTTGCATATTCTAAAAATTCTCCATTATGATTTTTAGTGTGAGCATTTTGAAAACCTTGAGTAGTGTTTTAAAAATCACGGTTTTGGTTTTGGTTTGAAATTTGCCCATTTCCACTTTGATAATTACCCTTGTTGTAGTTACGTGAATTTCCTTGGTAAGCACCATTTTTATTGTTGTTTTGATAGTTGTTAGCATTTTGATTTTGGCGGGGACCTTGACCGTTTTGGTTATAAGTTCCCGTGGCTACATAAGCATTCGAAGTGTTACCATCCGCGGTAATGCACTCTGAAAAATCATGAGCTCCAACACACGAAATACAACTCTTGGCAACCGCTTTAACCGATGCGGAATTCAAAGCATCTTGTGCTTTCCAATGGGTCATAAGATTCGAAAACCTATCAAAAAACCGATTCTCCTTATTTGATTCATCTTGCAAGGCACTCATGTTACGAGACGAGGATGAAAAAACCCATAGTGGCAACACTCGGTGTGTTATGAGGGCTATAAACTCTAGACCTATTCTCAATGATTTATAAAGCCTCATCGGTCGTTTTGCATAAAAAGTTACCACCCGCGGCGGCATTTAAGTAATCTCGTTCATGATCATTAAGCCCATTATAAAAAGTGTCAATTTGATGCATTTCGGAAAAATCATGGTGTGGACATTCATGTAGCATTTCTTTAAACCTTTCCCAAGCCATTGAAAAACTCTCATTAGACCTTTGAGTAAATCGTGAAATCTTGTTTTTCAAATGTGTTGTTTTAGATGGTGGAAAAAATTGATTCACAAACTTAGAAACGAGATCACCCATGTCAAAATCGAATTTGGGGATTCTTTCTCGAGCCATATCTTGGCGGGTCCATCTAACGAGTATGGAAACAACATCATCTTAATGGCATCGTGGGGGTACATCCTTAAACTTGTTTGTCGCGGTGAGACGATTGAATTGCCTAATGTGATAATGTGGGTTGTGTTTTTCGTGTCCGCGAAACTTGTTGGCTTGAAGCATAGACATTAAACCCGTCTTGATCTCGAAGTTCTCCGCAAGGATGGCGGGAATCACAATGGCCTCTCCAGAACCCTCGGTGGGTGCTTGAAGCAACTCCATCATAGTACGATTAGACATGATAGCTTCTTGTTCTACAATAGGTTCCTCACTTTGAGTCTCTTCACTAGAAGGTGTTGGTGTGTTTTCCTTTCGATTACGACGTTTACGTGTACGTCTTGCTTGATTACGAGTAAGCATAAACGTCACGTACGACGTGGGGATGAGCAAAGAAGATACTTTTTGGTGTTTTTGACTTTTTCAATTTTTTTTTGATTTTTGATTGTTTTTACTTTTTTGGATTTTTGGAATTGTATTAAGTAGACAAAAATCTACAAATCTCCTCCTTAATCAAATCTCTTGATTAAAGAAGCCTCAAGGAATGAAAACGATCACGTGAAGTGAACGCCTTCGATGAGTTTAGAACGTTGGTGGAACACCAAAACGTTCAGGAGGGTTTAATCAAATGAAACCAAGAAAATATATATATACTTAGATAATACTTTGGTTGGTAAACCCTCGATTAGCCCTTTTTATCTAAACACTCACAAGCAAGCGGGGAAACGAGGCGGCGCGAAGCACTTAAGAGCCTTTTTCCTTAGGGTATATTTTATAATACCCGCCTTATACCCACCTTATAGTTTGTGTTTTTCAAAATTAAGCTTCACGAAAGTATTTATCTATTTTGCCTTTTCTTTCTTGTTTGAGATTCAAATACAATGATTGAGTAATGACCTCCCAATCAAGGTTGTGTTTTCACACTTTTGGAGTACTTGTGAATTTATTGTTCTACGTATACAATATAGTAATGATATTCACACAAAAAACGAAAACCGATAATACGTATTAGTAAAGTGCTACTAATACAAATATTATTATGGCTATATATAAAAACAACAATTGTCAAAATCAAAACACAACACGCCTCCCCGGCAGCGGCGCCAAAAAATGATGTAGTGTTTTTACTACTCTTTAGGAAAAGAGCGTAAAAGTGGTAAGTATTGAGTGTCGGTTTAGGAAAACCAAGCACTAATGGCCCAAAGTGGGGATCGTTCTCAAGGAGGCAAGTGTGTTGTGCTAAGAAATGATTAATGGTTTGTGATTATATTGATGAGAAATGAAAAGAAGAAAAGAGATTAGAAGAGAATGATGGTTACGATTATGAATTAAACTAAGACGAATAGTCGTACACGTAAAACCGTAAAAAAGTGACAAAATTAAAAATTTACCTTAAAAATTTCTAGAAAATTGCAATAAATCTTAAAAAATGTAATTAGAGTTTATAAAAAATCAAAAATCACTCAAACCTTTTATTTAAATAAATAGTAATTTTTTAATGCTGATTAAAGCCCAAAAAATCAAATTAATTAATAAAAAGTCCACAATGAGATTTTTTAACTTGTAAACCTCTAAAATTACTTAACAAAATTTAAAACTATTTTTAAAAATTTTAAAATTAATAAAAACTATTTAAAACCAATTAAAAACTATTAAAAATTAAAATAATTCTAAAAATTAATCTAATGACAATAAAAATATTCTAAAAATTGTAAAATTCCTAACTTAGTGTATTTGATCTAAGAAAAATGAAAAACTTTGAAAAATCTAAATTTTAATTTTTAATAATAAAATATTAATAAAAATCCAAAATTTATAAAAAATTCTAAAAAGTTGCAAACTAGTTTATTTTAACCTAATTAAACAGAAAATGAACTTGAAATACCAAAAATACCCCTATCGGGCCTTCAAATGGGCCAAATACCTAAACAGGTCCTTAATGGGCTTAGAATTGGGCCCAATAAGAAAAAGTTCTCAGAAATGGCCCAAAATCTCCAGTCAAGCTTAAAATTTGATTTTACACACAATTTTCCAAAGGCCTAAAAGCTGAAAAGGAGCTTAAGCTAGCTTATTTCAAGACAGCTTATTCTTAATGGGCTTTTTGGCCCATTAAGCTATAAGTTGATGCCATAAGCTAAAATTTTACCCACGTCCTTCTCTTGACCTAATTAAGCTATTTGCAAAAAGAAACTTGAAATAAGCTCAAGGAATAATCCTGAAATAAGCCAAAGCTCTCTTCACAAATTATAAGAGCTGATTCAAGTTGCAATAAGTTAAAAATGGCTTAACTAAGCTTAATCAACAAAAAGTTTTCCAATAATCACACTCAATAAGCTGAAATAAGCAAAAAGCTGATTTTGAAAAAGACAAAATAGTCGTTTTCTAGTCAAAACCTAAAACCAAAAGCTGTAAACTTCCAGAAGCACTTATAAGCTCAAAATATTAAGACCTATTACAAAAAAATAAGTTGTTGCACATTAGAATAAGCTAGAATGACTTATTAATAAGCTGAACACCAAATATAACTAGCAGTGGCTAGAAGCAGGGGAAAGGAGTTCCCACTGCCTTAACTTTTTGACTTTGAATTTTAGAGAGTTTCACTTGGTTTTGTTGGACAATCAAGGCACCCTTGTGATCAGTGAATCACAAGGAGTCAATAACAAGCAAACAATCACAAAAACACTCAGCCAATCAGTGCAGTTAATTCAATCTATGCTCAGATATGTTCCAGACAAGTAATAAGCAGGTCTGATGATTATAAGCTACTTTTAAGCTAGTAAAAGCTAACCACAAACCACTAAATGCATACACAAGCTCAATACAACTTAAAGAAACTCAGATTAACTTATATCATGCAATGAATCCAACTTATGAACAAGATCTAAGCAAGAACAGTTACTAATGAACAATGATGAACACAAGAACAATGATTGCTGATATACTTGACACCAAATCCAAATTCAAGGCCTCAAATCTATCACACAGGTTGCAATAACAATGACTTAACACTTGTTAGCCCTAGGTTAACATGCAAACTAGGTGTGCACAAGATTTCAGAGTAAAACAACAAGTATTCAAGATTTTATAGCCAATTGTTTGATTAAGTGATTCAGGGCAAAAATTTTGCATATATCAGAACACAATCACCTCTATAATAGATAACAACAATAGGCAACCTTAAACAAATACTCACACATGCATAAAATTCATAAAGCAGACAACCCCAAACACCCCTTTCACTTCTTAATCAAAGATTTATCAAAGCAAAAGTGTATAACAGATTAATCCAAGCCTAATCAAGCATCATACCAACAACACTAAGCATAATCAACAAGATTCAGGCATAAAAACAACACATACAATAGCAGAATCACAAAATCACTTAAAACCAAATACTTAATCAGAAAGATGAAAATTTGAGAATTCAAACCTCCAAAATGTACATCCACACTTTGGAATCAATGAGCTGAGGTGCTAGCAAGAACAAGCACCAACTTCCACTGCTAAGAACAACAAACAAGCCCAGCCAAAGGCTTGAGCCTAGGTTAGCACAAATCAGATAAATCAAGGTGACAGAAGACTAAGTCTTTGCAACACTTAGGCTCTCACAATCCTTGTACCTTTCTTTAAGGCCTCACTACCTCTTAATCAACCAAGATTAGGAGGCTATGATCACCCTTAAGTTCAATCTACAAGCTGTTGAACCAAAATCACTTAGCAAACAACTTAGGCAGATTTTGTTATAAAAACGTATAACCAACTTCCAATACTGCTCAAGCTAGTTGATTTGTGACTTATTTCACCTAAAGAAACACCTCAATGAACAATCCTCACCAAGCACAAGCCAAATTCTTGACCTTAGCAAGAACAAAGGGACTCACAGGCTTATAGGCATTCTTGGACTTGTTTAAGGTTTTGTTTAAGTACAAAAACGTGACAATACAACTACTCAACACAATAACAAACAATGGAACTCAGTTTTAAATCATAACACAACACCACATTTTCATAAATTCAGAAAACAGGCTTTACAAGGTTTGACAAATGAAAAACTAAGAACAAGGCTAAATGTTGTGATACTAATACCTTAAATAGGCTACATGGAGTCCTAAGATACTGAAAATAAAGTAAAACCCTAATGCTTGAAGTTCAAAGTTTGCCCTTGAATTTTGAATTTTTGTTGACTGACTTGGACGTTTGTTGAAGAAACATGTGACCAAAGTTGTTGTTTTGTGATCTTGAGCGTTTCTTTTGTGCTTAGGATGAAAGCAAGCCTCTTGGTCGTTGATATGCTGGCAAAATTTGTCATCTTCCCAAAAGCATGTAGCAGGGCATACAACATGTGACCATTTGAGTGATGAGGTGGAAGGTTCGTGAGTTGGATTATGTTAACTAAACCCTTAATCATTAATCTGGATAATATTAGGGTTTAATTCAAAGTGATTAAGAATACCCAATTTGGGTTATGAACATGAAGAATACCAGTTTGATCTTGTTAGGATTTAAAAAGGGTGTTTAGCGCGTGTTTTAATATTAATTAAGTTAATTAATACTAAACGGTGAGTGGATGGTAAGGTGGAAGCAGGGTAGGTTTTGATTGGTTGAGGGGATTTGGTAGGTGAGGTGGCAACATGTGAGTGGTTAAGGTAAGTATGACTGTCTTGGCAGCTGTGGTCCCCATTCTATCTTCTTCCATTCATTTCCTTCTTTTCAGCCCGAAACTTGGAATCCTTTGTAAATTAAGTTTCAAAACTTCTATTTTGGCCACAAAACTTTTCACAAGGATTTATAAGGACTTGTTTTGTATTTCTTTGATATTTGAAGGACTGATCTTGCACATTTTTGAACTTTGAAGGTCTTCATGGTATGTTTGACTATAAGGAGGACGAATATTGACAATTTAGTTTTTTTGAGGGACTAAACTTGCCAATTCTTCAAAGTGGAGGGTCCTTTTTGTAATTTTGACAAACTTTAAGGACCAATCTTGTAATTATGAACATCCAAGGGTTTAAAGTGTCAACTCTTCAATATTGGAGGATCCTTCTTGTTCAATCTTCATATCTTCAAGGTTTACTCTTGGAAAATCATCACTTGGGTCCGGCTCATTGTGCGGCTTCTTTTCCCGTGTTTGTTTTTGCATGTTCTTTGTGATCTTTTGTCATTTCCTCAACATTCGTACCTAAAATACACAAGTAACAAACACAAGCATATATTTGGCCATTTTCTTGATATTTAATGCATTTAAAGCCCGTTTTGGACGATGAGACTATGTATAAAAGCAGTCTCATCATTATACTGTCATATGGTTCTCACACGCGAGCAGGAACAACTCAATGCAGCAATCCAAGCTGCAATGCAAGCTATGCTTCCTCAGCTGAGGAACGAAATCAGGGCTGAGGTTCAAGCTTCCAACAACCAGCAGCAACACCCAGTACCTCCTCCTCCTCCAGTAACATTGGTCACATGGCTGGAGAGATTCAATAAGCTCCGCCCTCGAGATTTCGAGAGAACAGATAGCCCCGGTGAACCTGAAAGCTGGTTGGCTCACATTGAGAAGATCTTCGATGCTATGGGTTATGACCCCGTCTTCAATCGAGGTTGGCGTGCTACCGATTCGAAGGTGATGTACTATCATGGTGGATGGCACTAAAGCAGTCTGAGGGAGGTGATAATTGGGTGGCTAGTTTGACTTGGGCTCAGTTCAGGGATTTGCTGATGGGACAGTTCTTTCCCAAGGCTGAGCAAAACAAGGTGAAGAGGGAGTACCATGGGATCCGACAAAGAGCTGGGGAGAATAGCAACGAGTTCATGCAGCGCTTTCTTCGCTTGGCTGGTTTCCTTGGTGCAGCATCAGGTACTCCTGAAGAGCAAGCACACCACTTCAGGTGGGCTCTTCGTACATCGATCGCAAACAACTTAGTGTGTGCTACGTTCAACACGGTAGCACAAGTGGTCGATGCAACACGTAAGCTAGAGATGCTGCAGGAAAGAGATGAGTTTGGGGAAGCAGAGAGACCCGATAAGAGGTAAACATTCATATTCAAACGGTGACCAATCCGTATTCTTTCAGTATATGTCAATATTTCATCTCTTTAAATTGTATCTTCCAGGCAGAAGACTGGGGACCGGTCTCAGCCGGCTACTCAACAACAACCTAATCAGCCCAAGGGAAACGGTCAGACTCACGACCATTCTGCTACGGATAGGCGTGGCGGTAATGATAATTATCGTAGCAACGCTAGACACTCCAACAGCAGCAGGTCCTTATACTTACTCATTTTCTTATGATTACATGCTATAATTCTTAGTTCTGACACATTAACCAATCTTCTACCAGGAATCATGGTAACGGGAGGGACCAGAACCAGAGAGGTTCACAGCCTAACCGTCCAGCTATCACTGGTATTCCATCTTACGATTTATCCGCATTGTCCTTTGTACTTTTTACCATGTCTCATGTATATTGTTCTTATCAGGCTCTCAGCCAGTCAGGACACCTGCTGGAGGATATACTCATCCTCTTTGCTCTACTTGCCACAGGCACCCAGGGCCATGTCGCCGCGACAGCGACGCATGCTACAAGTGTGGTCTTCCTGGCCATCGCATGAAGGATTGCCGCAAGGGCGAGATGGAGGGTACATCGGGACATGCTGATACCAAGCCGCCTCCTACTAGTGGACGCGTTTACACGACATCTCGCGATTAGGCCAACGAGCCTACAGGTACCATCACTTGAATCTTGTATATGTATGGTCAAGCTGCATGTCTTCTGTTTGATACGGGTGCTACTCACTCGGTCATTTCTATTGCTTATGCCAAGAATGTTAGGATACTCCCCATGCCACTAGAGAACTTACTGAATATTTCCACGCCTTTGAGAGACTCTGTACGCATAACCCATGTGTACAAGAGCCTTCCCCTAGAATTTGATGACAAGATTCGTCTTGTTGACACACTTCCGCTGGACATGAATGATTTTGACATGATTTTGGGCATGGATTGGCTATCCAAGCATCATGCTACCATAGACTGCCATTCATATCGAGTCATCTTCGGTGATGTTAATGCACCAGAGTACATTCACAACGGGTTCGTACCCGGAAGGTATGTACAAATCATATCAACCCTGCAAGCACGTGCATTACTTTCACATGGTTGCGAGAGTTATCTAGCTACTGTTCATGACATGGATGCTGAATCCCCATCAATTCAGAATCAGCCGATAGTCAGAATTTCCAGATGTATTTCCAGAAGAACTTCCGGTCATACCACCTGCACGTGAAGTAGAATTTAATATCGAGCTCATCCCAGGAGCTGAGCCGATTTCCAAGGCTCCTTATCGCATGGCTCCCATAGAGTTAAAGGAGCTAAAGGATCAATTGCAAGAAATTCTGGAACAAGGCTTTATTCGACCGAGCGCATCTCCATGGGGCGCACCGGTCTTATTCGTCAAGAAGAAGGACGGTAGTATGCGTCTTTGCATAGATTATCGCGAGCTCAACAAGATTACCATCAGGAATAGGCATCCACTACCACGTATAGACGATCTTTTTGACCAACTCCAAGGGGCAAAACATTTCTCCAAGATTGATCTAAGGTCGGGCTACCATCAACGACGGGTTAAGGAGCAGGACATTGCCAAGACTGCTTTCCGTACACGCTATGGCCACTACAAATTTGTACTCATGCCATTTGGCCTTACCAATGCTCCAGCAGTATTTATGAATTTCATGAACATAATCTTCCATGGATTTTTCGTCATTGTCTTCATTGACGACATCCTGATTTTCTCTAAGTCCAAGGAGGAACACGAAGACCATCTTCGTGTAGTACTACAGATTCTTCGCCAGAAGCAGCTGTATGCTAAATTCTCCAAGTGTGAGTTCTGGTTAGACAAGGTGGCATTCTTAGGTCACATTGTATCGGCAGAAGGAATCACGATGGATCCAGCGAAGGTTGAGGCTATTACCAAGTGGCCAAGGCCAACATCAGCGACTGAAGTCCGTAGTTTCCTAGGCTTAGCTGGTTATTACGGTAGGTTCGTGGAGAAGTTTTCCCGCTTAGCACTACCATTGACCAAACTGATGCGGAAAGGGGAGAAATTCGTCTGGACTGAATAACGAGAGAAGAGCTTTGAAGACCTAAAGCAGAAGTTAGTATTTGCACCGATTCTTACTCTCCCATCTGGTACAGGTGGATTTCAGATCTATAGTGATGCATCGGGGAAGGGACTTGGTTGTGTTCTCATGTAACATGGTAATGTGATCGCGTACGCTTCACGGCAGCTTAATCCTTATGAGGAAAGTTACCCTACGCATGACTTGGAACTTGCGGTAGTCGTGTTTGCATTGAAGATATGGAGGCACTACTTGTATGGAGAATCATGTGACATTTTCACGGACCACAAGAGCTTGAAGTATATCTTCACTCAGCGTGATTTTAACATGAGACAGAGGAGATGGTTAGAGTTGTTGAAGGATTATGACATTAATCTGTAGTATAACCCCGGCAAAGAGAATGTAGTGGCAGATGCACTTAGTAGAAAGTCCGGAATGATAAACGGCATTAAAATTGAGGAGGAAATTATAAGAGACTTGGGGCGACTAGACATAGAGATAATGGTACGTGGACAGCACGGTTACTGGGCAAATATTAGAGTGGAACCCGAGTTACTCTCTAAGATTAAGGAAGCTCAGAAGGACGATGGTGAAATCTGGGCGATAATTCAGAATTTGGAGAAGCAGGCATAATTTCGAGTAGACGCAGATGGTATCTTATGGCAGGGCACGAGACTTTGTGTTCCTGATGATCAAGAACTCCGGGAAGCATTTTTAGCTGAGGCTCATATCTCCCCATTCTACTATAACAACTATCAACTATCACTCTTCTCTCTATTATTATCACCCATACCATTTCCATCAATTTCTTTATTTACACTATTATCCCAACATCCTTTACACTCACATTCTGCCTTAGTCAAAATTCAACGCTCTTTAGCCACAAGTGCATTATTCGTTAGTTTTGTATTATTAATACTTTGCACAACCCTCTCAAACTTATGAGGATCCAATAGTTCCTTTTACTTCTCATCGTACAATTCAATTAGGGTATCAATCATTCGAGGAAACAATACTAATAACAAAACTTTCACTTTGATTACAATTAAGACTGTAATACATCTTCAAAAACCTCATAAACCACTAATCACACAATCATAATCAACAATACACCACCAAAGTTCAGACCAAATTTTGACGCGAAAGTATTGTTTAACTAGACCATTAATCTAGTCTCAAACCACCACCGATGTGATCGGAATGAGATGTAGATCATAAAAATGTAATTTGTATGATGATTTAGTGGTTAGATCGACGTGAAATAAGGTTTTATTGATGAACCGAAATAGCGAAAATGTAAAACCCGCATGCTTTTACCATGAATAGTACCCTTACGATCGTATGTACATGATTAGAACTTTCCTTTTATAGCATGTTTACGTTTCACGAACAAGATTTACAAGTATTACGTACGTGTTATATCACGATAAGTATCTAATACGTATTAAGACATGATAATTATTTCAATAATAATTATAATCACGAACACACGAACATGAAATCATGAACGTATATAATCACGAGCTTAGTATTACGTATTTATGTATATTTATTAAGATCATGAATAAATATGATAAGACACGAGCGATAACTATTTTAATCACGTAAAACACGAACACGAGAACACACTTATTATTAGACATGAGAAAACATTGGGTTACCCCATATGGCCCCCCTACCCGCGGCTAAAACACAAGAAAAGGGCCAAGCCCATGCAATTTCATTAAACATGAAATAAAGGGAAAACTTGTTTCATAATAACAAAAATTAGAAAAACAAGAAAACCCTAAATCTCTCTTTCTCCTTGTCTCCTCTTGGCCGTTGGGTAAAGAACACCAAAGGAGGGTGTGTTGGTTGATTTTTGGTGATTGATTTATTGCAAGGGTGTTAGTGTGTTCGTTCTCATTTGATTCACGTAATCGGTAAACCCTAAAACCCTTTTCTTTTTATTGTTTTAAATTAATTGATCACATGAAATCATGAGTTATTTAATAACAAGTTAATAATCATGTAATTAAACATGGGAGGGTAAATTAAATCATGATTAAGGGGTGTTTGTTTGTGGCCGACCCATGAACCGAGCCCCAAGGGGGTCTCGGCTTGTTATGTTTCGCACCAACCGAGACCTCAAGGTCTCGGTGTGGTGTCTTGTGTCTCAGTAGCAGGAGAAAAGGGAACCCCGACCTCGGTCGGGGTATGTTTGTACTCGGGTGGGTCTCGGCTAGAACAAGAACCACCACCGGCTTATGCTGGTGGCTAAATAAGGAAAGCATGGGGGAACCCCAAGTCGCGCCAGCAAGGGGAACCACCGGCTAGCGGGTGAGAACTTCTGCTAACCGGCGGCTAATCTTGACTAAGGGTGCGTTTGTGACCGGTTCACGGGTCCGGTTCACGGGGTTCATAAATACGGTTCACGACATGTTTAGCTTAAAACACGGGTTTGGTTCATGAGTTGTTTTTACAAGGATAATTATTTTTACAAGTTCATTTTTACAAGAATTAAATTAAATTAATTAAAACATGTACATGATTAATTTAATTTATACATGACTTAGGTTATTAATTTTAGTATTAATACATGAATTTTAACCTAAGTAATTATCATTTTAATTAGACTATGTAATCAATTAATTATTAAAATCATGACTTATAATTAATTAATTTACATGACTTAGGTTATATTATTAATAGATAATAATACATATTTTAACCTAAGTATTTTTACCTTTATTTAATTAAATCATGTTATATTTAATTAAATACTTTAACCTATAGTTTATTTAATTCAAATGAAATAATTAATAAACTATACTATTTAATTACATGACTTAAAATATTAATCAGTAAACACTTAAGCTTATATAATCCAGCTAATTTCTATTTATGGAAACTTTCTATTTTTGGAAACTTTCTATTTTTGAAAACTTTCTATTTTTGGAAGCTTTCTATTTTGGAAACTTTCTATTTTAGGAAACCTGCTATTTTTAGAAAGTTACTTATTATTACACAACAAGTATAATAATACATGAAATAAAAGAAATACTTAAGCAAAATGGACAGAATACATGATAAACACAGTATAAAGCCTTAGTCAGTAAAACATGACATGAACATATAAAACAAGCTAACACATGATATAAAGCCAGTTACGTATTCAGTAATCAGATACTTATACACGTATGTATTTATGTAGCATTAGTGATAAGTAGGACTCTCTTCCGTTCGTCTTCTTCGTTCACTAGACACAAGGTACAGATTCTATGTCCTTTTAGTATGGACATTCTTCCTTTTAGGATTCCCCATATGCAGCCAACTGTTTTCCCCAGTATATGTTTTATATATTTTTGAATTGCTTATGTTTAATTAGATACCTAAAGCCATATACATGCATGACCAGTTTCACATAGTTATGGAGGTACCATAACCATAACACTGGAGGCACCAGTGTTATGACTCCACCACGACGGAGTGATAGCTCGTGGCGTCCCTTCAGCTTTTGGCCATATTATTATCAGGTGGGGCGTATGGGTGCATCATAGTTTACATGTTTTCAGCAGATTATTCAGGTGAATGTGGTGTGTGCCTTGCATTATTCACAAGGAGTTGATCCCTCCTACCCAAACCAGTATATTAAATTAGAGGCAGCTCCTCTAATCTGCATGACGAGGTCACCCCTCCAAGTATTTATGCACGTGGATAATTCATGACCTATATTGGCTAATGGTAAATATGTTAAACAGTTTTTACAAGATTAACATAAGGCTTTTCAAAATATAAAACCAGTTTTAATAAGATATACCAGGTTATCCAGGACTTAGTCTTTTCCGCTGCTCCATGCTTATATGCTTATGTTATTCATGCTTACTTGTATATCCATGCACTGAGCGTTATGCTCAGCCGTTTTCATGTTCCCAAAACGGCAGGTACTCAGGGACGCTCGTAGACTTTAAGCGTACGTGCATATGGATTGGAAGCTTCCTAGCCTTCTTTACTTTATGCATTTCTTTATACTTTGATACTCATTTCCATGGAAATTGTTTAGTCCTTTCTTTTACAGTACTTATGTTTGTGTGTGATAAGTTCTACTTTTGGGGTACCGATGTTTGATTCCGGTATTTCCTTTATGGTCATGTAATGTTTTATACATTTATCCTTTTATGCTTTGATGACACGCCATAATCGCGCGTGACATTTCTTTTATTAAAATGAGGTGTTACAGAAAAAATTGTTAAGTTTGAGAGGAAAGAAAAGAGAAGAGAGAAAAAAATTCTACCAAAATATTTATGTGTATCATCATCAAAATATAAAATATTATAATTTTAAGTTTACCTTTGTGTAATAGATCTTAAGTGAGCATGTTAACCTCTCAGAAACTAATGGTTGCCCTATTCAAGCTTTATATAAGAGTTACCGTAAAATATAGTTACCGTAAAATACATCTTTGTGTTTTTAACTTTCTCACACAATACATCTCTTGATGATAGTATTAGCATTATACATCACTCGTTAGGCAAACGTTTGTCACAATACATCCCACAGGCCTAACGATGCAATTTTTTCTCGTTAACTTTTAACGAGGGATGTATTTAGCCAAAAAAAATCAAAAAAACTTTTAACTTTTTTTCGGAATTTTTTTTAGTTTTTTTATTGAAAATAGTTTTTAAAAAAATCAAATTTTAAAAAAAAAAGGTCTTCAAACATTATTTTAATTTTTTTTCAAAGTAATTTAATTTTTAAAATGTTTTAAATTTTTTTAACTAAATTTGTTTTTTCAATAATATTTTTTTGTTTTTTAACTTTTTAATAATTTTTTCAAATTAACTCAATTTTTTCTTTAAAAAAAATTAACTTTTTAATATGTTTTCGAATATTTTTTTAAAATTTAAACGTTTTCATAAAAAAAATATACATAAATATATTTAAACATTCTTGTTTTAAAAAATTTTAAGCTTCCTTTTAAGAGACTTAGTTGAAAAAAAATATTTTCTAAAGCAAAAATGCTTAAGAATTTTTTTATTTTTTTTTAAGAAAACGTTTAATTTTTTAAAATTTGTTCGAAAACATTTTAAAAAATTAAAATATTTTTTTTGGAAGGAACAAATTCAGTTAAAAAATTAAAACATTTTTAAAAATTAAATTTTTTTTTTTAAATTTTCTTAAAATAATGATTGAAGACTTATTTAACAAAATTCGAAGAAAGAAAATATTATTTTTTTAAACTATTTTCAATAAGAAAACTAAAATTTTTCCGAAAAAATGTTAAAACTTTATTTTTGATAAAAATTAAAAAAAGTTTCGAAAGCGTTTTTTTTTTGTAAAATACATCCCTCGTCAAAAGTTAACGAGAGAAAATTGAATCGTTAGTCCTGAAAGATGTATCGTGACAAACTTTTTCCTAACGGGTAGCGTCTAATAGCATTACTTTCACCAAATGATTTATTGTGTGAGAAATTTCAAACTAAATAATGTATTTTGCAGTTTACTCTTTATATAATGATAAGCTAAAAGCCCGTAAATTAATTGGTCAAACATTCGAAAGCCACAGTCGAATAAGCAAACATAGGTTCATACATGATATAATCTTAAAATTTGCAACCCATGTGTGCCATGCCCTATTAAATTAATCGACTAGTGTTTAAGATAATGGTTTTTAGTAAGCAATTTTTATTTAGTGTAACTTTCATTATACTAATCCTCCTTTATGCCACCTTAATCCGCTAATGCTACCCTACCCCCATTGCAATTGTAATTTAAAACTAAAATTTATGGTGGTGAGAGCACCACCAATGGAGTTGATTTTGATGTGAAATAAAAGGCCATCATAGTCGATGAAGTTTGAGCTCTTTTTCATCATAGTAGACATGTTCCTATTGGGACCTAGGTAAATAAATTCAAGGGCAATGCCTTTCCAAAAGATGTGACATTGTGAATAATGAATTCACATATCTTTTTTACTTATATACACCCTTAAATGTTCTTAGAATGCCGTTACATACCCATGCCAATTTCATAAGTTTCATATAGGCACCAACACCTTCCACATCCATGCACCAAGAAGAATGTGATTGACGCACAACCAAAAGTGCTTATTTACCATAAGCTTATACTACCTCCATCTCATATAAAATGTCCATTATATAATACTCAAAGTTTTTGTTATTAAACTTTGATTATAAATATTTGTATTTGTGTTATATAATACTTGACGAAGTCATATAAATAGATTCGGTTTTAAAATATATTTTCATTGTTATAATTTTCATCGAATATTATATAATACAAATACAAATATTTATCCTCAAAGTTTATTAACAAAAACTTTAAATATATTCCATAATAAACACTTATTATAAGACAAAGAGATTAAAAAAAGCAAGAGATATAAAGCTTTCTCAATGAACTTTGTTTATTATATATAAATTTTTATATGTGACGTTTGGAGAACTTCTAACAATTCAGAAAACCACATGATAAGAGCAGGGGGAGTGGGGGCAAACTTACCCACTTTCATGATAACGTCACATCAGCTTTTTAAAAAACTCACTACAACTCACTCACACTCACTTTTGGAGGTAATGATACTCACTATAACTCACTACACATCACTCTCACTTTTTTATAAAATATTTTTTTATTCATACATTTTATTAAAACACAGGTACCGATGCGACTGCAATTATATATATTCTCATCGTCCAAATTGGGCTTAAAACGCTAAAAATATCATAAAAATACCCCAAAATATGCTTGTGTTCATTGTGTATTTTAGGTACGGATATCGTGAAATTACCAAAAGATTACAAGAATCAAGCAAAAACGCACACGGGAAACGAAGCCGCACAAAGAACCGGACCCGAACAATGATTTTCCAAAAATACCCTTGAAGTTTAAAGATTTGGCAAGTTTGGTCCCTTAATTTTGAAGACTTGTCACAAATGACCCTCATTATTCATTTGTACAAGGTTAATCCTTGAAGTTTGAAGACATGTCAAAAGAACCTAATGAAGAATGCATATTATGCATATTTGGTCCTTGAAACAAATTTTCATAACTTTTTGTGGCCAAAATGAGAAACACAAACTTTGATATAAAGGGATTATGAGTTTTGGCTGATTTAACACAAAGTGACAAAGATTTGGGAAGCAAGGGACAAATATGGGCAGACAGTCAAACCTCTCCTCACCAATCAACATTCCACCTCAGCCCCACCAACAAATCAACACTCCACACCTCATCTACCCACCACGTCACAAACCACCCACTCAATTATATTAACAAAATTTTAAACCGGGTTTTAAATATTAAAATTGAGTGGGAAACGTATACTCTTTATCACCACTTCCACTAATCCCCCTAATCCTAGCTATAAACCCTAATCACGTTTACCATTCACATCAAAGGGGAAATTGTCCAAAAACTCCAAAACACTAATTCCCCTTAGCCTAATCACACCCCAACTCCCAAAGAGGTATCACCCTTACTCACATGGCCAACCCAGTACTCCCCTGACCCACATGGTAAAGTAATCCGATGGCTAAAATCTTATTCCTTGCTCCCAAAGTATTTCTCAACGTCCAAGATCACAAAACACCAGCTGGCAAGGACAAAGATCACAAGATGACCATATTCGACCAAGAACAAAGGGCAATTCTAGAATACCAGTTGCTAGGGTTTATAGGACTTGTAATATTTTAATTCTAGTTCTAGTATCTTCTCTTATGTAGTATATATATGGGTGGTTTGTACCCATATACTCTTGTTCCGGTTTTTTACCTTTGTAAACCTTTTATATGGATTAATTAAAGAAATATTTTAGCCTTACAAAGTGAAAAGACTGTGTTCCATTTAGTTTTAATCTTTTATTTCTTGAAAAAAAAAACTTGTTATAGTTACTTTTTATCAAAAGTTTTCGTGGTCAAAAGTTTTGGTTGTAAAGGTTTTTGAGATCGCTCAAAGCTTAGACTCATCATAGCAGATTGATTCTGACAAAATCAAGATGCTTTGAGGTGTAAGCTTTAAGGTTACTATTTCTTGTTGGTTACTCATAAGCTTGTGGTTTTCTAGATTTTAGTTACAAAACCTTGTTCTTTTTCTCTTTATCATATCTATGCTAATCCATTTTTTAAAGCTTGTAACCAAAGCTGTTTTGATACAAAGCTTTGGTTTAAGATTTGAGAAAAGGTGTTTTGTTTGTTTCTTAGCATGGTTCCGTAAAACCCTTCCCTTCATTATTTGTGCCCTTGGAACTGCAGTAGTCCAACAACAAGGTCTTGCACCAGCTCTCAAAAGTATTTTGGAAAGCTTGTGCTCAAAGGCACATCAGCTCAACATTGGGAGTGTGGATGTACACTCCAAAATGTAAGTGGCTTTGAGACCCTTTGTTTTGAACTAGTTTTCTTTTTGTACAAGATTTTTGTGAACTTGTGTGATTACTGTTGATTTGTGCAAGTTTATGCTTAATTCGTGTCCTTTGATCATCTTCAAATGTTATTGATAGCTTAGGATTAGTATGGTTAAATTTTAGAGGAAGTAGCTTGTTAAACCTTGGTATTCTGTTTTTAAGGGGTGTTTGGATTTGGTGATAACTGAACATTGGGTGACACAAGATTGGTTATAAACAAGTCTAAACATGCTCATATAGATTTGATAAGTTTGTTTTTAGCTTTTGGTTCAGGTAATATAGGTTAAAACTAAGTTTGCATGCTTAAAAATTGGGTAAAATAGCTATATAATTTCAGTAGGTCCTATCTAGGTTGTGTTAGTATATTGTGAGTCCAAGTCTTATTATCAGTTAGAGTTAGGTTAGAGTTAGGAGTGTGTGTTTGTTAATTATGATTTGGTATTGTTTTGAGTTAGATTTTGTGGCTTGAAATTCGTCTTAGTGCATAGTGCATCAACAAAAGTGCCCTGACCCATACCAGTCATATCAGGGACTTACATTTGCTTGATTTGCGTTTTTCTTGTGTTAGATCTATGTATTTTCTTATAAAAACCATAATCTCTTCCATGGCGGTCGTGTCTCCCTTTAATCACATCGGATCTCAATCTCTTTCGCAACACCCATTCGCTCATTAATACTTGATTATGCGTTGCTTGCGCTGCCTTAATCACGTCTTAATAGGCTCGACGGGTTGTTGGTAAGTAACGATGTTGATTTAGGGTTTCATCTTAGTTGTCATTTAGGGTTTTCTTATTCAATTCTTTGTTCTCCTGCATCATGCATAATCATAGATCTAAAGAGGATCACGTCATTCACATTTCTAAATCTGTTTTTGTTATAAATTTTCCTGAACAGTTCGGCTCCCAAGATCTGTGGGACCTATTTCAAACATATGGTAAAGTGGTGGATGTGTTCATCCCTCATCGGGTCTCCAAATCTGGTAAACGTTATGCTTTTGTCCGATTTATTCACGTGAAAGATATGAAACGCCTTATTAATAACTTGTGTACTCTTTGGGTGGGACGGTTTCACTTACAAGCGAATGCGGTTCGCTACGAAAGGACTGTTAAAACTGATCCTGGCATGAAGAAGTCTTCTCCTAGTCAAGCATATATGAAAAAACCCTCTTATGCTTCAGCAGTTAACAATTTTGAGCTCAATAAAAGTGTGCCTAATAATCGATTTTCTATGTTGGATTCCCCCTCAGTGGTATTGGACGATAGTTGTAGTCAGGTCACTGACTTATCTAGACATGTTGTAGGTAGGGTTAAGGACATCAATTCTCTTCCCAATCTGAAGATGATTCTTCATAAAGAAGGGTTTGGGGAGTTAAAGTTGGCATATATGGGAGGTCTTTGGGTGATGATTGAATGTCTTGATAAAGTTACCCTAAACGATCTCTTACAACATTCAGGTGTTAAATCTTGGTTCGAGGATTTATGTATTGCTCCCAGTGATTTCATCAGTAAAGATCGTGTCGTGTGGCTTGACATTGAAGGTATTCCCATGCGATTGTGGACTCATGCCACTTTGTCCAAAATTTGTAAAAAATGGGGAGAGCTCATGAATATTAAAGAATCCACTGTTTCTAACTTCGCCCGTAAAAGAGTGTGTATCTTAACTAGTTCGCCTCATAACATCCTGGAGTCCTTCAAAATCGTCTTCAAAGGTACTACGTTCTTTGTTCGTGCTAAAGAATTGTTTACTTGGACTCCTAGTTTTGTGGATCATCCCGACATGGATTCCACTTCCGATGCAGAATCTTCTGATGCTAATATTAACTCTACGGGTGTGGGAGATGACAAATTGGTGGTCAGCGAAGATGAAGCAGTTTCCGAAACTATTTTTGAAGCTACCTCTACACCTGATAAAGTGAATGATGCTCATCAAACTTCAGAGGATCCATTCAGATTTTATGATATTTTAAATAAACTTGAGAAGGTTGATGCACCATTAACTGATACATCTCTACCAAACCCGCCAGGTTTCACTCTAGAAAACCATCACCAGGAGGATAATAATTCTCATTCTGTTCCTAAGGGTGGCGAATTTGTTGCCTCTCCTAATCAGAACATGTTTACTTCAGCTCCATCACGTGATTTTGTTTCTAACATCCAATCACGTAAATCTACTAAGGGCGGTTCAATTCTTAATATGATGGATGATATCATCAAGGTTGGCCAATCCATGGGTTACGAAATGGAGGGTTGTTTGAAGGACATAGAACGCATCATTGGTGCACAAGGAGTAGAGTTTGGTGTTAAATGAAGATCCTTTCACTCAATATTCAAGGTCTCGGCCACAAGACCAAAAAAGAGTAGATTAAGGAGTTGAACTTCAAACATAAAATCAACTTTCTGGCATTACAAGAGACGAAAATGGATAACATTTCCTGTTCAGATGTTAAGTTCTTGTGGGGTAATTCTAATTTTCAATTTGTTTCCAGTGATTCGGCGGGCAATTCGGGTGGCATCTTATGTGTATGGGAACGTTCTATTTTCAGCAAAGACGACGTTACTGTTTCAGATAATTTCATAGCTATTTTTGGTACTTGGCTTCCTACTAGTACAAAAATTCTTATCATTGCGGTGTACGCTCCGCAATCTGTCACCCTTAAACGTACACTTTGGGAGTATTTGTCTATTCTGATCGAACGGTGGGAAGGTGATTACATTGTATTGGGCGACTTTAACGAAGTGAGATCTTCTGAGGAACGGTTTGGATCTATTTCTCATCCTTCTAATGCTCGTTCTTTTAACCATTTTATCTCCTCATCAGGATTAACTGAGGTAAAATTAGAAGGCTATTCGTTCACTTGGTATCTTCCATCCGCGACTAAAATGAGCAAACTAGATCGGTTTTTAGTCTCTAATGGAATCTTAGATAAGTTTCCATCTATCACTGCGATGTGTCTTGATAGACACCTCTCTGACCATAGACCCATCTTACTGCAAGAGATCAAATCAGATTATGGTCCTATCCCATTTCGTGTTTTTCATTCTTGGTTTTCGCGAGTGGAATTTGATGACATGGTTAAACTAGCATGGATTTCTTTTTCCCACAACGATGTTAATTGTCTCATTAGATTCAAGAAAAAATTGCAAAATCTCAAAAAGATTATAAGATTCTGGATAAGGGAGCAAAATTCAGTGCAAGAGACTACTAAAAAAGACTTAGTAGGTAAGTTGGTCCTCATCGACAAAGATATTGATAATGGTGTCATCTCTGACGATTCTCTTCTTGAGCGTCTCGATATTACCCGCAAACTTTTTGTAATCAGACAGGCCGAGAATAAAGATGCTGCTCAAAGAGCCAAAGTTAAATGGGCGGTGGAGGGGGACGAGAACTCAAGTTTCTTTCACGGTATTATCAACAAAAAACGATCTCAATTAGCTATTCGGGGCATATTTGATAATGGGGTATAGATAACTGATCCTCCATCGGTAAAGAATTTGTTTCTGAATCATTTTTCTAGCAGATTTGAAAATCCTTCTAGATCCCGATTCAAGCTCCACGGTTCTTTTTCATCGCGTCTTGATCATGACCAGGTGGAATTGTTGGATCGTCCTGTCTCGCATGAGGAAATAAAAGCTGCCGTGTGGGATTGCGGTGAAAATAAAGCGCCAAGGCCTGACGGGTATACTTTTGAGTTCTTTAGACACTTCTGGGACCTTATTGGATCTGATTTTTGTTCGGCTGTTACTTACTTCTTCCATCAAGGCACGTTCCCAATAGGATGTAACACTTCCTTTTTGGCTCTTATCCCGAAAGTGGTTGATGCTAAGTTCGTCACTGATTGCAGGCCCATTAGTTTGATTGGTAGTGTTTATAAGGTGATCACGAAGATTCTTGCTTCGCTTCTCTCATCGGTTATTCAGGATCTTATCTCCAACACCCAATACGCGTTTGTCAAAGGTAGGCAAATTCTCGATGGTCCGTTTATTCTTAATGAAACCCTAGCTTGGTGTAAAAGGATGAAGAAATAAGCGCTTGTTTTTAAGGTTGATTTCGCCAAGGCCTATGATTCGGTCAGATGGGACTTTCTTCTTGAAGCGCTTCACGCTTTCGGTTTTGGGCCTCGTTGGTGTTCGTGGATTTGTGGTATTTTTTCATCTAATTATGCTTCGGTTGTCGTCAACGGTAGCCCCACTAATGAGTTTCCTATTCATCATGGGCTAAAACAAGGGGATCCGCTTGCACCGCTTATATTCATACTAGTCATGGAGACTTTCCACATTTCCATCACTAGAGCTATATCTGAGGGTGTTTACAAAGGTCTTACTATCCACAATTCCACCGTTCTTTCGCACCTCTTTTATGCGGATGATGTGATTTTCTTGGGAGAATGGTCCGACGAAAACCTAGTGAATCTCATCCGAATGCTCAAAAGTTTTCATCTTGCTTCCGGTCTTAGTATTAATCTCCAAAAAAGCCAAATCATGGGAGTTGGCGTGCCTTCGGAGGTTGTTAATCAAGGCGCTTCTCTCATCGGATGTAAGGTTTTGCATATGCCTTTTAAATATCTTGGGGTTAATATTGGAGATAATATGGCTCGTCACTCTTCTTGGTGCAGTGTTATTCAAAAGGTCAGATCAAGGCTTTCGAGGTAGAAGGCTCGTACTCTTTCTATTGGCGGCCGGTTGACCCTCATTAAATCCGTGTTGGGTTCTGTTCCATTGTATACGATGTCACTATTTAAAACCCCTAAAGGTATTCTTCACAACTGATAGGTGTGTAAATACCCATCTTTTCTACCACTTATTTCTTGCTAAAACAAGACCAAAACGCGTATTTAAGGTCATTTGTTTGGAATTATGCGTGGTTTGTGTGTTTGTTATGTTTTCAGAGCCAACCGGATAAATATTGGAGAAAACATGGGATTGCACGGGTTTTATCAAGGAAAAAGACTCAAGACGAAGTCTATTGACCAAGAGGTGCAAAAGATTTGAAGTCACTAGGCCTATTCGAAGATTTATCGAAGAAAAGGACTAAAGACGGAAGATTTTCATAAGTCGAAGAAACTCAAGTCTATTTAACGAAGAAATTAAAAGACGAGTTGAATTTAATCGACAACAAATCCCGAATCAGAATCGAAAACGTCAACTTTTCTGAAAAGACGAGAAGACAAAAAGAAGGGAAGAAAGCCCACTCACCAACCAAGGGAGAAGCCTATAAATACTCCTCCCAATACACACACGAAACATTCTCTTCTTCTTTTTCCAGTTTTATTTTCTTCCTAGTTCTTAGGAACCATCTCCCTTAAGGAGTGGTTTTAATCTTTGTTTGATTTATCTTCCAATCTTGTAAGTTAATCTTTGTTGTTTTGAATCTTAAATCATTAATACAATTCCTCTTTTAATCTTTTGATTCATCTTGTTCTTCTTCATCTTTTTCTTTCATGTTCTTAAGCTCTATTTGGTTCTAGCTTGATTCTAAAAAGTTGTTGAATTGGTGTTTTTATGATTGGGATTTGATCCTTGTAGTTAGTAGATGATTTGTGGTTGATTTGGTAAAACCTTTCTACTTGATTGAGTTGGTTTGTGATCTCTCGTATCTTACTGTTTCTCGTCAGCTTCATAAGTTCCCCAGATTCCGAATAGGGGATCTGGGTGTGTGTCCATTCGGAATTCTCAATTATTCCGAGTAAGGATTTGAATTCTTGTCTATTCGGAACTTTCATTTATTCCGAGTAAGGGGTTTAAGTTTTGTGTTATTCGGAACATTCCAACATTCCGAGTAAGGGTTTTGTCATTTTGGTTATTCGGAACATTTCCATATTCCGAATAGTCCATTCTTTCCGCATAGATTTCAGATTTTCCGAGTAGAAGACTTTTTCCGCATAGGACTGTTTGAGTTTCTCCATTCGGAACTTTTTCCGAATAAACCAATTTTCCGAATCACCCTCATTATTCCGCATAGGCTTATTTCCATTACCTCTATTCGGAATATTCCATATTCCGAATAGCCCAAATTTTCCGAGTAGCTTAATATTCCGAATAAGAAGATTTTTCTGCATGATCATGACTTTCCGCATGGAGCAAATTATTCCGAGTAAGGCCAACATTCCGAATAGAAGAATTCCAGATTTATTTTTTATGAGGTATTACTGTTGCATTTAAAGCTTCTAGTTTAGTTTAATTATTACCCGCCTTTATCATTTTAGTAGATTTAGACCAAAGCTCCCCCTTTTAGTCACCAATTACAACTATTCCACTTTTGACCGTGATCGATTCGAGAAGATACCGAGAACGAAACAACGATATATCAATTGGGTACGAGCAACGCAAAGAGAGATCTTGCAAGCAAAAACCTTTTATTAACCAACCCAAAACTCAGTTATTAAAATGGCGCCGCTGCCGGCTCTTTTCGTAAGGATCAACGGTTTCTTGTGAGAAAAATTGGATTTTGGGATCCGTTCTTTCGGGGACGTTATTTTCAAGCACAAAAATTTTCAAAAATCCATAAAAATATAAAATTTCCAAAAACACAAAAACAATATAAAACCTATAAAAACCAAAAATATTTTCTCTTGCATTTTCTTTTTAGTGTATGCGTACTCGATCCACGTCTTATTCAGAGCCCGAGACTCTCGAACAATTAGACATGGCAGGTGTACACAACAACAACAATAATATTCCACCCCCCAAAACAACAATAATAATAATAACCCACCCCACCCAAATATGAATAATCCACCTGACTTACGAACCATGGAGGAGCTATGCCAACCCACAATGAACGGACGTGGAGGCCCGATTGCACCGATGCATGTCACGGCTCAGGAGTTTTCGTTGAAACATCACATGATCCAGCAAGTACAAACGAATCCATTTCGCGGAATTCCGGATGATGATGCCAACAAACACCTCGACAAATTCATCACTATTACCCAAAGCATGAAATCTCCCGGTGTTTCTATGGATGACCTTCGCCTCCAACTCTTTCCTCACTCGCTTTCTCACCATGCCGAAAAATGGTTTGACCGTCTTCCTAAGAATTCTATTCATACATGGAACGACATGACTCAACGCTTTTTATCGCGCTACTTTCCCCCATCCATGGTCACTAGCCTTCGTAACCAAATCAGTGGATTTATGCAAGAGAATGATGAATCGCTTTTCGATGCTTGGGAACGTTACAATGATTTGATCGACCGCTGTCCTAATCACAATATGCTACCCGTCACTCTCATTGACACCTTCTATAATGGTCTCACCTTTCGTGATCGTGACACGATCAATGCCGCCGCCGGTGGTACTTTTATGAAAAGGAGACCAGAGGAGTGTCGAGAGTTGATTGAAAACATGACTACTCACCACAAGAATTGGGATTCATCCGCATCCTCAAGATCTAACTCGAGAGTCAATGTTTCTTCTACTACCTCCAATCCTGAAATGTCTGAAATTTCTCGACAACTTGCCGAAATGAACAAAAATTTCATGACCATGGCCACAAACCACTTTCAACAAGCTAAAGCCGTTGCTATGTCTTGTGACACATGTGGTGGTCCTCATTCTTATAATGATTGTCCTTCCACTCAAGGCAATTATTCTGAAAACGTTAACGCAGCATACGGTACCTATCCCACGGGAGGCTATCAAGCTCGCCCTCAAGGAGACCGTAGCTTGCTAAGTTATCGTTCCAACAATTATCTTGCACCTCCCGGTTTCCCTCCTGCAAACCAAACCCAACAACAAAACTATAACCGCAACAACCAATCCCAACCTCGTGCTCAAACCCAATATCCGTCCCAAAGAAATACCTACCAAACTCAAGGAAATTCTCAAGCTTACCAAGTTCCACCTCTCAATCAACCGATGGCAGTGAATCCCGACGTCGAGTCATTCATGAAGACCAATCGTGAGATGGTGACGAATCTTCAGAGTCAGTTTGTCAACTTGAAGAATGACATGGTGAAACAAGGAAGCGATATTCGAGCCGAGCTAAGGAATGATATGGCCAAACATAGCGATGCTATTAATACCAACATGCAAAACTCTTTCAATAATCAAGCTCTTCACCTTCGTGATATGATTGGTTCGCTCATCCAAGGTAATCAACCCTCTTCTTCGGGTACTCTTCCGAGTAATACCGTTGCAAATCCAAGAGGGGAGATGAAAGCAATCACCACTCGTAGTGGAAAAGGTTATATGGAACCCGAGCTTCCTACACCTCCACCCGTGATTGTGAACAAGGAAAAAGAGCAACTTTCTTCACCTTCTATCCCCATTTCCCCACCACCCGTGGTTGTGAGTGATCCTATCCCCTTAAAGCCTTCTTCTTCATCCAATATACCTTATCCTTCAAGGTTGAGGAAAGAGAAGCAAAAGAGCAAGGATGATATTCAGGTTTCTAACTTTCTTAAAATGTTTAAACAACTGAATTTCAATATCTCCTTTGCCGAGGCTCTCGCTCACATGCCCAAATATGCTAAGATGTTTAAAGATCTTCTAAGTGATAAAGAAAAGCTTCTTGACATTGCTCAGACCCAACTTAATGAGAACTGCTCCGCAGTGCTCTTAAGGAAATTGCCCACCAAACTTGGTGATCCGGGTCGCTTCTTGATTCCTTGCAATTTCCCGGGAGTAGAGAATTGCATGGCCCTAGCCGATCTAGGTGCCAGTATAAACTTAATGCCTTTAAGCGTTTGGAAGCAATTATCTCTCCCCGAGCTAGTCCCCACACGAATGACTTTGGAATTAGCCAACCGTACGGTTGCTTATCCAGTGGGGATAGCCGAAGATGTCTTTGTTGGCGTTGATAAATTCACCTTCCCGGCTGATTTTGTCGTCGTTGACTACGAGATGGACCCTCGTGTTCCATTAATCGTTGGACGTCCATTCCTGAGGACCGGTCGCACTCTCATTGATGTAGCCGCGGGCGAAATAATCATGAGAGTTGGTGACGATCAAATTGTCTTCAACATGGGTAAGATTTCTAAGCAACCTTATTCGTATGAGAGCGTTAATGCTATTGATGTTCTCGATGAGGCTTGTGAAGAACATTTTCATGATGCTTGCAAAAGTACTCTTTCTTCCCTACCCAATGTTGAGACCGTTGCCTCAATTGCTCCAGCATTGACTCCTTTTGGAGAAAGTGACTTGGATGACTTCGAAGCTAGCTTGGGTCCTCTCGATATTAAGTATGATAATTTGTCCACAAATTGGGACGAAGACATTAGTACTATTGAGAGACTTCTCAATGAGGACCCATTGTCTCCTCCTGCTCCTACAGAGGTGACTAATGATGATCCATCGTTAGTTTCACCATCTATTGAGGCTCCTCCTACTCTCGAGCTTAAGGACCTACCGCCTCATCTTGAGTACGTTTTCCTAGAAGACGACGAGAAGTTACCGGTTATCATCGCAAAGGATCTGAAAGAAGACGAAAAAGCCCGACTTGTTGCAGTGTTGAAGAAGCATAAACGCGCTATCGCTTGGAAAATCTCCGACATCCGCGGAATTGATCCTCACTTTTGCACACATAAAATTCTCATGGAGGACGACTTTAAGCCCACTATTCAAAGCCAAAGAAGGGTGAATCCTAAAATCCATGATGTCATCAAAAAAGAGGTTATCAAACTTCTTGATGCGGGTATGATTTACCCTATTTCGGATTCCCCATGGGTTAGTCCAGTCCATTGTGTGCCTAAGAAAGGCGGAATCACCGTTGTGCCCAATGCAAACAACGAGTTAATTCCTACCCGTCTCGTTACTGGGTGGAGAGTTTGTATAGACTACCGCAAACTCAATGATGCCACGAGAAAGGATCATTTCCCTCTACCTTTTATGGACCAAATGCTTGAACGCTTAGCTGGTAATGAATATTACTGCTTTCTGGATGGTTTCTCGGGTTATTTTCAAATACCCATCGATCCCCAAGATCAAGAAAAGACAACATTCACTTGTCCCTACGGCACATTTGCTTATAAAAGAATGCCTTTTGGTTTATGCAATGCCCCCGGGACTTTCCAAAGGTGCATGTTGGCTATATTCCATGACATGGTTGAGCAAACCATGGAAGTCTTCATGGATGATTTCTCGGTTTTCGGGGATTCTTTCTCTGCTTGCCTTGCCAATTTGGAACGCATGCTTAAGCGGTGCGAAGACACTCGCCTTGTTCTAAATTGGGAAAAATGCCATTTTATGGTAAAAGAAGGCATTGTGCTAGGACACAAAATTTCTAAAGCCGGTCTTGAAGTCGACCGTGCTAAAGTTGATGTCATAGCCAAATTACCTCCACCTTCAACCGTGAAGGGTGTGAGAAGCTTTTTGGGTCATGCGGGATTCTATCGTAGATTCATTCAAGATTTCTCTAAAATCGCTCGCCCGATGACCCACCTCTTGGAAAAAGATACTCCTTTTATCTTTTCTAAAGAGTGTCTCGAAGCATTCAATCTTCTCAAGGATAAGCTGACTAAGGCACCGGTCTTGGTTACCCCCAATTGGGAGCTGCCTTTTGAATTGATGTGCGATGCTAGCGACTTTGCTATTGGTGCGGTTTTGGGCCAAAGAGTGAATAAACACTTCCAACCAATCCACTACGCTAGCAAAACAATGACAGGGGCTCAATTGCATTATACGACAACCGAAAAAGAGCTTTTAGCTGTTGTCTATGCTTTTGAGAAATTTCGCCCCTATCTTGTTTTATCCACCACCATCGTATACACGGACCATTCCGCGTTGAAGTACTTGATGACCAAGAATGATTCTAAGCCAAGACTTCTCCGCTGGGTTTTACTCCTTCAAGAATTCAACATTGAAATTCGTGACAAGAAGGGTGCTGAAAACCTGGCCGCGGATCATCTGAGCCGACTTGAGGATCCATATCAAGGGGACCATCCGAACAAAGAGATCAATGACTCTTTTCCCCTTGAAACCTTAATGTCTATCAATCCCAATCTTGATGGCACCCCGTGGTTTGCCGATATTGCAAACTACTTAGCGGGTGGTGTTCTCATCCAAGGGTTAACGTCCCAACAAAAGAAGAAGTTCTTGAACGATGTTAAGACTTACTTCTGGGAGGACCCTTTTCTATTCAAACAATGCGCTGACCTGATTATTCGTCGGTGTGTTGACGGACCGGCAGCTTTTGATATTCTCCAAGCGTGCCACAAAGGACCCACCGGTGGTCACTTTGGTCCCAACTTCACCGCCAAAAAAGTGTTTGACTCGGGATTCTATTGGCCCACCATTTATCGTGATGCTCACGAGATGGTTAAACATTGTGATGCTTGCCAAAAACAAGGCCAGATCACACATAAAGATGAGATGCCTCAAAATTTCATACAAGAATGTGAAATCTTTGATGTCTGGGGCATCGACTTTATGGGGCCATTCCCGTCTTCTAAAGGCAACAAATACATCCTTGTCGCTGTCGACTACGTTTCTAAATGGGTTGAAGCAAAAGCTTTACCCACTAACGACGCGAGGGTGGTTTGTAATTTCTTGAAACAACTATTTGCTCGTTTCGGTGTTCCTCGTGCTATTATCAGTGACCGCGGGACTCATTTTTGCAACGATCAATTTGCAAGAGTCATGGCTAAGTACGGTGTCAATCACCGTCTTTCCACCGCCTATCATCCTCAAACCAACGGTCAAGCCGAGATATCCAACCGTGGATTGAAGAGAATTTTGGAACGTACTGTGGGAGAGCATCGTGCCTCGTGGGCCGATAAACTTGATGATGCTCTGTGGGCTTTCCGTACCGCCTATAAGACGCCGATTGGTTGTACACCTTATCGTCTTGTGTACGGGAAAGCCTGCCACCTTCCCATCGAGCTAGAACATAAGGCATACTGGGCCTTGAAGTGGGCTAACTTCGACATCAACAAAGCCGGTGATTTTCGGAAGATTCAACTCAACGAGCTTCAAGAATTGAGGAATCAAGCTTACGAGAACTCATTGATTTACAAGGAGAAGACCAAGATTATCCACGATGCTAAAATCAAGAACCGAGAGTTCAACGTTGGTGATCAAGTCTTACTCTTTAACTCTCGGTTGAAGATCTTCTCAGGCAAGTTGAAGAGCCGCTGGTCTGGTCCATTCACCATCGCCAATGTCTTTCCCTATGGTACCATTGAGCTTTCTCAGCCAAATGGGCCTAACTTCAAGGTGAATGGCCAGCGTTTGAAGTTGTACGTTGGTGAGGACATCTCTAAGGAGATGATTCCATCCCTCACCACGTTTCCCTTGAATTAGTTCGGGACCGAGTCAGGCTCGCGACTCGGTAAACAAAAACAAGCGCTCCTCGGGAGGCAACCCGAGTATCTATCCCCCTTTCCCGTTTTCATCATAAGTGTAGGGGGAGCTATATAGGTTGCTTGTTTTTGGATGGTGATGTGATTACAGGGATTATTGCACTCTTGGAATCTTTGAACTACCGTGATCCCATGTTATCCGAAATCTGGTTCTATCTCTCAACTATCGTGATCCAATTTTCTTCATACTCACATTTGAAATTGATCACTTTAGTCGTCTCTTCCTTAACTTGAGTTAACCAACGTGCACAATGTCATAAGTGTAGGGGAGCCCTTCCCACATGCTTAAACATTGAGGACAATGTTTATCTTAAGTGTAGGGGAGACTTCTATCGAATTTTTAAGTGGACTTTTCCATGAAAATGCCTTCATTTAACCGGAAAATCATACTTTTCAACATTTTTCAAATTTTTAATCAACTTTGGCCATTTTGTCGTAAATTTTAAATTTTTATCGTTGCTTTCATATGTATATATCCCGCAATAAAGTCAAAAATATTAATAAATTGGTGTAGCTAGTTTAGAAGTCTTTTAACATATTAGGCCCGTTGCGTTTATTTTGACTCAACCCGAATAGACTTATTCTTGTCTATTCTAGCTAGTATCCTTAACCATATGGACCTTAATTGGTTTATTTGGCTAAGCATCCACGAGTCTCATTCCTTGAGATTTTAAATTGTGGAGAACGAGAAATGATAGAGTCAATTATAAGTCGGTATCCTTGCACAAGCTCACTTGGTGTAATTATTTGCCTATTCTCCCATCACTTGCTAATAAGTTATCTGCAATAAGTAAGGTCGTACGATTTGAAAGGTTACCTAGCTTCTAGCCCAAGATCGTTTAAAAGTTGCTCGGTAATGACGAGAGTTCATAGCCAAGGCATAACTTATGAAGCGGGGCGCGAAGATTGGCGAGTCCGAAAAGGCCCTAACAAGGCATGAGGATTCAATTTTATTGCTGAAGATCCCAAAAGTGATGTGAAAAGCATTATCTCCAAAATCAATATGAAGGATCAAGACTCACGACGAAAAGCAATCAACTCCCACAAAGATGATGGAGAAGTCTATCCGAAAAGACCCTAACAAGGTATGAGGATAAATAGATCCAAGTCCGAAAAGGAGGCGGATCGTTGTATCTCAAAATCCCAATTAGAGATTGAAGAAATAATCATGAAGTCGTGGTCAACAAAGTTGGAGTACCCCTCAAAAGTCTCCAAAGTGAAGAAACTCTATTATGATGAGAAGACCATTACCTCAAGAAACGTCTCTCGAAGATATGAAGTATGAAGTACATGCCAAATATCGGCCCGAGAAAGGTCTCAAATCGTGAACCAAGTTATGCCAAGATATGAACTTTCTGATATCCCGAGAAGCAGTTTTAAGAGATTTTGTCCTTTAGCTAACTATTGATCAAATCGTCCTACTTTGCTTTCAGCCTAAATAAACTATCGAAATAAGTCCAAAAATGCATCTTCATGATCATTCTAAGACAAAAATAAAATATAAGAGATACACCTAGGAATAAGGGAGTTTAAGCATTTAATTAAGCCATGTGTGTAAGTGTTTGAATTGCTAACTTATAATAACAATGATCTCGTTTTTAAGCTTAGTTTGGGGAACGTGAAACTTGAGGGTGATAAATCTTCGCAGCACCAAAAGCCCTAATGTAAGCCCTCGATCTCTTTACAAGTTATTTCCACATAGTTATGTTCTATCTTTTTGTTTGCTTTAAATTTCTTTTAGTGCTTTAATTTTTGTTTAGTAGTATTTGAATAAGGCCAAGGTTAATTAATTATGAGAAAAGTGTAATGTTGCTTTATCACTAAGCATTGCATGAGGGCATGGCAATGGTTAAGTGTAGGGGATTTGATAGGTGTGTAAATACCCATCTTTTCTACCACTTATTTCTTGCTAAAACAAGACCAAAACGCGTATTTAAGGTCATTTGTTTGGAATTATGCGTGGTTTGTGTGTTTGTTATGTTTTCAGAGCCAACCGGATAAATATTGGAGAAAACATGGGATTGCACGGGTTTTATCAAGGAAAAAGACTCAAGACGAAGTCTATTGACCAAGAGGTGCAAAAGATTTGAAGTCACTAGGCCTATTCGAAGATTTATCGAAGAAAAGGACTAAAGACGGAAGATTTTCATAAGTCGAAGAAACTCAAGTCTATTTAACGAAGAAATTAAAAGACGAGTTGAATTTAATCGACAACAAATCCCGAATCAGAATCGAAAACGTCAACTTTTCTGAAAAGACGAGAAGACAAAAAGAAGGGAAGAAAGCCCACTCACCAACCAAGGGAGAAGCCTATAAATACTCCTCCCAATACACACACGAAACATTCTCTTCTTCTTTTTCCAGTTTTATTTTCTTCCTAGTTCTTAGGAACCATCTCCCTTAAGGAGTGGTTTTAATCTTTGTTTGATTTATCTTCCAATCTTGTAAGTTAATCTTTGTTGTTTTGAATCTTAAATCATTAATACAATTCCTCTTTTAATCTTTTGATTCATCTTGTTCTTCTTCATCTTTTTCTTTCATGTTCTTAAGCTCTATTTGGTTCTAGCTTGATTCTAAAAAGTTGTTGAATTGGTGTTTTTATGATTGGGATTTGATCCTTGTAGTTAGTAGATGATTTGTGGTTGATTTGGTAAAACCTTTCTACTTGATTGAGTTGGTTTGTGATCTCTCGTATCTTACTGTTTCTCGTCAGCTTCATAAGTTCCCCAGATTCCGAATAGGGGATCTGGGTGTGTGTCCATTCGGAATTCTCAATTATTCCGAGTAAGGATTTGAATTCTTGTCTATTCGGAACTTTCATTTATTCCGAGTAAGGGGTTTAAGTTTTGTGTTATTCGGAACATTCCAACATTCCGAGTAAGGGTTTTGTCATTTTGGTTATTCGGAACATTTCCATATTCCGAATAGTCCATTCTTTCCGCATAGATTTCAGATTTTCCGAGTAGAAGACTTTTTCCACATAGGACTGTTTGAGTTTCTCCATTCGGAACTTTTTCCGAATAAACCAATTTTCCGAATCACCCTCATTATTCCGCATAGGCTTATTTCCATTACCTCTATTCGGAATATTCCATATTCCGAATAGCCCAAATTTTCCGAGTAGCTTAATATTCCGAATAAGAAGATTTTTCTGCATGATCATGACTTTCCGCATGGAGCAAATTATTCCGAGTAAGGCCAACATTCCGAATAGAAGAATTCCAGATTTATTTTTTATGAGGTATTACTGTTGCATTTAAAGCTTCTAGTTTAGTTTAATTATTACCCGCCTTTATCATTTTAGTAGATTTAGACCAAAGCTCCCCCTTTTAGTCACCAATTACAACTATTCCACTTTTGACCGTGATCGATTCGAGAAGATACCGAGAACGAAACAACGATATATCAATTGGGTACGAGCAACGCAAAGAGAGATCTTGCAAGCAAAAACCTTTTATTAACCAACCCAAAACTCAGTTATTAACAACCTTGAGATGATTCGTAATAAAAAATTTTATGGAGCGGACTCAAAGGATAAAAATATTACGTGGGTGGCATGGGATAGAGTTTTAGCAGCCAAAGAGCATGGTGGGCTTGGACTATCAAGTTTTTTCGCTCTTAATAGAGCCCTACTGCTTAAGTAGATCTGTAGATTCCTATCCCGCGACGGTTCGTTATGGTCCTTAGTTATCACTGCGCTTTATGGTTCATAATTAGACTGCCACTCCCCTAAAGCGTCGTCTTACTGGAGTGTCATCCTTCGGGAGCTCAATTCTTTGGCTGAGAAAGGTTTTAACCTGCGATCTCACCTTAAAATCAAGGTTGGTAACGGGATGCTTACAAAGTTCTGGAGAGATCCTTGGTTGTCAGAGGTCCCGCTTCAGTTTCGGTTTCCACGTCTCTTCACCCTCGAGAGATTCAAAGATGTAACAGTGGCTGACAAGAGGAATGACGTTTCTTATAGTGCCTCTTTTAAAAGAAATGTTCGTCACGGAATCGAGCTTACTCAATGGGACGATTTCGTCTCCCTGCTTAACAATGTGTGTTTTTCTTCGATGGAGGATCGTTAGGTCTGTGACTTGAATGGGGAAGGCATCTATCGTGTTAAAGACCTGCGATCTGTGTTGGATGCACAGTTCCTTTCTTCCTATGAGGGTACTCACTGGATTAAATTGGTCCCGATTAAAGTCAATGTTTTTGGGTGGCGTGCCAGACTTAATCGTCTTCCAACAAGGGACAACTTAGCTATTAGAGGTGTGGCTTTAGAATCTATCCTTTGTCCGATTTGTGGCGCCACGTCGGAATCGGTTCCTCATATTTTTTTGGATGCGTGTTGCCAATAAGTATCTCAAAAAGAATCTGTCGGTGGTGGAATATTTCTTGGCCCGATATCTCTTCTTTTTCAGTTTGGAATGATTGGTTTCTATCTATAAGGGTATCCCGCAAGCTCAAGAACGTCTTGGAAGGTGTTTTCCTCACAGCTTGGTGAGCCATTTGGTCGTTCCGGAATAAGATTGTTTTTGAGAATCAGCCTCCGCTTCGCTCGACCTTGTTTGATGAGATTGTTTCTATTTCTTATAATTAGTGTAATAGTCGTAGTACTTTTTCATTTTCTCATAATATGTGGCTTAAAAACCCATATTTGTTTTCTTTGTAAAGTTTCCTAGCGCCTTGCTAGGCTTTCTTTATAAAATTTGCCGTTCAAAAAAAAAGATCTGTGTATTTTCTTGCTTATACTAACTTCCCACACTCCACTGAGTGTGGGGGTGCCCTTGGTTCCAAACAACACCAACAAACAAGCCTCAAAACGTACAATCTTTTCTTTTTCTGTTTAGAGCAGTGGGAACAATTTCTCACCGCTAGTGCAAGTTTACCCACTGCTGGGGGTAAAAACAAAAGACCCCACCTGTCACTTTCAGCTTTTTTTTGTCTTTAGTGGCAATTTTTGAGTATTTTTCATAGTTTTAATTTTTCCCTAATTAAGTTGTTTATTTTATGATTTTTCATAAAGTTAATTTTTATTTTAATGTTCATTTAATATTTTTAGCATTAATTTGGGTTTTAATTAGTTTTATTAATTATGTCTTTTGTCTTTTAGTGGCATAAAGTTGTATTTTTCAATTTTTCAAATTTTCATAGTTTCAGTAATATAATTTAAGATTTTTAAAATAGAAATTCACTGTTCACTTTATTTAATTATTTTTTAGATTTAATTAGTTTTTATTTAAACTGTTTTGTCTTTTAGTGGTAAAAATTATCTTTTTCAACTTTTTTAATTTTTTACTGTTTAACTAAGTAAAATAGGATTTTTCAAAAAGTCAAGTTAATTTTCACATTATGTTATTATTTTTAATCATTATTTTAGTTCAAAAAGAGTTTTTAGCATTTAAAAATTAGAAAAATAGTTTTTAAAATTTAGAAAAAAATACTTTTTAGTGTTTAAATAACATAAGTGAGATATTTGTTTGATAAAATAATATTTTAGGCTTTTTCTTAATTATATTTAATTTTAGTGCTTTAATTAGAATTTAAAATTGAATATTTAATTAATAAAAGGTTTTAAAATTTATTTATTAAAATTTTATTCTTATTTATATTATTTTAAAGTTAGTTTTAATTTTTAATTAATTTTTAGCTTAAATTTTTAATTTCGTCGCGTTTTACGTATTTACGTCATACGTTTTACGTCGTAGTGTAACTCGTCTTAATTTTTCTCTTCTCAAAACCCAAAAACGACACTAATACAAACTTTGTTTTATATTTATTGGCACCATACATACACCTCCGCCGAGAACGAACTTGGACTTTTCGTCTTTATGGTTTTTCTAAATCGTATCGATTAATACTTGCCCATTATACGTCTTTTTCATAAAAGAGGTATATTTTACTACCATCAGGTACATAGAAAATTAAAACACAGTACGAAAATTAAAAGACGATACATAGAAAATTTAAAAAATAATATTTAAAAAAACAAACTAAAAAGGCAAATCATATTTCGCCTTGATCTTAGCTCGGCGCCGATACACGGCTGCACGTTGAGATCCCTCCAAATGATCATACGGCTGCATATAAAAGTTCAATTCCTCGTTTTGTTGCTTAGCTCGGGCTAATGCCAGTTCTTCTTGTCGGATTTCCATTTCTTTCCTCTTCATATCAAAATATGCGGCCTGTTGTTCACTCTGCAATAGAACGACCCATTCTTGTTGTTCACATATCCCCGACAACATCAACCTAGCCAAAGCCTCGTCGTTTATACTCGACTCCACCGATCCTATGCTCCTACTCTTAGCTTTGTCCCTGCCCATTGGACGTGGGATCGGTTCCACTTCTTCATTATCAGCGCCCTCAACTTCCACACTGTTACTCGCATCCACAGAATCAGTACTAAACGAACTAGACCTAGATGACTTGTATATCTTGCTTTTTTGAAAATTCCTAGCTAATTCCTTAGGCATTTCAACCTGCCGTCATTTCGGGCTGTCTTTCACAATCTCCTAACAATGACGAAATTTGAACGGGAACCCAACTTCAGCTTCATAATGCACTAATGCCCGGTTAAAAAGATCACCATCCGCTGCATCACTTTCAGGCCCCATACACACCACGTTACCATACACCCCACAAAATCGAACTACAGTCGGTCGAACGGACTTCCACTTCCCGTTCAAGAATCATACGTACGAGCCTCGGGCTGCTTCGTTTTGCTCTCAAAGTACTCAAGGATTTTTGTCCAAAATCCCACCCCCGTCATCTCATTTCCATGAACGTTGTCTTCAGACACGACAACCCAAGCTTTTGCCAAAGCAATTTCCTCCGCGACTGTCCAATGTGTTTGCTGTTTTGCAGCTTCTTCGACCGTCTTCTTCTTTTGACATCCCCAAGCTATTGCCTCCGGTTTAGGCCTTTGGACGGTTTCTTGGTTTTCTTGAACGGGAGACCCGGTTTGTTGATACGAAGAAAATCCTTGATACGTATCTGAATACTGCAGGTAGTAGCAATCTTCAATTTCAAAGTCGGGTTGTGATGATGAACCACCCATTTGTGTTTGTGACACATAGTTTGGTAGCATTGGTTGTGATGAGGAACCATCCATTTGTGTTTGTGACACATAGCCGGGTGAGGGGTTTTGGTGCCATTGGTATTGGTTTGGGTCCGGGCAACGGTAAGGTTGGTGTTGATAGAATGATGGTGGTCGTATGGCATTCACTTGGTGGGGTGAAAGGTTTTCTAGGTTGAACGTTCATTCCGGTGTGGGTGGTGAGTTTTGGGTATTTCGACGTCCTCGACGTTTGTTGGCGGATCGAGATGTGTTTTCTTGAGACATGATTAGTGATAATGGAGAGGAGAGTTTTTAGTTTAGATGAGATTGTGTGTGAAAAATGAGGATGATTTAGTTGGTATTTATAAGTAAAAAGGGGTATTAAAATTTTGTTTTATTTTTTGAAAAAATGACCAAACGGTCAAAAATTCATGTGGGACCCGGTTGGTGTAAACTCGCGCTGGTAAGTTTGCCTGTGTGTTTTGGTCATAGCGACCAAGTCGTGCGTGAGTGATTTCACACGCGGGGGAGGGGGGTGTAATTCGCGTGCTACTTATCGAAGTGGCTCGTGGGTTTTTGCCCACTCCGCTCAGCCTAAAGATGTGAGACGAAAGCATGGTTCAATGTGTGGCATTCTATCTTTCAATAATGCAGGGACGGAATTAGGACACAAAACAAACTGATGCACTTACAATAAATAAAATAATACCACAAATACAATTTTTAAAAACCAGATGCATTTAATAAAATCGAACAAAAATCATATTTTTTTTTAATTATGTAACACTATCTAAAAAAATTTATGGATGTCTTCAGACCTTTCGAGATCCACCCTAGTTATGTCCATGCAGTTATGTGAAGAAGGAGATAATGACAACTATGAGCATCTCGTATTAGCTAGATTCAAATATTTCTTACCACTCGAGTCTCTCAACGGGAACTAACAAATGTCTACAACTAGATGTTTTTTTTAACAAAAAATGTTCAAGTAGATGAGTGAATTGGTCACAACTATCGGACAACTGGACGAATTGGACACGATCCTATAGAAAACAAACCAATTAATGTCATTTGACTTTGATGAACCTATGAAGATACAAGGTTATTTGACTTTGAGATATACCAATGTATGTAAACTTGACTTAGATAATGTTTTTAAATGACATTGTAACTCTATTTTCGTCATAAACTTTGTAAATTGCAGATAATGTTGGTATGAATAGATCGACTTTCTGCCATGTCCTACCTATAGTTTTAAACACTGTAATAGAATACTTTCTAAAAATTAAGGTTGTACATTATCTAAGCAAACATAAAATATACAACATGCACGTGTTCCCTAAAGGCCCAAAAAGAAGACTTGTATACTTGTAACTTATGTACATTTTTTGCACCACACTTTCTACACATTTAAAAGACAATAATTCAAATGAACTGCTCATTGAAATCATTAAAAGGTCTTTGGCATACCTTCACTTTGTTTAGTTTATGTTTGTATTTTGTTGAGTTACATATTCAGAAATTCCAAATTTTCAAATCATATACGAATGTGGTGTATATGCTTATTGTTAAACCTCCAATACAATGAACTGAATGTAATGTATATATCTCCAAGTTAATGGTTTTGTGGAAAGGGCCTCATAGTGTTTCACAATCACTTATTTTGTCAAGCAGTGTTTCTCAATTACTTGATCTTTCACAAAACAGTACTTTTAAATAATATTTACCTATTACATGAATTGTTTCAAATGGTATAAATATGACCTGTTTTTCACCGATGTGCATTTTCAAAAATTACATATAAACAGTTTTAATTTTAACTAATTAATTTATAATTTTTTTATTATTTGTAATAATACTTCCATATGAGTATGATATGTTAAACTTGATATACATTATTTATCTATTTTTGAAAATGAACTATTAATTTAAAATGTCCAAAAATAATACCCTCGATTATAATTTTTGAAAATGCACATCGGTGAAAAACAGGTCATATTGATACCATTTGAAACAATTCATGCAATAGGTAAATATTAAAAGTACTGTTTTGTGAAAGATCAAGTAATTGAGAAACACTGCTTGACAAAATAAGTGATTGTGAAACACTATGAGGCCATAAATTTTAGGCAATTTTGAGTTGACCTGTCATGATGTAAACCTATTGCACAGCAAAAAATTGGCCATTTAAGTAAGAAAACAACTATACATACATACATGAAAGTTTGAGCCATTGCAACTATATGTAAATTCGAATAGACCTCCTACTACCTTGTATCTTCTGCATTCAAGTTACATTTTACTTTGTGATAGAGGCTGAAATAAGATTAGTTATAGGCTATGTTTAGTAAAAATAGGTGATTGTAAGCTATAAGCTATTAATTATAAATCTGTTAATATTAGTTATAAGTTGTATTGTTTTTCAATAAAAGTGTTTGATAAATTAGCTGTTAACTGTAAAATTTAAATGTAAAATAAATTATAAGGACATATTTAGGTAAATTATAATATATTTGAATGATATATCAGTGATTTATAACTTTTATAGAGTTGGTTATTTAATATTTAAGAGTTACTTGTTTAAAAAAAAACGAACATATTTAAAAAGTTGTTATAACAAACAGAGCTAGTTATTTTTAAAAAAAATATTTTTTAAACAAAAAGTTAACGGCTCTAAAAAAAATTTAAAAAATCTCTTGCCAAACATAACAATAATGATAACTAACATTATCGTCGTCAACTCAACGTTACATTGTATTTATTCTATCAACAACATGACCACTAAAAGGTCTAATAAGATCAACAACATCACCACCAATAGGCTAATAAGGTCTAACAAGAATCATGTATCAACTTTTAGACAACATGTAATTCAAACTAAAGAGGCTTGTATTTCACTGTTTAGTACACTTAAAGTTGTACTCATAGTTTGGACTTGTAACATATTTTTGAAAACATAAAGCAAATGATAAAAGAATTGATTAGGACATAAAGTTGTTTGATAAGGAGAGATATATGAGATGAGATGATGGGTTTTGTCTTTGTCTCACCCTTTCCCCACAAGAAAACTTTAGTGATTGTATTTTACTAGTCGGGTCCTCTTCTATAGTGGTACCCATGCTCGTTTCTTTTATAATTACGTACAACTTTTATTGCCTAAAGTACAAAAAAGCTGACCTCAATTGCTAGTTTAATTCTCGGTTTTAATTTAGATATGTCCTTGTTTGCAACTTTTTTTTTTGTATATTTTTCATTGAAATTAATTTCTGTTATCCAAGAATACGAATTAACTCTGTACTTTATTTGGATGACAAAAATCAAGCAAGACTTATATGTCAATTTTGGAAAAAAGCTTCTTTTCCAATGACAAGTGAAAAAAGAATATGCATAGAAAACATCAAAAGTTCAAAAATGAAACTTTTCTTATATGAATCCTATGGTACGATTATGTGATCCATGAAATGAGTGGGAGTAAATTGCAAAAATCGCCTTTAAAGTTTGACGAAATCACAAATGTAGTCCAACATTTTTAAAAGTGGAGGCATAGTTCATGTGAAGAATTTTAGTGTGCAATTATCGTCTTATGGATTTGTCATTATATGTACGATAATTGTACAAACAAGTTTCCTATGGAGACTATTTTTACATTTTCAAATAGATTGGACTATACCTGCGATTTCGTCAAATCTTAAGGACGGTTTTTGCAATTTATTCCATGAGTGGTTACCCTAGGTGCATATACTTGTTAAATATGATTTTGGACAATTTAGGAATATCCAAATCACTAGTGTTGTATGTCCAAATGTCACCATTTTTTATACAAATACATAATCTAATAAAAATATTACGTATGAAAAATAAAATAATTATGTGTGGTTGGTTTGAAGTGGTCTTGAATTATTTGTTAAGAAGCTTGTGGGCCATGGGTGGGCCCTAGCTAGCATGATTACAAGCCAATATGGCAATCTCAATGATGCATAAAGCCCATCAGAATAATTACTGTTTATTTTAGTAATTTTTTCAATTTCCTCATCTTGGTTTTTATAAAAGTTTTGGGACCATTGGAGTGGTTAGGTGGGGACAAAATTATCTCACTTGCCCTTCAACTTTTTTTGTTTTGTGTAATAGAATTATTCTTTTTACCCACTTATAATCATTCATTTGTTATGAAATATAAAAAAACTAAGTAATAAATTAGCAACAATTTTTTTTTAATTGTCTTGCTTTAGTATACGTAAACTTTGAAAAAACTAATGTAAACCAATTTTTATAAGTGTTTTAATATGTATATTTTGATTACGTGTCATATCACAAAATATGACACATGTCATCATTTATAATTTGACATTTATCGAAACTTACATATTGAAACATATATGAAAATTCGTTAAGGTTATACATCTTTATCAAAGTTCACGTAATAAAATGAAACAATGAAAAAACTCGTTGTTATTGTATAACTTAATCTCAAATGCCAAAGATCAGAAAAACTTTATTTGCATCTATGTTATTCATTTAAGACATTGAGTTCAAAAATTTATATTATATTTTTCTGTTCATTTGAGTTTGAAAATGCGAGATACTATTTATTTCGGGGATATTTTTTTCTTATGACTAGGAATATGTTCCAAGTTCTATCTAGGTATAGATTGTAACAAGAATTTCTTAAAATAATCCAAATGAGTGAAATGACAACTATGATATTTGTGAAATTTATGCAGGGATAATAAAACAAATAATGTGGTCATTAATTTATTTTTAAAATAATAATTTAATAAATTTGATGACATAACCAATAGGATAGGCCCTCCGAGAAAAGGATAGGTGAGAGTGATACCTCAATTTTCTTTTCCTTATTTGTGGAGTCACTGATACAATTATTTTTTCATTTACATAAACTAGTATTTGTGTTTTGTTACTCCTAGGGCCCTAAGATAATTATTTTCCATATAACTACTTTTTTCGTACCAATAAAAAATACACATTTTAATAAAAATAACATTTTTTTAGTTTCTCTCTTTTGTTTTTTATACAATTACTATTTTACCTTTAACCAATTGCCAAAAAATTCAATTACGTTACTAATGTTTAAAACGTTACAGATAGGTTACTCAAGTTTTGGTTACCGATTAAAGGAGTTACTCAAGTATTTTTTACCCGTAATAGCAGGTCATTGTTGATGACGTGGCCATATATATACACATGGAACACTCTTTCTTTCTTGTTCTTTGATAACTTGCATTCTTTATTAAAAACACCCATCCTTAATCTTCTTGTTAATCTTAAACCAAATTCTATATCAAAAACATAATCTCAACTTCCACGTCACTTGCCTCTTTAGTCTTTACGATGACTATATTTGCCATAACGGATAACACCAACACTATCTTCGCCCTTCCTTCATTATTTCTACGAACTAATTTCATCTTCTGGTTTTATGTATTACTTTATATCTTATTTATTATTTGTAATAATACTTTCAAGTGTGGGAAATATGATAAACTTAATCTGTATTTCTTAAAAGTGGATTATTAATTTGAGACGTCTCAAAATAGTAAACTGAACTATTAATATGAGACGGAGGGAGTAATTTTCACTTTTTATATAAATTTATAAAAAAATTATATAAATTTTATTAAAGATTTATATAAATTTCATAAAAGATTTATATAAATTTTATAAAAAATTTATATAAATTTTATAAAAACTTTATATAAGTTTTATTAAAAAATCATTAATATTTATAAAGTTTTTGTATAAAAACTTATATGAATTTTATTTTTCGTGTTTATACGAGTAAAAGCAAATTAAATATATTTTTATATAAATTTTAATTTAGATGAGTAAAATTTGAATTTTTTATTTTTATGTAAAATTTATTTTTTTCGGTATAAACGATAAAAATCGAATAAACAACTTTTTATAAAAAAAAATTAATTATATAAATTTTAATTTAAACGAGTAAAAAAGAGAATAAAAGTCACTAGAAAATAAATTTATAAAAAATAATTGTCAACTAAATAAAAAAAATCATTTTATGGAAGAATTTTAATTTTTGTCTTTTTGGCATTTCGGGGAATTCTTAATTCCTTCATTTGTCATACCAAACGCAATATTTGAAAGAAATTAAATTGTAAATGTCATAAATATCCTTAATATCCTCCAACAAACGCCCTAGTGTTTTTGTTGTTAACAAGTAATTACCAAAATTTATATGGGAAAATTATTAAAAGAGTCCTTTATTTTTTAGCAATTCATCAAAGGGTCCAAAAAACATGTTTTTCCTGATACGGTCCATGACAACAAAAAATATAGGACAACAACCGTTCAGATTTTGACAAGTGTCCGAAAAAAGGGCAATTCTGACAGATTGCCCCAAAAAATAGGACACGTGTCGCATTCTGCACCCAGTTGCCCTATTGCCAAAAAAATAGTCCTTTTCGAAAAAAAAAATTTGGTATTTTTTGACAGAGAATAATGGACAACAGACCTTTTTAGTAATTTTTCCAATTTATATTTAGAAGTTACATAATGTTAAAATAAAATCATTTTCAAAATCATTAACAATTTGCTAAGAAATCTTAAATACAAATACAATACACTTATATAAGCCAAAAATGCGAAAATTATATCTTGTCAATAGGTTTTGAAAAAATTTTGTTCTTAAAAGCAAACTTGATGGTTGTTGATAGCATTTGTCAAAAGTTAATAATAGTTTTAGGCATATTATAGTAATTTCAGTCTAATCTCTTAATATGTTTTCATAGTAAATTTTTTATATAATAAAAGAATTATATTTTTTGAAAATTTTAATAAAAATTGGAGGTTATAGAAATAACAATTGAGCTAATCAAATGACTTGATTTTGACACATAAGCAAAATCTATTGATGTGATTTGTTAGCCCTATATTTTATATAGTCGAACAAGTATGTAACAGGCCATCTTAGTCGTTAAAGGTTTTGTATAGTACTAGGCTAGTCGGGATAATTGGGCTTGGACTTTAAGCTAATATTATCTAAGTTATGTGCTTTATACCCAAGATAAGCCAAGCCCGGCTCAAGAGACAAAGCCCACGAGCCCACCAAGCTCATGGGTATATAAACCCTTTTCCATGTGTGGAAGAGGGTGTTGGTTCATTTCTTTTCACATAGTAAAAGTATAAACCTTCCATCATTCTTTCTTGTTTTTCTCTCTACTTTCTTCTCTTCCTCTCTTTAGATCTAGATCTAGATCTTGTATTATGGATTGATTTGGGATTAACATTTGGTATCAAGAGCCTATAGTGGATAGGTGATTGAAGATTTGTGGTTTGCTTATTGCTTATTTTCGCTGCTTATTATTAAGCAAAAAGAGTTTCGAATTTTATTTTTTAGCTTGGATCTCAAAAAGCTTGGTACTTTCTTGTTTATTATCATCCAAATAAACTAGAAGTACAAGGCGATTTTGGTTTTTAACTCAAAATCATCATTGCCCTAAGAAGCTCTAAATCGAGGAAATACAACTCGATTTGTCAGAAAACCTTGAAATCGTTGCCTTTATCGAGATTGTTGCCTACTTGCCTAAATTTCGGAAAAATCTGCAATATTGTGAAATTGATAAACCCTAATTATTCCAAAATTATAGTTTATTGCGAGATCTTTGATAATTTCGCAAAAGTCTGCATTATTCCGAAATTTATTCCGAAATCTATTCAGAGATTTATTCAGAGATTTATTAAGAAATTTATTAAGAGATTTATTCTGAAATCTTTATTCAGGGATTTATTGCGAAATCTTTATTCCAAAATTTATTCCAAAATCTTTATTCAGAGATTTATTCCGAAATCTTTTTAGAGACTTATTGCGAGATTTTGCATTGAATTATTCCGAGATCTTTTCTAAGATTTTATTGCGAGATTCTTATTCCGAGATTTTTGATCGAATAATTTTTAGACTTAACCACCCTCACAACTAGTCTCGGATCATAGTTTACCAAAAAAATTAATTAATTAATTTTTCCCGGATCGTAGATTTTGCATTGCCGGGAAAATCATAGTAAAATTTAATTTGTCCTATAACATTTTTAGGCCATTTATGCTTCAATTTCATATTTTGGCCAAACGAAAAATTTTTCGACCCGAAATTCGAATTTTTTCGATTTTATTTCATCAAATTTTTTCACTCTTCAAATTTTTCCTTACTAGTTTTTGCCTATTTCTAACTCGATCTCAAAATTTGGCTATTCAAAATTTTTGGCTCTACCGTTATATCAGACTGAAGAATTTATTGTCGGATTGAGAAAAAATCGGAATTTTCAAAATTTCAACCACAACACATCTACTAAGGTCCATAATCCATACACATCACATCCTCTTAGTGACATCCGTTCAATGGACATCTTCGCGGCATACTACGAACTTCCTAATCCTGAGTTGACAAGAAAGGTTGTGAGTATTGTCAATGCACCAATCATCCAACCAGAAACGACACTTCATCGAATCTCAAGCCCTTCTTAGGAAGTCACTACAACGGATTTAACGACAACAACGTCCATGAATGAGGTGAATAAAGAGAAGATGCAGAATCCAGAGGTTCAGACAAATAATGAGACTTCAATTAGTAAACCTACTAACAAAAGTATCTTGGATTCTATAACCAAAACTTTTCATGCAATCAAATACAAGATGTTGAAATCAAAAGAGAGATGCATGGAACATTTAAAGTTACTTCAGTCACCGCTTCAGATTCTATCAAGAGAATACCTAAAAGGCACTCGTATTGAAATTGGATTCAAACGGGTATTCGTTCTACTATTCGGTCAATGTTGAGCCATTCACAAGAACGATGCTACTTAACGTGGATCGTCGTCAACAACAACTCGATAAAGATGAATTTCAACAGGATGATTCCATGGAGGTCTTTTTAGCTCTCAACAATCAGTTCCAGCAATTCATTGACTCAAGTGGCTTATCAAACAACGATCGAGAGTTCACAAGTACATACATTGTCGAATATACTCTCGTAGATCTTCAAGCTTTCAAAGAGACACTTCCTCAACATATGAGTAATATAAAGAAGTTAATTGCTGAAAGAACACGTCATCAACGACAATTTTAAAGAAGGGTGAATCAAAGACTGATGCAGACGAATGAGAGCAACGTTGATAAGGGTCAAGCATTGGATGCTTATTCGGTTGATACAGAAAGCAGCGGTACATAATCAGAAAAGCAGCATACCATCAACAGCTTAAGGAATGATACAAGAGCCAATGATGTAGTTATCCGACCCATTTATGATGATGAGCCAATGGCTACGGTAAAAATTAACTGATGATTATGATGATCATCAACATACTGAGCAATCTGAATCCATTTTTACACAGATCTGTTGGAAAAGGTTGATAGTAATACCACACTTGATTCATCAGATATGAGTAATGATGGAGGAGAGACTGCCCAGGATGTTGATTCGAAGATTCACGAGCTTGAAACTATGTTAGCTTAGAAGACAAAAGATTTTGAGGATGCCAAACTTGACTTTCAAAGAAAAATGACAAATTTGAAGCTTATTTTGAAAAACTTGAAAAAGCAAACATTTTTCTTGAACGAAAACTAGATCGTAAGATTCAAGATTCTAAAGAGGAAACAAAACATTTTTTTAAATAAATAAATTTGTTAGAATATAAGTTGGCTTCTCAAAATCAAAGTCCTCCGCCTGCTTCATTATCTGAAATATATGTGCAACCTATCTACACTGTAGATAGTAAGGACGCGAATGCTGATTACGACATATTTGACAATGTGAACATTAAGTTAGAACAACGTGTCGCTCAATTACTTCTACAAAATGAGCAATTAAAGGCTCAGATTCAGGAAAAGGTATTTGCACTTACGGCTGTACAAAATGAATTAAGGAAGCTAAAAGGAAACAGTGTGGATACTAAGTTAGCAAAACAATCAGTCTTGGGAAACCTCCTTCTCAACCATTCAGAAACCGCTCAGTTGCTAGACAACCGAATGCGTTTAAATCTGAACGACCCAACACGTCGAACCCGAGGTTTGTATCCCAAGTTGACATGAATAGCAACTTGCCAAAAACAGTCACTCCACAATCTAGATCATCCTTAAGAAATTCTGCCTATGCAAACCCCGATCACATAAATGCTTCAAGCACCTCTAGAAATAGCTCCAAGAACATGCATAGGCGTAGTTCAAATGACACGGGTCATAAAATCTATCTAAAGGAAGCTAAGAAAAAGACAACAACAAGAGACATGACCAATCCTAAACCTAGGAGCATTGATCACACATCTAGGAATTCTAGACCCTTCTCAGATGTGCACAAATATGGAAACCCTAGGAAATCTAGAACCTTCTCAGATGTTAAGCACTTTGTTTGAACGAAATGTAACAAATGCGTGTTTAATGCCATTCAAGATGATTGTATCACAAAAGTCCTTAACAAGGTGAACAAAAAAGCTATAGCATCTCAAAGACGAAACCCTACAAGAAATAGGTTTTCTCCAAATAAGTCTTTCGTTGTGCATGAGAAAACTATGTCTCCTAGACCTTGTCTTAGGTGGATACCAACGGGTAGAACCTTTAAAACAATTGGTCTTAGGTGGGTTCCTACTGGAAAGATATTTCCCTCTAGCACGACAAAGGTTCACTGTGAACCCCCACATGGTTCTCATAAAGATATCACTAACCCAATGAAAGCATACAAACTACTGATGAAAGTGTAGGTACTGAAGTCAAGGTTCAACGGGAACACAAAGGTATAATATTTGAATACTTTTCAACAAAAGACACACTCAGAGTTTGGTTGCTAAAGAAGTAGATATCTGAGAAACAAGTGTCTCAAGGGTTTCACAACTAAGCTTCAAAATGACTTACAGTCACATTACCGACTGTAACTCGATCTCAAAAGAAAGAAAAGTTCATCCCGAGTATGACTTATCCTTAAAACGAGAAGTTCGATTATCTCGGACACGAGCTTACATAAAACTATTCGAAAGTTTTAAGCTCGTGTAAATGACTTCTAAGCGCATCACAGCTTAGGACTCGAACATCAAATAAGGAAAGTTTATCACGGACGATAACTTATCCTTCACAACGACAAAATTAATACTTCTCGGTCATGAGCTTCTCATAAAAACATTCTAAGTTTTTAAGTTCATGAAAAACGACTTCTAAGTAAATGTCGGCTTAGAACTCGGACTTCACCTTAAGGAAAATTTATCACGGATGATAACTTATCCTTCACAACGGGAAATTAATTTTTCTCGGTCATGAGCTAGTCACAAAAAAATCAAAGTTTTGAGCTCATGAAAACCGGACTCTAAAGGGAAGTGTACGTTTCAGTGCGCTTTCCCTAAGCAATAGAAGAGAAGACTTCTATTATGATTATTTTAAAACCGTTGAACACAATTTTTCAAGAATTTCTCAAAAGGTTTTTCTAAATCTTTCAAAATTGTGTGTTCAACATTCCCTTCCTTATAATGTGGTTTTTATATCTAAAAATGTCATATGTTATTTGAATAAATTTATAAGGGGGAGCGTTTTAAAATCAAGCCTTTAATGTTGTTGGGTACATCTCTGAAATTGTCATATTTTATGTATCCAACACATTTCAAAAATGGTATAAAATTGTCAAATGTAATATATTATATTAGATAAGGCATCTCAACTCCGTACCTCAACATATTTTGTGGTGTCGATTTTCCAAAATTTTATTTCATGACACACATATATTGTTGAGGGGGAGCAACCCAACAAATGTTCCATGATTCATGCGTGCACACATGTTTCTCTCCCAAACGATTTTTAGAAATTGCCATATTTTAATCCATTCATATCTCTAATAGTAAGTTTTTATATTAGAGATACGGGAGAAAATGTGATTAAAATGTAATATATCGAAACATGTGATCTTAAAGACTCAAGTGCAACTCTTTCACTCACATGCTAAACTATTTTGAATTTCGACGCATGTGTGTAGGGGGGGGGGGGGGGTATTTCGGAAATGTAAAACTCTCAAAATGTTAAAAGATTTGATTTGTATCAAACACTTTGATTGGTTTTCAATGGTTTTATGGTTACGATCTATACCAAAACAACCTACTATTCACGACGGAACGATGGAGTCAAAAGGTGGTTTAGGATAGAAAACTGAGTCATATGATCCAACCAGAACCGGAGGGATCTACCCAAGTATATTTCATAGCTAGAAATAGTTATCCTTAGGAAATATGAAGTTGAATGAAGCTGAATGCAGACTAACTACTTAAGCTAGTACTGGAACAATCACAATAAGGTGCTAGTGATGACGTATTGGTAGCATTGAAGGAGTTGAATATTCTATGCAACTTAGGCAGAAACGGGGTTAACACATCTATTGAAGACAAGTGTCATGGACCCAGTGATGCAATGGACAACCCCTCCCTAGCCATTCGGGTTTCTCTTAAAAGAAACGTGTCTCATTGTCACGGAGATCAACACGTATCTATTGACTTTCTCCCTCTGAGTTAGTTAATATTAAAAAGGTGGCAGTCTGCTCCAGCCTTTGATTACTAAAATGCACTTATCGAGTCTAGAGCCAAAAGAGATCAATCTATCATCTCATTAGGACACAATCGAGTCCTACGCATTATCCTTGTGATATTGCCAGAACATTTGAGTGATACAATTCACGATGAAGATGGAAATCCTGCTTGAGTCGACATCAAACAAGCTCATGGTAGGTAACTTGTGCGATTCTACACGAATCAAACTTATGAGAATTGGAAAGCAACTATGTTTGGATTCTTAATTGACTCAAACTTGATTCCAGGTTTCTTCACAAAATCCGTGTGATCTTGCTAGAACATTCAGAGTGACTAATAACTGGTTCTACTTAGTTATGAAAGTTCGTTGATTCCAGTCTTTTCGAATTGATTACTAGTTAACAGCGCGACTCAGTCGTTCTTGGTAGAAAATAAAAAGGTTTGATTATCTATTTTAAGCTAAAAGTGAAAATGTCGTTGAGTAAATAAGTAAAAGTGAAAGCTTGAAAATTTAAACTAAAAATAAAGACTTTAAAAGTTAAAAAGTAAATGATGAAAACTTATAAAAATGTAAACATTAAAAATTAAACTAAAACAAGACGAGTTAAAATAATGCTAAGTAAAAAGGCGGGAAAAATTAAAGTTTGAAAAATAAAAACAATTCAGAAAACTAAAATTTAAACTAAGTCTGGAAACAAGAAAATTTGACTTATCCGGAATCTGAATTATAGCTACTATCCGGAATCCTCCTTCTGATGACTATCCCGAATCCAAAGTAAAAGTACTTATCCGGAATCTATGTTCCGAAAGCTTATCCGGAATATATAATCTGACTGCTTATCCGGAGTCTGCAACTTCTTCTTATCCGAAATCTGAGACCAAGGGGTACTATCCGGAATACGGAACTTTTAGCTTATCCGGAAATGTGAAATTCGGTGATATCCGGAATACGGGAAATGTAAAACTATCCGGAATAATTGCTTAGAAGGCTTATCCGGAATATGTAATGAGGCTTATACGAAATTTGAGTTTGTCAGCATATCCGGAATTGGTGTTTGTCAGCATATCCGGAGTAATTAAAAGATACACTATCCGGAATGTTAACTAAGGGGGCAATTCGGAATAAATTTCTACAAGCTATCCGGAATATGGAACTTCTCAGGCTTATCCGGAATTAGGGAAATACTTCATATCCGGAATAAATGTGCAGGCTGTTATGCGGAATAAAGGGGTTTATGAAAACCCCGGATAACACCAATATTAAGCAAATAAGCAAATCCACAATAATCACTAAACCAAAACTTTAACCAAATAGATTTTTCAGAAAAACTAATAAGCCACAATTTAAAAACTATTAAAACACTAAATAATCTAAATATTGAAAATCAACTTTTTATAAAAAATATTAAACTTATTAAAATCAACTTATTTTAAAAACTATTAATCATAAAAATTAAGCAAATGAACACCTTGATCTAAAAACTCTTAAAATCACCAACTCAATAAGCACAATCAAATAAGCTAAACAATCATATCATCAACAAAATTAAATAAACTACATGATTATCAAAATTAAACAAGATTAAAAATATTAAGAAAGGTAGAATGAGAATTAAGAAAATAAGCTTGATTAAATTGAAGATTCAGATCAAAAGATTACAAGATTAATGTTTGATAAACTTGAAAAGTAGAGAGAAGAAAATTAAACACACTTAAAAACTAAAAATTGACTAATTAACTAACTAACACCCTCCTAATGACATATTAGGAGGGTATATATAGGAGGTGGAGAGGTTAAGTGTTGATGCTTCCTTCTTTCTTCCTTCACGTCTCGACTCGATTTAAATTCTTTGTCTTTCTCGACGTTTTCTCAGGATTTGTCGATATAAATCGAACTTGTCTTATAATTTTCTTCTATAATTAGACTTGAGTTCTTCGACTTCATTAAACTTCCGTCTTTAGACTTTTTCTTCGATAAATCTTTAGAATACGCCTTGGACTTCTGTTCTTTTTGCACTCTTGATCTTTTAACTTCGTCTTTTGTCTTTTTCTTTGATAAAAGCCCGTGATAGCCCATGTTTTCTTCCTTTTTAATATTTTTTTCCTGAAACAAAATAAAAACACAAACCACGCATAATTCCGACTTTTACGACATAAAATACACGTTTTGGTCTTGTTATTATTGGAAATAAGTGGTAAAAGGATAAGTGTTTTCACACTTATTAGTAACACTCTTTAGTGTTCACAGTGACGAATGGAAATCCTTTGAATGTCAACCTCAAACTGCACTGCGGTAGGTGACTCGCAAGATTCTTTATGAATCGAGCTTGTGGCAAACTAGAAAGCAACAATGGTGCGATTCTTATAGAATCAAACTTGTTTAGGAACTCTGAATTGATGACACTAATCAGACGGATAACATATCCTTATGATTCACTCTTTACGTTCGCAGTCTGCTTTGAGACGGTCGAGTAAAGAAGAACTGGCTATTACCGCCGGGAAAACCTGTCAAGGAGGTTCTTAATTGAATCTACCAGATCACAGGTACGGTATCTAATACCGTTTAACGGTCTTCACTGACCGGAGGTAAAACGCTACCGAGTTAGGATGAAATGTTCAAAGTTATTTTATCCGTGTCTATATATATTGCATCATATCAAGAAGGTGGCGTAGCTGTGTACTAACCAAAGTCTTCGTCACATGTTCATACTAAAAGTTAAAGACTTCCGCTACTCTGAAAATCAATGGATACCTCAAGGTCTGACTACAACTATATATGTATGGGAGATTGTTAGCCTTTCAAAATCAACAAAGTATGAACATGTCGATTCAAAAGTCACAAGAGCACAAGATGGTGATAACCAAGATTCCTTAGAATGTAATAGGTCATCTTAGTCACGAAAGCACAAGATGAAGACTATCAAGGATAGATTTAAGATCTCAACCACTCAAAATTCAAATGACAAAGGCTTAAGATAAAGATCACAAAAGCATGAAGGAACAAATCCGTTACAAACAAGATCAAGACCAAGATACAAGACCTAAAAAGAAAGATCACCTCCACAAGCATGTATTCACTCAATCATCTTATGTATTTAAAGATGACCGATACAATGGGGGATATTGTTAGCCCCATATTTTATACAGTTGAACAAGAATCTAATAGGTCATCTTAGTCGTTAAAGGGCTTGTATAGTATTAGGCTAGTTGGGATAACCGGGCTTGGACTTTAAGCTAATATTGTTTAAGTTAGATGCTTTATGCCTAAGATAAGCCAAGCGTGGCCCAAGAGATAAAGCCCACGAGCCCACCAAGCTTGTGGGTACATAAACCATCTTCCATGTGTGGAAGAGGGTGTTGGTTCTTTTTTTCACATAATAAAAGTATAAACCTTCTACCATTATCTCTTGTTTCTCTCTCTACTTTCTTCTCTTTCTCTCTCTAGATCTAGATAATGTGTTATGGATTGATTTGGATTAACATGATTGGTGAAAAGAGTCAAAATTGAATTAATTCAGTCAAAATAAAGAATTTTGATGGATGATTTTGACGAAAACACACAAAGATATATGTGCCAAATTTATGAAAATAAAAACTCTAAAAAGAAGGATGGATTAATAAAATTTTAGTGGTTAAATTTTAAATAATTTAAATGGATTTAAGTGTAAAGTTATAATTTTCCATATTTTTGTAGCAACTTTATAAAATAAACAAAATGCCTCCTTAAACTTTATAACTTCTAGAATTTATATTTTTATAAATACAACATATATGTTATATTAAAAAAAATCAACAAATCACATAATTATAAATATTCAAATAAAACCATAAATAATGGGTGTTGATTTGCACACTCCAAATATTTATTTGCACACTCAAATTATGTGTGTTGTGACAATTATACCATTAATAATTACACACTCCACTAAATGATGTAAGGGTATAAATGGCAAAACACCTAACATTTTGAGTGTGCAAATAACTTTTGAGAGTGTGCAAATCACTAGCCATAAGTTATTATCTATTTCTATTTTGACACTTAACAAAGTCAAACAATTCAATTTACATAAAATATTATTAACATGAATATAAATATCAAAATAAATGCGTGTCTGAGACATCGGTTGTGAGATGAGAATAAATACATCGGATTCTACATATTACAACAACATATAATTTTTCAAGGTCGTTATGTGTTACAAAATATATAATGTCTCGAAAATGATAACCAACATTTTAGTTAAATAAAGTCAAATCTTTTGTGCAACAAATATTTATATAAAATATAAATTAATATTATCACATAATGAAAAATCATTTAAAACTCGTGGGTCCATAAGTATCGTAACTATTTAAGTATTAAAAATTTATATTGTTTTATTGAATAATATTAAGCATTACAAAATTATAAATTTATAAATCATGTACATGTAAGGTTGATATAAATGGTTTGTTGATTAATAATTAAAATATAACTATTTAGAATAAAAATACCGAAAGTAAAGAGTATTAAATTCGAAAAATTAAAATTAAAATGAGTTTGTATTAATTTACACGATGCATAGTAAAACAACAACATAATCAAACATATAAACATTAGATGCTTTTCATATATATATATATATATATATATATATATATATATATATATATATATATATATATATATATATATATATATATATATATATATATATATATATATATATATATATATATATATATATATATATATATATATATATATATATATATATATATATATATATATATATATATATATATATATATATATATATATATATATATATATATATATATATATATATATATATATATATATATATATATATATATATATATATATATATATATATATGATATATATAAAATCACAATAACGAAATTACTTCTTAATTTATCCTTTAATTCACGTCCCGTGCGTGCACGGGCATTAAAACTAGTACGGAGTATATATGATTTAAAATAACTCGTAATAAAAAGTATGGACAACAATATCAAGATGAAGGTTGATTTTGAATATTACAAGTTTTAACATAATTTTAGATGAAGTTTATTGTTTATATCTTTGAAAATCAGTCAAAAGTAGATTGTTTTTTAAGCTCTAAGTGTCATGAAGAAGAAACTCTTTTTCATTTGAGTCTCACAAAATGTTATGTCATCTAACATTCTCATTAAAAAAACACCTTTATTTTATCTTTTCCAATCATTTTTAACCAAAATAAATTCATTTTAAAAATAAAAGTTACAAAATACAATAAGTTTACAACAACAAAAGCAAACGAAATTTAAAAAACATCAAACGTAAAAAAAATACTTAAAATACATAAAACAAAAAAAACTAATGTTGTTCCTCATGAAGTAGATGGTGTTCCCACTTATACTCAATCATATTTTGTTTAAGCTTTGAGTGCGTTAGTTTATCACGAAGTTCTTTTTCTAGCCTCGCGTAGGTTTCACATCGCTCTTCCCAAGTCTGAAGAAATTATTACATGGACAAATTGAAATTTCACTCTCTTTCGATATTGCAAATTTTTTATCATTCAGTATCATATTATGCAGTATGATGCATATGTACATTATATGTAATAACTTGTTCACAGTATAAGCACGAATCGGTTGAGCTATAATATGCCAATTGCCTTGGAGTACGCCAGATGCTCTTTCAATATCTTTTCAAGCACATTCATGCCTACGTTTAAATACGATATGTTTTCTGAATTTGAAACTGAAAAATATTTCACAAAAGATGCCCATTATGGGTAAATCCCGTTAGCTAGGTAGTACCCTTATTCGATCGTAGCCCAGTTTACTTGAAACGAAACCATTGGGCCGCTACCTTCAAGTAGTTCGTCGAACAATGGAGAATTATTCATAACCGTTAGATCATTATTCGCACCTGCTTTTTCAAAAAAGCATGTCAAATTCATAAATCGTGTGATGCAACAACTTAAAACATTATAGTTGTGTATTTTTTATCACCTCTATGTAATTGCCCGAGCCATTCTTTCGGATGATTTTTCCATTCCTAATACATACAGTCAATGCTTCCAAGCATACGTAGGAACCCATAGATCTCATTATATTTTGTTTATAACATTTTAATGTCGGACTTCTTAAAATCTCCATTAAACAATTCGACAACACACATAGTAAAAAATTCTAGACAATCGCGGCCATAATGCTCCTCTATTTGCAGATACTCATCTAATGCATCAGGTGATGTGCCATATGCCAATTGGCGTATGGTGGATGTGCATTTCATAATAACACTAAACTAAGCCGAATCGTACCATCTCGTCGGACTCTAAAGAAATCAAAATGTACGGGAAGAGGATCGGCAGTTTCAATACCTTCGACTATTTTGAGAAATTGTTTTCGGATCATGCAATAACGACGTATGAAATAACATTTTGTGAGAACCCGTACTTTCCCAGCATTATTTTACTCTTTTTATTCGTGCTTCTTGAATTTTCCAATTAATTACGTTTTCTTGTATTCTTATATGTAAAATCCTGAGATCTTGATATTTTAATATATTACACTTTTAAAGTATTTACTGATCATTGACAATACTTTAAATGGAATTATAAAATTCTTATTTTATTTTTCCATATTTTTTTAAATCAAAGTTTTTGATTTAAAATAACCCGTGTGCGTTTTACTACGAGTTTACTCAAAATCAATGTACAACGAGAATTCATAGTGGTTGCGATACCGACGGATGCCCAAAATTTTACATTTTATTATCGATTGTTTCGATAATTAATATTTTTGACGATTTCGTTTTAATTATGTATTAAGTCGTGTCGGGAAATCATATAATCATATTTACGATGCATCTTAACTTTTGAAAAATATTTTTACGAAACCCGAGCCCCGTAAATATTTTCAATATTTATCAATTACCATTTTCTACCCTTTAAACTATTAAATTGCTTTTAAGTCCAAAACTATTCACTAATTACAAATTTTACCCTAACCTTACTATATAAACCCTTTTTCTTCAACCAACTTCATTTTACCAAACAAAAAAACACACACAACAAAAATTTACACATCTCTTTCTTTCTCTCTAAGAATTGCCGCCACCCCTAACACCATAAAAACCATAATCACAAAAGTTTCTAGTGTAATTCAAGAAAAACTAAGCTAAGACCCATGTTCCAAATTTTCTTGTCATTCTAATGATACAAAAATTTCATACATGCATCAAGTTATAAAGATTTTATGATTCCATGGTTGATTTATGTTATAATCATCATGCACGAGATGATCTTGGTAAGATCATCACTTTTTGATCCTAAAAAGTTATATTTTTGATCTTTGATTTTTGTCAAATTTGTCATACAAGTGTTTTTTGGAGTGTATGGTAGATGGGTATGATATTACAGTGATTCTATACGTATAGGAATGATTAGCTTTGGTGGAAAAATTTATTTGTTATGATTTCTAAAAGGGTATCTTGGGACAGCAGGTCTAGAACAGATTTTTCGTGGGTTTAAGTTTTGATATAGACTGAAATTATTTGAAATTTTTGTAGAGTTTTCCGAGGCACTCGTTTTGATATAAGATAGAGCTTCTAGCTCTTTACGAGTCAAAAGTTATGCTAGTTTTAGTATTCGTGTACCGGGAGCCGCAAGTCGGCACAATCCGAAATTGTGGCTGATTTTGGGTCGACTCTCGGGAACTTTAGGCTTGATTAGATAATGGGTACTACTGGTTTTCCATGTCTACTAACTTAATTTGATGAGTCTAGTAGCTTTTCAAAAGACGGATTGTCGAGTTAGTACTTTTAAAGTGGTCCAAACGGTTTTATAAAACAAGTATACAATTCTGTCCCAAATTTTAGGGTCGAGTATAGTGTCGAGCTGATGGGTTTTAAACTGTAAACTTTGGCTCAAATTTTGGTGAGGTCTTATACAGGTTATAAGTGACCTTGACACCAAGTTTCATCTAAAACGGACAAGTCTAGATAGGGTAGATCGGTGTGTACATTCGGGGTGTACTTGCTGATTTTATTTTGGACACATAGTTCAATGCTTGTGTTGCGTGAGTTTGAGTATTCACCATTGGACATGGTGACTTATTCAAGTGTTTAGTCCTTGTATAAATAACTTATCTACTGGTCCGAATAAGGTTAAGGAATAGTTTGACTTGCGTTGACTTGGCGCCGTATGACGGGTCAATTTCAAGTGCACAAGTGTTTAATCGTGTAGTGATGGATAAATGGTTTAGTATGAATTCATTTGGTTCGCGTCAATGGTTTTGAAACATGAATACTTTGAAACATTTGAGTCATGCTATACTTGGTACATATCGATACTTGAGTTCGAGTTATAACGCGCGCCTCATTTTTGGTAGGTTGCGACTTTCGTGTTTCCCGGGCATCCATATCGTCGATGATCGTCTCACTACCATTGTTTCTACTCAGTTGCTGAGTACCGTGATTGACTTACCTCGTGGCTAAGGTGAGTTCATAGCCCCTTTTTACTTATATATGGTTTCTAAACACGGGTTGAGATTTTACATGGTGGAACACAACCATTTTAAAATTGTATGCTATCCAGAACTTGTATGCTATCCATAACGTGTATGCTTTCCAGATGTTTTCCGTATTATTATTGATTTTTAGACTAGCCTTGAGTTTCATCTCTAAGATAATGAACCGTTAATTGTCATGTGTGCATTGCGCAAAGCGCGAATGTTGTGGGTGGATCCATCGGGATTGACAATCCCCGTCCCATGTTGCGGTTATTTAACCATGACACACTAATATTTGTTTATACCTGAGTATTTAGGCTGAATACTTACGTAGTTAAGCTTCGCTTCATGAACTAAATAGCAATAATAACCATTTCGGACTATGGTTATCGTACGTAACCATTTTCCCTTACTTCTTGTTTACAAACGAATGCTTGTGTTCCACACCTTTACTGCTAAACATATGAATATCACACAACTTTATGTTGACGATTTTTCATGTTTAATGTCAGGTATTATTACTTAGCTTTGCTTGGATGGGAGACCGTAGGATACCATCGCAACTTGGAGATTTCTGTGTATATTTCAGCTTTGGTTTTATCTAAAAACTGTCAGAATATTTTTTTGTACTTTTAGTAAACAAGAGTCATAAAGTTAGATGAAATAATAAACCTTTCCGCATATAAAACTCTAGGATCTATGTTTAAAATTATGAACTTTTATGATGTAATGTACATGTTTTTATTACATCAGCTTTGTGTCAACTATAATTTATTGTTTCTTGTACTATGACGTGTTACCCCCTCGTTGCCTAGTTGTTCCATGTCAGATTTCGGGGGTCTCACAGATTGGTATCAGAGCGGTGGTTATAGGGAACTGAGTCGTTTTTCAAAACTTAGTCTATAACCGAAAGTTCAATTATTTCATGTTTTAAGTGTCAAACACAGAATCTGCCAATGTTGTTCGATATCTGCGCGGGTAACTCTCTAATCCTTATTATTTACTTTTAATCATGGTTGTAGTATTTCATCTCCTGATTACATGTTGAAATATTACATCACCTTAATGACGATAATTCCTATGACTTTTCAAAGCCTTGTGCTTCATGGATTATCATCCGATATTATTGTGATTACATCTGCCTATACTGTATTTCTTGAATTCTTGTGAATTGATCTTATTGCGATGATTTTTTATCGTTATGACGTTACATACTTGAATTCAGAGCGCGTATGCTGCTGACTTTCAATACTCAGTTTTCTGAGTACTATTGGTGTTTCATTTATGCGTGATACGAATGACCTCATATACTCGTTCGTTTTGAACCGTCTGTTTTTCTCGACTCACTGCTACATGATGTGCATACTCTCGTGATACCATTGTTCGGGATTGAATAAGTGTTGTTTTCGATAGAACTTCTGATTTTCATTCTACTACCGTGCGTGTTGCTTTCATTATTAAACCTCTTTAAAATATCTATTTATATATGCAGATTTTCTTTCCGACCATTCGTAATTGAATGTCTAGTCTATAGACCATTGTGTAGCTCAACGTGTCTCCGAAAAAGACTAAATGACATCGTGTGAGTCACACATCTCGAGGCACTCCTTGAATCCGTGTTGGAGGATATCGTGAGTTTTTGTAACCTCGATTGACCTTTACGACACCGTTTTACGTGACACTTGTATATCGATTAATTATTACTTCATCGACCTAACTACGTTTCGATTTCGAATTACAACGTCCGTTGTACCTTGAAAACCTCATTGTCATCTTGTAATCCCTCCTCTATTATGTGACGATTGTTTGAACATGATTGTACTTCTATAAACTTGTATCCCTCCCTTTTTATTAAACCTCCTCGCCCCAGGAGTGTGACCCGTTAATGTTCCAATTCTTTCTCGGCGTGTCTGGTGATTTTGGAAAATCACACTGCCAAAAGACCTTCCTGCATTGCATCTTGAAATCGAAGACACGGATGTCATGCATCGTTTTTGATTTCTTAGTTTATCGTTGGCATTCTTGAACTATTTTTATACTGTGTTTTCTTTACATGATTAATTATACGATTTATTCTCTTTCGTCTTTATGGAATCCACAAGCCTTGTGTGTACATTAATTCTGGGTTATTATGAAATTTGGATTTAATTTCAAGCTGTGTCGAAAAATATACTTTGTACAAAAACTTTATAGGAATTTAACAGTGTCGATAAAATACTTTTATAACTTAGACATAAAAATATATATTTCTACCTATTGAGAAGTTCGTTTAGGACATAATATTTTACTAGTAAACATTAAAATCGAGCAAGTTACGCTCATTTGAGATTGTAAAATCTAAGAAGTCATTTTCTGAATAATACTAAATATCATTTTATTGACAGATTTAATGCAAGGGCATTTTCGTCATTTTTTAATCCGATTCAAGTCTCGAGCAAAACTAGAAAGTTGTCCAAAACATCGTTTTACCCCAAAATGCATTAGATTTCGAGTCTTAGAAAATCATTTAGCGAGTTAATTGGTCAAGTCAAACCCAAAAGTCAGACCCAAAAGTCAAAGTTGACTAAAAAGGTTAAAGCTGATAGAAGTTAAAAACATGGTTTGAAGCATTTTAAGTTCGTGTGAGCTCGTAAAGTTTGTAACTAATAATATTTTACAACCATGAAACATTGATTGTGTTTGAAAACGTTTACAAATAATAACTTGAGCTCGGTCATACATAAATCTTGAACTTTTAGGAACCAAGTGATTTGACAAACTGATGTTCTATTTTCTTAAAAGTGTATTTTTGTCAAATAAATTACGATGTGAACACATACGGATTCCTTATTCCATTCTTTTATATATGACTTATTGTCATTCTAAGTTGTCTTTCTTTTCTTCTATCGTACCACTGATTTTGGCTGAGGATTGAAGTTCTTGTTTTCGCATCATTCGTTATCTTCATGAAACATGTCTCAAGACGATTCTGGCTAAACCTCTTGAAACCTTATCACCTTGTAACAATTTCATTGATTGTCTTGAACTACTATTCATTACCCTCCTGTAACCACTCGCTATTTTATAGGTTACCATATAAGGCAAACTGGTATTGTTTGCGAAACATTTTACAAAATGTTACACTGGGCATTATTAAATACGTGAGGGTTATCTTATAAAATTAATTTATATTAATTTTACAATGTATTTTCACAAATTGTTCAACAATTGGTCTTGTAAAGAATTCTTGTAACAATAGAATTTTTGATTTAAATATCTAGCCAATATCTTATTGGCGAAGAGTTTCATAAATTATTTTGATTCTTGCTTTTACAAAATGGCATTATATACATATTCTAAATAATATGACTTGTAACACTGGTTTGACGAAGTTGAGCACCACATTACTAGTCATAAATTATGCATGGCCTGATCACCTATGCTTAATTTAGAAGGAGCCATGCGAGGCCGAATAGTAGTCACCTTAAATATTTAGCCAATAACCAACTTTTAATTATGTTTCTTAAAAAGTTAGATAAATGAAAATTTTGAAAACTTTTACATCTTATGCGAGTAACAACAGTTCGCTACTTCCATATATAAACCCTTATCTTTTTTTGAACAAAGTACATGCCTCAAACACATATTTCCTCACTCAACAACCTTTGTTTCACTTTTTATCTCGTCTTCCTTCGTGATACGATTCTTGTTACCACTTGTCTAATTTCTGACCATTGATACCAGACTTGAAAGTTTCAACGTTGTTATGCTTCTATGATCGACCATCTCTATCTATTTTGGTAGACCTTCAAAACGCCTCTGGAACGTGAATAGTGATTTATGACTGGACGTGAACGATAACTTCGTGTAACTGTCATGATTGTGCGTTAGACTCTATTGTCTTGAAATTCATTCGTGTGAGTCATGTGTTGATTTCGCCTTTCATTGCTAATGTTGTTCATTTTGCTGGAAATACTCTCAATTGACTTCTTAATAATTTTCTTTGATTCAAAAATTTATTGTGTGGATTTTCTCTTTCAATCGTGTATCAACCACCGAGAACTTAATAAGTAGTTGTTGGTGACACCAACTGCACTCAAGAAGTGATGACTTGCTATAATCCTTTGTTTCTTATTATTTTTATCATCGACGCGTCTATTCTATCGTGTTTGTTAAAGAATTTATACGAATTTCGTTTTATTCCCATGTGTTATTGCTCGCATACAAATTGTTGACCTTTATATGATTCATATTCGTTGCTGTCTTGCCACCTTTTGAAAACCAAAAAATGTTACGTGTTTACCATTTGATACCTTAATCACCTTTTTGGATTTCTGAAAAATTATTATTAGTTTTTAAGAACGTTTTATACATTTTATCAAATGTTTAAATTACTAGAATAATTGTTTCAATTTAAATACCAGATATATATATCCTCTTTGGGAAATTTACCTAGTTATTCAAAGGATATCAAGCTGTATCTTTTAAAGTAACTGATTTTATCATACTTTACCTTCAATTAATGAAATTATTAAATTAATTTATAATTTCTGACAATGATTCTAAATAACTTGGAAAACCTGATTTTTTTATGGTAACGATAAACTAGAGGTTTTAACGATAATTTCATATAGTCACCCCATAAGTGCTTAAGCCGACCAGGATAACTATTTTAAACAGTTCTACTTATACTTTGAAAATCATGATCAAGAAAAAGATATAGCAACAACTTACTCACTAAATATAGATAGTTTGATTTTAAATCACTACACCTTGTAAAATTTTCTTTTAATCAAGAAAATATTTAAACTGAGTTTTAAAGTAATACCAAAACCCTGGATAACTGATTGTGACAGCTTGTATTTTAAATGATCTTATGTAATTCATTTGTTCCTTCTATTTCTCTTGTAACTAGATGGTTATGTTTTAAGATTGTCATGTTTACAGTTGCACCATTTGCGACTCATTGTTGATTAACAATTTTGATTCATCTTAACGCACTTTGCCCGTTTAAGCTTTTTTGTGTTCATTCTATCTCTGATATTTCTCTGTATTTAAAAGTCATTGTTCTAATCCGAGTTTGAAATTTATTCGAAAAGGAGTTAAGAAAACTGAAGCATAGTGAATTCTAACCATTAAGATTCGTCGTGATACAGAAATTACCTAGAGCGCAATGAAATTGTTCTACACTTTGTACCTCATCTTGTTTGCATCTTCTACTGTTTCCAAGAGAACTCTGAGGGACCAGAGTTCTTTTAGGGGGGAAGACTGTGAGAATCCGTACTTTCCCAGCATTATTTTATTCTTTTTATTCGTGTTTCTTGAATTTCCAATGTATTACGTTTTCTTGTATTCTTATATGTAAAATCCTGAGATCTTGATATTTTGATAAATTATACTTTTTAAGTATTTACTGATCATTGACAACACTTTATATGGAATTATAAAATTCTTATTTTATTTTTCCATATTTATTTAAATCAAAGTTTTTGATTTAAAATCACCCGTGTGTGTTTTACAACAAGTTTACTCAAAATCAATGTACAACGAGAATTCCTAGTGATCGCGATACCGACGGATGCCCAAAATTTTACATTTTATTATCGATTGTTTCGATAATTAATATATTCGACGATTTCGTTTTAATTACGTATTAAGTCGTGTCGGGAAATCATATAATCATATTTACGATGCATCTTAACTTTTGAAAAATGTTTTTACGAAACCCGAGCCACGTAAATATTTTCAATATTTACCAATAACTATTTTCTACCCTTTAAACTATTAAATTGCTTTTAAGTCCAAAACTATTCATAATTACAAATTTTACCCTAACCTTACTATATAACCCTTTTCTTCAACCAACTTCATTTTACCAAAGAAAAAGAACACACAACAAAAATTTACACATCTCTTTCTTTCTCTCTAAGAATTGCCGCCACCCCTAACACCATAAAAACCATCATCACAAATTTTTCTAATGTGATTCAAGAAAACTAAGCTAAGACCCATGTTTAAAATCTTTTTGTCATTCTAATGATACAAAAATTTCATACATGCATCAAGTTATAAATAATTTATGATTCTATGGTTGATTTATGTTATAATCATCATGCATGTGATGATCTTGGTAATATCATCACTTTTTGATCCTAAAAAGTTATATTTTTTTATCTTTGATTTTTGTCAAATTTGTAATACAAGTGTTTTTAGGAGTGTTTGGTAGATGGGTATGATATTAGAGTGATTCTATAGGTATAGGAATGATTAGCTTTGGTGGGAAAATTTATTTGTTATGATTTCTAAAAGGGTAGACAGCAGGTCTAAAACAGATTTTTCGTTGGTTTAAGTTTTGATATATACTGATATTATTTGAAATTGTTGTAGAGTTTTCTGAGACGATCGTTTTGATATAAGATAGAGCTTCTAACTCTCTACGAGTCAAAAGTTATGCTAGTTTTATTATTCGTGTACCGGGAGCCGCAAGTCGGCACAATCCGAAATTATGGCTGATTTTGGGTCGACTCTCGGGGACTTTAGGCTTGATTAGATAACGGGTACTACTGGTTTTCCAAGTCTACAAACTTAATTTGATGAGTCTAGTAGCGTTTTCAAAATACGGATTGTCGAGTTAGTACTTTTAAAGTGGTCCAAACGGTTTTATAAAACAAGTATATAATTTTGTTCCAAATTTTAGGGTCGAGTATAGTGTCGAGCTGATGGGTTTAAAGTGTAAACCTCGGCTCAAATTTTGATGAGGTCTTACACACATTATAAGTGACCATGACACCAAGTTTCATCTAAAATGGACAAGTCTAAATAGGGTAGATCGGTGTGTGCATTCGGGGTGTACTTGTTGATTTTATTTTGGACACATAGTTCAATGCTTGTGTTGCGTGATTTTGAGTATTCACCATTGGACATGGTGACTTATTCAAGTGTTTAGTCCTTATATAAATGACTTAGCTACTGGTCCGAATAAGGTTAAGGAATAGTTTGACTTGCGTTGACTTGGTGTCGTATGACGGGTCAATTTCAAGTGCACAAGTGTTTAATCGTGTAGTGTTGGATAGATGGGTTAGTATGAATTCATTTGGTTCGTGTCAATGTTTTTGAAACATGAATACTTAGAAAACATTTGAGTCATGCTATACTTGGTACATATCGATACTTGAGTTCGAGTCTTAACACGCGCCTTATTTTTTGTAGGTTGCGGCTTTCGTATTTCCTGGGCATCCATATCGTCCGTGATTGACTTACCTCGTCGGTGATCGTCTCACTACCATTGTTTTTACATGGTGGAACACAACCATTTTAAAACTGTATGCTATCCAGAACTTGTATGCTATCCATAACGTGTATGCTTTCCAGATGTTTTCCGTATTATTATTGCTTTTTAGACTAGCCTTGAGTTTCATCTCTCCGATCATGAACCGTTAATTGTCATGTGTCCATTGCGCGAAGCGCGAATGTTGTGGGTGGATCCATCGGGATTGACAATCCCCGTCCCATGTTGCGGTTATTTAACCATGACCCACTAATATTTGTTTATACCTGAGTATTTAGGCTGAATACTTACATAGTTAAGCTTCGGGGGTTCATGAACTAAATAGCAATAATAACCGTTTCGGACTATGGTTATCGTACGTAACCATTTTCCCCTATTTCTTGTTTACAAACGAATGCTTGTGTTCCACACCTTTACTGCTAAACCTATGAATATCACTCAACTTTATGTTGACGATTTTACATGTTTAATCTCAGGTATTATTACTTAGCTTTGCTTGGATGGGAGCCCGCAGGATATCATCGCAGCTTGGAGATTTCTGTGTATATTTCAGCTTTGGTTTTATCTAAAAATTGTTAGAAGATTTTTCTCCTTTTAGTAAACAAGAGTCATAAAGTTAGATGAAATAATAAATCTTTCCGCGTATAAAACTCTGGGACCTATGTTTAAAATTCTGAACTTTTATGATGTAATGTACATGTTTTTATTACGTCAGCTTTGTGTCAACTGTAATTCATTGTTTCTTGTACTATGACGTGTTACCCCCTCGTTGCCTAGTTGTTTAATACAAGGTTTTTGCCAAGTCAGAAAAGTTATCGTCTCGTCTCGATTTGAATTAATCTTGGTTTAATGTGTGACTCAATTTTATTTTGGTGGGTAAAATAATAGGTTCTCGTTGAAGTAAAGTAAAATTGCCAAACTTTAAAGTAAATGACTAGGTAAATAACGTTAACAATGATTAAAAAGTAAATGGAGAAAAATTAAGACTTTAAAAGTAAATGACAAAAACTTAAGACTTTTAAAAGTAATTAAATAAATGTCGAGAAATTAAAGCTTAAAAAAGTAAATTTGAAAACTTAATAAAAGTGCAAACTTGAAAATTTAAAATAAAGTAAAACAATTAAAATAACACTTAACAAAATTGGCGGAAAAAATAACATTTAAAAACTAAACAGGGAAATTAAAACTCAACATATAAGTCGGGAAACAAAATGCCAAACCTAAGTCGGAATGCATATGCTTTACCTAAGTCGGAATGCATAATACTAGAACTAGTTCGGAATGTGTGTTGTTGACCTAATTCGGAATACAGGCAAGGAGCTAATCCGGAATCCAAGTCGTGAACATAATTCGGAATATGTGATTCCCAACCTAATTCGGAATGGAATCCCACATGTAGTTCGAAATCCGTGGTTTTGACTTAACTCGGAACGAGGTTACATGCACTTAATTCGGAATATCGGGTTCACAACCTAATTCGGAATAGGCTAGTTTCCAACCTAATTCGATTACACTTCTACACAAAGTTCGGAATCCAAAGTTTGCACGTAATTCGGAATAGGTGATCACACCTATAATTCGGGAAATGAAGTCTAGTATCTAGTTCGAGAAAAGGAAATCTACAAGTAGTTCGGGATATTAGGGTTTTAACATAACCCGAATTTGATAAAAATAAGCAAATCAAAATTAAGCTAAAAACCAATTAAGCACTTATCTAAAAACTTAACCAAAATGATTTTAAGAAAAAGCAAATAAGCCAAAATTTAAAAACTTTTCAAAACACTAAATAATTAAAATATTTAAAATCAACTTTTTATAAAAAACTTTTAAAAACACTTAATTAAAATCCAGAGAAGCACACAATAAGCTATAAAATCAATAAGCTAACACAATCAAACACACAAAAACATAAAAACAATCAAATAAGCATGACAATAAGCAAATAAGCATAAAGATCAAATTAACAAGAAAGGTAGAATGGGAGATTAATTAAAAACTTGATTAAAGATAAAGATTCAACAACAAAATTAAATACTTACTTGAAATTAAAGACAAGAATTTTAAATGTCAATATGAAAGTGCATGGAAAATTGATGAGACTGCTTTTATACATGGTCTCATCGTCCAAATCGGGCTTTAAATGCATTAAATATCATCAAATATACCAAATATATGCTCGTGTTTGTTACTTGTGTATTTTTAGGTACGGATATTGAGGAAATGGCAAAAGATTACAAGAATCATTCAAAAACGAACACGGGAAACGAAGTCGCACAATGAACCGGGCCCAAGTTTGGAATTTTGCAAAAAGACCCTTGAAGAATTGAAGATTGGCAACTTTAGTCCCTCATCTTTGAAGAACTTGTCACAAATGACCCTCCAAATGTCAAATGTACAAGTATGGTCCTCCATGTTTGAAGATTGTACAAGACCAGTCCTTGAAGAATCCAAGAAAGTACAAGAAAGCCCTTGTTAAAAGTTTTTAAAGGTTTTGTGCCAAAAATGACAACTTGCCAAAAGTTGTCTAGTGTAAAAGAGGCGTTGATGGCATTATTAACAAAGTGCAAAGAACAAGTAACTCTGGGGGCCAAGTCTGCCAAACAACCAAACATATCCACCCACCCAGCTTTTGACACGTCATACAACCCACCCACAAACCCATACCCTACCCAGTCCAATACCCAAACCCGGTTTTATTTAAAAAGTGGTCAAATGGTCAACAGACCTTTCCCACTAAACAAGGGATTTAAAATTCCCTAATCCTTTTTTAGATTAAAACCCATCCTGCTACCCCCATTTTCACTTAAACCCTAATTTCCCTAATCCCTCATTACCCAAAATTAGCACCCCATCTTGTCCAGATCACTAATTAACCCTTCCCTTAACCCAAACCCACTCAAATATTCCCTCCCAACACACCCATGTGTTGGGTAGGACCCTACCCTGCTACATCATTTTCACACCAAAACCAAGACCCGACCAGTTTAACGTTTGGGATGATTCTCCTTGTCCTCCAAGCTAAAACAAACGTCGAAGATCATTTTTCAAGCTGGCATCTTCATATCCATCACATGGCAACTTTTTGACCAAGATTTCAAGATGAAGATCAAGGGCACTTTAGAGATTTCAGTAACTAGGGTTTTACCATCTAGATTATTCTATAGCTTAGTATAAAAGGGAGTCGACCTGTGACCCCTTTTCTTGGTTCCAGATTTTTTTTTCAAGCATTTTTAATCTTTTTCAAAAATTATAAAGTTGGTATTTTTTGGATAAAGTGTAATTCCTTTTATTGTTTTTTAGAAATTTGGTGCATGCTTGAATAAGTCTGAGTTCCACATTATTGTTACTTAAACACTTTGTGTTTATTGGATTTTCAAAAAAATTTAAAAAGGGTTTTGATTTCAGAAATTTGATGAATTTTTGAGAAGTGAAAGTGGATCAAAAATTCTTGAGTTTCTGAATATTTAACTTGTTTTTAAAACTTGTTAAAGGTTTCAAGGTTGGTGAAAAGATTTTTAAGGAAGTTAGAAAAAATCAGAAAGTTGTTTTTTTTGTGCTTGTTTCATGTGTTCTTAGCAGGGTTGTTTGGGCTTGATTGATTCAAGGTTCAGCTCAATCCCGAGTTTGAGGGAGGTGACATCAGTCACTGAGGGACTTGGAAGTAAGTCCCTCAAGGTAAAAACCTGTTTACCTTTTTAATTTTCAGTTTTTTTTTGTTACCTATGTGATTTGCTTGAACCTTGTGTAAGTGTTGGTGCTATTGGTTTGATTTGAGTTAAGTTGTGGTAATATGCATATTAGATCAGTTTTTAATCAGTTTGGTAGGATTTAATAACCATTTGCTTTGTTAAAAGTTCTTTTAATATTTTTAAGGGGTGTTTGGATAAGGGTTTTAAGGGTGAGATTTGGTTAAGTTTTTAAGTTAAGACGTGTTAGAATCACTCACTAGGGTAGCATAAGGTTGTAAGTTAGCTTAGTGTCAGTTTTAGAGAGGTTTAAAACAGGATTGTATGAAAAAGGTTTGAAAAATATAGCAAAATCTGTCAAGTTCATTTTCTACTTGGTTTGTATGAAATTGAGCCAACAAATCTTGTAATCTGTTAGAAGTTAGGATTATATAGGTTTGAAGATTGTTTGTATGCTAGTTGGTTGCTTTGTATGCATAAACTTGGCCTTTGAAACTTAATTTTGTGCATGTACATTGGTGAAAATTCACCAGACCTAGACAAGTACTACAGCAACCTTCAATTGCCTTTGTGTGCATATTTTGTGTTACTTGGAGTGTTGAATTTGCTTGCTTTGTGTTTTATCTGACTCCTTGTACTCCAAAGAGTACAAGGGTGCCCTGATTGTCCACTAAAACATCACAAAAATCAAACCAAGCTCCTCTTGGTGTAATATGCACAAGTGAAGAATTTGACTTTGGCTTGTGTTCATATAAGCTCAACTGAGCCCGTTTTTGGTCATAATCTTGCTTGATCTTTGATAATTTTGGAAGGTGTTTGTGTTTTTAAAGCTTAAAAGAAGTCACTGGATTGGTTTTAGAAAGGTAGAAAGTAAAAAAAAATACAAAACCAAAAAGGACTGGCCAGGACTCGAACCTGCGCCATCCTCCTCACAACACAAACAAGTTACCATTGCGCCCTAGGGTCTTTGACTACTAGGGTTGCAATTGAATTATACTTAAGGGGATTTTCACTTGGGCTTTTTAAATAAGCCGTAGCTTATTTGGTCTTTTCCAACTTATTTATTAAGCTTATTTGCTAGTTTACAATTTTCCTAGGACTTTATTAAGTTTTCAGACTTTTCTGTTCAAAAAGTAGATTTTTCTCTTTATTTAATTATTTATTAGGATTATTTTTAATTTAATTTTTAGAAAGTAATTTAAAAATTGCAAAAAGTATTTTAAAAATCCAAAAAATAGTTTTTAGGTTTTATTTAAGTAATTTGAGGTTTACATTTCAAAAAGTTTTCAAAAAGTCTTATTTTTAATTTTATTTGATTTTAGGGTTTTTAGACAACTTTAAAAATTAATATAAAATTAATAAATAGGTTTTAGAAAATTTTAATTGCATTTTTATCTTAGTTAGAATATTTAGGATTTTTGGTAATTTTTTAGAATTTATTTATAAACCTTTTATTTTATAATAATATTTTAATATTATTTTATTAGTAAATATTCAAAGTTTAATTTTTAACTTTTTTTTATTTTTCCTAGATTGTAGACATTAAATTAGGAACTTTTTTACTTTCCAAATATTTTTTAGGCTTTTCATTTAATTTTTAGAATTAATTTAAAATTTAATAGATTTTAATAGTTTTTAGGAGTTTAAAAATAGTTTAATTTGGTTTTAAAATTTTTAAAAATAGTTTTTAGCTTAATTAGGTCATTTTTGAGGTTTACAAACTTGAAAATCTTGTTTGGGGCTTTTTAATAACTAATTGTGATTTTTAGGGCTTTAATTAGCATTAAAAAGTCATTATTTAATTAATTAAAAGGTTTTAGCAAGTTTGGATTTTTTGTAAACTCTTAGAATATTATTGTGGATTTTTAGTAATTTTTAGGAATTTTTAGGTTAAAATTTTAATTTTTGTTGTTTTTTACGTTTCTACGTCTTAACTTTCTAGTAGTAGTTTTTGTTAATTTTTATTTTTTTTCGTCTTCGTCATTTTCTCTTCTCATTTCTTTCTCAATCAATATAATTACAAATCAATATCAACCCTTAACACAACGCACGTGCCTCCTCGAGAGAACGATCCCCACTTAAGGGTCATAAGTGTTTACGTTTTCCTAAACGTACGCTTAATACTTACCGCTTTTACCGTCCTTTTCCTAAAGGGGTAAAAATACAACCATCAAAAATAAATGTGGAAAGACTAATATGTAAAATTAGCTAACACCTCCTAATGTGTCATTGGGAGGGTATTTATAGGAGGATTAACATGTGTTGATGCTTTCTTCTTTCTTCTCGTCTTTCATCTTTTAAATTCTTCGACTTTCTCGACGTTGTCTTGGGATTTGTCGATATAGATTGAACTCGTCTTATAATTTTCTTCTTTTATTAGACTTGGTTCTTCAACTTCATTAAACTTCTGTCTTTAGACTTTTTCTTCGTTAAATCTTCAGAATAGGCCTTGGACATCCGTTCTTTTTGCACTCTTGATCTTTTGACTTCGTATTTTGTCTTTTTCTTCGATAAAAGCCCGTGAAAGCCCGTGTTTTCTTCTCTTTTCACATTTTGGTCCTAAATCACAACAAAAACATAAACCACGCATAATTCCGACATTTACGACACTAAATACACGTTTTGGCTTGGTTATTATTATAATTAAGTGGTAAAAGGATAAGTGTTTTCACACTTATTAAATCCCCTACACTTAACCATTGCAATGCCCTTATGCAATGCATTGATTTACAAAGCAAGACTTACATTGTCCATCGTAATTAACCCACCTTGGCCTTTATACAATACTAGACATTAAGGAAACGTAAAAAGATAGAAGATAACAAAATATTTGAAGGAAGAAAACAAGTAAAGAGATCAAAGACTTACATTAGGGCTTTGGTTGTCATGAATGTTCATCACCCTCAAGTTTCACGTTCCCCAAACAAAGCTTAAAAATGAGATCATTGTTATTATAGGTTAGCAAACTAACACAAACTCATGTGGCCCAATTGTTTACTTTGATTCCCTTATTCCTAGGTGTATCTCTTATATTTTATTGTTGTCTTGAATGATCACGAGGATGCATTGTTGACTTATTTCGATAGTTATTTAGGCTGAAAATAAAGTAGGACGATTTAATCAATAGTTAGCTAAAGGACAAAATCTTTTAAAACTGCTTCTCGGGACCTCATAAAGTTCATATCTTGGCATAACTCGCTTCACGATTTGAGACCTTTCTCGGACCGATATTTGGCATTGACTTCATACTTCAAATTTTGAGAGACGTTCATGAAATAATGGTCTTCTCTTCATAATAGTAATTTCTTCCCTTGAAGTTTTGAGAGATTCTTCATACTTGGACCACGACTTCTTCATTTTTCTCTAATCTTTATTTGGGATTTTGATATACAACGATCCGCCTCCTTTTAGGACTTGGATCTATTTATCCTCATACTTTGCTAGGGTCTTTTCGGATAGACTTCTCCATGACCTTTAGGGGAGTATTTGCTTTATGTCGTATGTCTCGATCCTTCATATTGATTTTTGATAAATGATTCTTCACATCACTTTGTATCTTTAGCAACAAAATGTAGCCCTCATGCCTTGTTAGGGCCTTTTCGGACTCGCCTATCTTTGCATCCCGCTTCAATAAGTTATGCCTTGGCAATGAACTCTAACTAATACCGAGCAACTTTTAAACGATCTTGCGCTAGAAGCTAAGTAACTTTTCAAATAGTACAACCTTACTTATTGCTATTATATTTATTAACAAGCGATGGAAGAAAAAGCTCATAATTAACTCACATAAATTCATGAAAGAATATCAAACTTATAATTGACTCTATCATCTCTCGTTCTCCACAATTTAAAATCTCAAGGAATGAGACTCGTCATTTGCTTAGCCAATTAAATCAAAGTTTTGGGTTTTCAAGTCATCTATAGGATCTTGCATCTTCTTAGACTCAATTTGCATTTTAAAGTTCCCTTGATAAACGACTTTCTAGGATCAATTATAGGAACTTGCGGAAAGTTCTTGTTCTTAACCCATATGAGTTAAGACTTTCACGTTTTAAAGTTCCCTATATAAAAGCCTAGCAAAATTTGACTTAAACACGTTAAGGATACTAGCTAGAGTAAACTTGAATAAGTAAACTCGGGTTGAGTCAAAAGATTCACGACATTAAAAAATATCAAAGACATCTAAACTTATTAAAATCATTTTATTAAAATTTATTCTAGCAAAGAAAGAAAATAACTATAACAAAGGTAAATACTAATAGGCAAAAATAGATCAAAAATTTTGAAAAATGTCGAAAAATCAATTTTCCGGTCAAAATGAGGACAATTAGAAGGAAAAGCCCACTTAACTTCGATAGAAGTCCCCCTACACTTAATATAAACATTGTCCTCAATGTTGAAGCATGTGGGAGTAAACTCCCCTACACTTAGGACATTGTGCACGTTGTTTAAATCTTCCTAAGGAAGAGACGACTAAAGTGATTCCTATTTTAATATTGAAGAATATAAAATAGTGAATCAAAAGAGTTTAGGATAGAACCGGGAAGACGGGTACACAGAATCACAGGTCGTCAAAAGTCATCAAGAATGGATCTTTGAAAGCTCGAATCCCTGCACATCATAAGAAAGAAAACAACAAACACATACTAGGGTCTCCCCCTACACTTATTATAAAACAGATAAAAAGGATAGATACTTGGGTTTCCTCCCGAGAAGCACTTGTTTTTGTTAACCGAGTCGGGAGCCTGACTTGACCTTGATTAGCATGGTAATAACCTTGAAGAACATCCACCGGGATCAAATACATGGTTTTCATCCATCAAGTAGCACAAGCTTAAGGTGAACAAGGCAAGCCAAAGAAGAGGAGGCAAGGTTCCCTTAAGCATTTGTTGAGCACGGTGGTAGAAAGTATGATGAAGTGCAAGCATATCTCCATTGTTTCCAAAAATCTTTCCTTTTATTTCATCATATGGATACTGAGATGGCTTGAAATTCCGACACCCGAATCAAAAACCTTTCCTTTAGGGGAAAATAACACTCAGGCTCAGTAGACCTTGAAGAAGATCCGTTCATAAATCTCACAATCTCATCCTCAAAAGGTGGAGAAAGTGGTGTCAAGACATAAGTGTTGCGGATATCAGTGTCATCCGGTTTCTTCTCCTTTGAAACGGGTTTCTTAATATCCGAAGAAAGATAAAGACCACTATCAAAGTCCAAAGGAGGAGAATCATTCTCATTGGGGAAGTAAGTATTGAGAAAAGTAGCAAAATCTTCCTCAAATGAGTAATCATCCAAAGTAGGATCAAGCATTGTTGGTGGAGGATCTTCATCAAAAGTGGAAGCAAGGTCATCATTTGAAGAATCACTCGAAAGAGTATCAACATTATCAAAATCATCATATGTTGGCATGTCTTTATACTTTGAAGTAAAATCATCATAATCATCCATATCGGAACTAGAATCATCATAGATTGGTGGAGCATCATATATGGGTGGAGGATCCAAGTTGGAGAGAGAATCATCCACATCATCTTGGAAAAGTGGATTATCATAGCAAGAATCGAAAAGAGGATTGTTGTAGACGACAAAATCATCAAGCTTTGTACTTTCACAAGTAGTTGTATCAAGCTCGTCTTGAAGCACATTAATCATATTCGCCGATTCTCTTCCATTGGATTTGTTTCTGATCTTCCCCATTTTAAAAACTTGTTGATCATTCCCGACCCTTAAGATCAGTTCACCTTCGGCAACATCGACTAAAGCTTTTCCGGTTCTCAAGAATGGCCGTCCAAGTATTAACGGAATACGAGGGTCCATTTCATAATCAACAACAACAAAGTCGACCCGAAAAGTGAAGGTACCAAATTTTACAAACACATCTTCGGCAATACCAGCGGGGTAAGCGAGAGTTTGATTTGCTAGCTCAAGAGTCATCTTTGTTGGTGTAAGATCGGGTAATGATAACTTTTTCCAAACACTTAATGGCATCAAATTTATACTTGCCCCGAGATCGGCTAAGGCAGTAAATTCTTCGGTTTGGTTAAAAGTACATGGTAGCACAAAACGACCGGGATCTCCAAGTTTTTCCAGAAGTTCTTTATGAAGGACTGCAGAACAATTTTCATTCAATCGAGTATTAACAAACTCGGCCATCTTCTCCTTCTTACTAAGCAATTCCTTGAATGCTTTCACAAATTTTGGCATTTGGACAAGTGCTTCAATGAGGTTAATGTTAAAGTTCATTTGGGAGACCATCTTCATAAAAGAAGTAACTAGAGCATCCTCTTTAGTAAGCAATTTGAACTTGTCTAAACGAGAAGGATAAGGGATATTAGGTTTAGGTGGTGTAGGTGTAGAAGGTGAAGGTGGAGTTGTTGAAGGTTGAGAAGTAGAAGGTTTATAGGTGGGAGGTAGGGTTGGTGAAGGGTTCTTCTTGGGTACTTCTGCATTAAGAGGTGGAGACGGTAATGGAGAACTAGTACTAGGCGTGGAAGTAGGCGGGATAAATGGTTGTGGAAGAGGTGTAGATGGAGTAACTGGGGGAGGGGTAGAAGGTCCTACTAGAGTTGCTCCACTACGTGTAGTAATAGCACTCACATTCGCTCTAGGGTTCGTCAGTATTCGAAGGAAGAGAGCCCGAAGTAGAGGGTTGATTACTTTGGAAGAAACTGGCCATCATATTCCTCAAATTAGTCGTTTGATTGCTCAAAGAATTTTGCATATCATGTCTAAGCTCGGTTCGAATATCATTCCCTTGTTTAGTGATATCTCCTTTCAAGTTGATGATTTGGCTTTAAAGATTCTTAACTACCTCTCCATGGGTCCTCATGAAAGTTTCAATATCATGATTATAAGTCGTGGGTGGAGTGATTGGTGGTGCTTGTTGAGTGGGTGGGTGATAGGGATTAGAAGCTCGAGGTTGGTTTGGATTGCTTCTATTAAAATTTTTGGGGTTGTGGTTTTGAGGAGAAAAACCGGGCGAAAGAAAGTTGTTGGAATGATAACTTAGCAAGTTACGATCACCTTGAGGTCGGGCTTGATAGCTTTCCGTTGAGTAGTTACCATGAGCCGCATACACGTTTTCCGGATTGTCATAAGTATAAGGACAATCAGTGTATGAATGAGGACCGCCGCAAGTCTCACAAGAAAGTGCTACAGCTTTAACTTGTTGTAGTTGATTTGTAGCCATGAGTTGGATATTTTTGTTCATTTCTATCACACTCCCAAAATATCAGAGTATAATGGCAACAAGGGAGTGGTGACGTCATGATTATCATACACACAGTTACAAAGAACGACCTCTAAATGAGACGTTCGGAAAATTGATCACTTTCATTTGATAAAATAAATAGTTTTAACATAGTGCGGAAGCATAAAACTGGTCACAGATACAAAAACATAGTTTCCAAATAGTACAAATGATCTTTATTTCCAATAGAAATGACGGCAGTGCATGAGACCTCACATAGCATCTTCGTTCTTAATACCTGAGAAAAACATTGCTAAAGCGTCAACATAAAGTTGGTGAGTTCATAGGTTTAGTTAATTTGAAGTGTTTAATGAACCACAAGATTTTCCCAAACGTGATGACAATATAACAAATACAAAGTCATCATAAAAGCATTTATTACAGTCTAAGCTCGTGACACCGAAGCGTTAACAACACCGGCAGTATAATCATATAAATGTAGCCCAACTGGATGCCTAAACCCACGACATCCTATCTCAGACTCAAATGAAACTGTGCCCGCTTGTCCCCTGTTGGACCAAGACGGACAGGGGCGTCAACCCCGATAGATCTATCCATAACATTCGCGCTTACACAAAGTAATTAACGGTTCACGATTCACGGGCCAAAGCAACTGGGTTTTTAGTGGGACTTAGACTAGTATATAAATCAGTATATGCACTTGTGTTCATACGTTAAATTAAGCAATGTCTCACCCCAAAAAGCAGTAAAAGCAGTTAAAAAGTGGGGCTATAAACTCACCTCGTTAAATAAGCAAAGTGACGGAAATGCAAATGTAACTCGAGAATACGATCACGTTATCCACAACCTATTTGAATATAAGGACCGTGTTACGACATCTAAAATTTATGTCAATAAAATGCATGACATCCTAGTTGTGCTTGACGATAAATTTCGTTTACGGAAAACACGACAATTAAAACTTGGTTATTTATTAAACGGGCTTTGGGCTTAATAATACCTTTTATAACTCCAAAATTCTGTGTGGGCTTATATAACCCGGCTGTCCAAACAGCCCAAGCCACTCAAGAAAGATAATGGACTCGGCCCATTTGGTTATTTTACCCGCCCAGCCCAACAGTCGATATAAACAAGGTGGGGGTGGGTTATATTCATTTTACTCTTCCCAAAACTCACAGTCAACTCTCATTTTCCCAGATTTATATCCCAACCGTCCCATCTCTCTCTCTCTCTCACTCTAGAAATTCAAATCAAAAGGTTTCCATAGCTAAAAAATAACACCAAATGATTTATTATCATTATAAACACGAAACCCAAGTTGTTTATCAAGAGTGGGATCTGGGTTTTCATCCTATCATTAAAACGCGACCAGTTCTAGGGTTCATCAGGGTCGATTCGGTGGTGGTTCTAATCAAAGATAAGTTTTAATCTCCTCTTCTCTTAACAAAATGGTTTAAATGATTTTCGATTATACATTCGAATTTAAAGAGGTTTACTGATTTCAAAATCATTTGATTTATTAATATATGACAAGAGGGTTTCTTGATTTTTAAAATAAGAAATAATTAGGGTTTTCGGAAATATTGGGGGTTTTATTAATCTCGGGTTTATTTTCAATTAATTAGTGTTTCAGAACACTAATTGGTATTAATTACATATGAAATCATTTTATAAAAATTAGGGTTTCAAATAAATTAGGGGTTTTCAAATTCGGTTGTTTATTTACAATTAAATAATGTTTTTGAGTATTAAATTGTGTTAATTTCATAAATAAAACGATTTACAAAATTAGGGTTTTCACATAATTTGGGGGTTTATTTATACATGGGTTTTAAACTAATTAACATGTTTTTCTATGCATAGATTGAGGTTAATTAACGATTAAAACAAGTTTTGGAAAATTAGGGTTTTGAACAAATTGGGGGTTTTTATACACGCGGTTTATTTTAGGTTTAATTAATGTTTCTTGTAAAAAAATAGTATTAAGTTCATGTTATGACTACTTTTAGAACAGTTAGGGTTTCGGCAGAATTGATAAGTCATTCGAGTGGGGGTTTCTGTTTTATACTGTTATTAACTGTATTAATCTAAAATATATGGTCAATAAGAAAACGCATAAAATGGTAAAAAGAAAAGGTCTGGTCTCGACAGAAAAATGGGGGATTTGGGTCAATTGTATTCTCGGCCAAAGAGTGGTTTGTGGTCACGATGGGAATGGGGTGTTGGGTCATAGGTCCAAAGTACAATTTGATTATCACATTAGGTTTTATTGTTTAGACTGAATAATTCCAAAAGACTAACTAGTTTGATTTATTTTCGCAGGTTGTTTTTAAAATGACGAGCACAACTAAACGTATGCAGAAAATAAAAGAAAGGTGGGTAAAAGACTCACAATGAGGGTTTTGTTTCGGCTTGTGTATTCGGACAAGGATTTGGAGTGTGTTTGGCTCGGCTGGAACTAGTGCTTCGATTAGTGTTCACTGATCTTGCTCAGATTATCCTTGTTTGAAATATGTTGTAATGTGTTTTGTTTTTGTGTTAGGACTGTGAACATTATTTAACATTTTATTCTCGGCATAGGGTAAAATCTAATCTGGAATTGGAGGTCGTGTGATATGCCCATATAAGGCATTTTTTGGCATGTGTGTTGTCTTGATATGGTGAGTGGACTATAAAATAAAATTTCCAGGTTTTGGGCATTGACTGTTGTTGACTGAGTGTGTTTCCAGGTTTTGAAATGCAAGTTTAAATTTCTTAAGTTTACTCATTTTTGGTTTCTGTTCAGTTCATACATATTTGGCCCAACAAGGGTCTTAGTGGTCTGTCCGTCCCATTAAGGGTGAATGAACATGACACTCGGCACACAAAGGGTTTTATCGAAATGACTTAAGTTTTAGACGCGTATAAGCTTAACAACGTGAACAACATAATACAATCTCAACACACAACTTAAGCAAGGATGGATACGTGTATTCTCGAAGGTTTAGTAAACATTCATAACCGGCGCAAACCGTTAATACATAAAACGTTCAATAACGAACACGTCTCTATTACAATAATAAGACGTGAAGATTCGAGTTGTTACATTCGCTCTCCCTAAAGAGGGCTTTGTCCGCAAAGCAAAACAAGTAATATAATTTAAGTCGACACTACATTAGTAAAAAAATGAGAATACTTCATAAACATGAGATAACTTCTCAATTTGTTAAATCCACAAGGTTCAAAGCTCACATTAAATAAGTACATGGAAAAATAAAGGTGAAAAATTGACGGATGTCACAGTATCCCCATGTTTTAGAGATTTCGTCACAAAATCAAGACGTTGTTGTAGTAGGGTGATTAGAGAAAAGATGAGGATACTTGCTCTTGAATTGATCTTCACGTTCCCATGTGTATTCTGGACCTCTACGTGCATTCCAACGGATTTTTACGATGGGTATACGAATTTGCTTGAGCTGTTTGACCTGACGGTCCATGACCTCCACCGGTTCTTCTACGAAGTTGAGTTTGTCGTCGAGTTGGATCTCTTCTAAAGGAATAACGAGTGTCTCGTCGGCTAAGCATTTCTTCAGATTGCAAATGTGGAACACATTATGCACTCGGCTAAGTTCTTGAGGTAACTCCAAACGATAGGCCACGGGGCCAATCCTCTCTATAATCTTGAATGGTCCAATGTAACGAGGATTCAACTTTCCACGTTTTCCAAAGCGGATCACACCTTTCCAAGGTGAGACCTTCAACATGACTCTATTGCCAACCTCAAACTCAAGGGGTTTGCGTCTCATGTCAGCATAACTCTTTTGTCGATCTCTTGCGGCTTGCATACGGCTCTTGATCTTAAAGATCTTCTCAGTAGTCTCATGTATGATCTCGGGTCCAGTGAGTTGGGCCTCACCAACCTCTGCCCAACACACGGGTGAACGACACTTTCTACCATACAATGCTTCGAACGGTATTACCTTAATGCTAGTGTGATAACTATTGTTGTATGAGAACTCCACCAGAGGCAGGTGCCTATCCCATCTATTTCCAAAGTCGATCACACAAGCTCTCAGCATATCCTCTAGGGTTTGAATGGTCCTTTCACTTTGACCGTCAGTTTGGGGATGATACGCAGTGCTCATACCCAACTGCGTTCCCAACGCTTTCTGCAGCGATTTCCAAAACTGTGAAGTAAATCGGCTATCTCGGTCAGAGATTATAGACACAGGCACACCATGCCTCGTGACTACTTCCTCCAAGTATGTTCTTGCTAACTTATCCATTCCATCTGTCTCCTTGATTGGTATGAAGTGAGCCGATTTGGTGAGTCGGTCGACGATGACCCAGATAGTGTCAAATCCAGCTGAGGTTTTAGGTAGCTTTGTAATGAAATCCATAGTGATCCTTTCCCACTTCCATTCTGGAAGTTCGAGTTGGACCAATAATCCTGATGGTTTCATGTGTTCGGCCTTGACCTTGGCACAAGTCAAGCACTTGCCAACATATGTAGCAATGTCCGCCTTCATGTTCGGCAACCAATACAACATCTTAAGGTCATGATACATCTTGTCAGATCCCAGATGTATGGAGTATTTTGACTTATGCGACTCATGCATAATCAAAGGTCGTAGGTCACCATGGCACGGTAACCAACTCCTATTATCAAGGCATAATGTCCCATCTGGGCGAGCTTCTAACTTCTTTATCATGCCTTCAATATCTTCAGTCTTGAGAATTTCCTCCTCGACTGCCTCCTTCTGAGCCTTGAGAATTAAGGATGGAAGATCTAAGCCAATGGTCATCACCAAGGCTTTCACTCTAAGAATCCTCTCCTTTCGACTCAAAGCGTTAGCTACGACATTTGCCTTGCCCGGGTGATAACGGATCTCGCAATCATAATCACTGAGCAACTCTAGCCAACGTCGTTGTCTCATGTTGAGTTCTTTTTGATTCAAGATGTGTTGTAGACTTTTATGATCAGTGAATACAACACACTTTGTGCCATAAAGGTAGTGTCACCAAATCTTCAGGGCAAACACCACTGCTCCTAACTCTAGATCATGAGTTGTGTAGTTCTTCTCGTGCACTTTTAGTTGTCTTGACGCATAAGCAATGACCTTAGTCCTTTGCATCAACACCGCACCCAACCCTTTTATGGATGCATCACAATATACTAAAAGTCTTCATTACCCTCGGGTAGGGCTAGTATAGGTGCTTCACACAACATCTGCTTCAATGTTTGGAATGCCAAATCTTGATCCTCTTTCCACTCAAACTTCTTGTCCTTTTGAGTTAACTCCGTCATTGGTTTAGCTATCTTGGAGAAACCCTCAATGAATCTCCTATAGTAACCAGCAAGACCTAAAAATTGGCGGATCTCCGTGGGTGTTGTAGGAGTCGCCCAATCTTTCACAGCCTCGATCTTAGCAGGATCAACGTGAATACCACTGTTATCGATTACATGCCCAAGGAATTGCACCGTGTTTATCCAAAACTCACATTTGGAAAACTTTGCATATAACTTCTCCTTCCTCAGCAACTCTAGTATGGTCTTCAAATGCTCTTTGTGTTCTTCTTCATTACGAGAGTAGATGAGAATATCATCGATAAATACAATCACAAACTTGTCCAAGTATGGTTTGCAAACTCGGTTCATGAGATCCATGAATACCGCGGGTGCGTTTGTCAAACCAAAAGGCATAACTTGGAACTCGTAGTGTCCGTACCGGGTTCTAAAAGCCGTCTTGTGGACGTCTTCTTCTCTAACCCTTAGCTGATGATATCCCGACCTTAAATCAATCTTCGAGTATATGCTAGATCCTTGCAGTTGGTCGAAAAGATCGTCAATTCTTGGCAATGGGTAGCGGTTCTTTATCGTCAGCTTATTCAACTCTCGGTAATCAGTACACATCCTAAAGGATCCATCTTTCTTTTTTACGAATAGGACCGGTGCTCCCCAAGGTGAGGAACTCGGCCTAATGAAACCCTTGCCAGAAAGTTCCTTTAGTTGTTCAGCTAACTCTTTCATCTCTGCTGGCGCTAAGCGGTATGGGGCTCTAGCAACAGGTGCGGCTCCTGGTGTAAGCTCTATGTGAAACTCCACTTGTCGTGTTGGTGGTAACCCCGGTAAGTCTTCTGGGAATACGTCTGGAAAATCTCTAACGATTGGTACATCTTCAACCTTCTTCTCATGATCTTCTTCTTCCTCCTTTCGCGTTACTTGAACCAAGAACACTGGACATCCCTTCTCAATGTATCGTTGGGTTCTAATACATGAGATGACTTCCAGTCTCGATCCATTCTTCACTCCACTTCTTTCGCCTTGTATGATTAGTACATCGTTTCCATAAGGAACACGGACGCACTTCTCATGACATACAATTTCCGCGTGATGCTTCGACATCCAATCCATTCCAATGATGACATCAAAACTTCCCAATTCTATGGGGAATAAGTCGATACTGAACGAACGATCTTGTAACCTTAGACTACATCCTTTCAGAATAGCATCGGTGGTCACTGATTTCCCATCGGCTAGTTCTACATTATACTTAATATCTAACGCAGTAGGGGTGATATTTAGGCGTTCACTAAATGCAGATAACACAAAACTCCTATCCGCACCAGAATCAAATAGTATTGAAGCATAGTTGTTATTGACTAGGAACGTACCAGTCACAACATTGTTGTCTTGCACCACAGCCTCATCACACAAATGATACACCTTGCTAGGTGCCGTGAATCCACTTGGAGCACTGGTTGTGGCTCGGTTCTTTCCTCCCCGATTCCCCTGGTTCTGCTTCTGGTTCACTTAGTTGTGGTTTTGGTTGCCTCGAATTTGATTACCACGACCTTGGTTCCCACTGCTTCGACACTTATTCTTGTAATGCCCTTTCTCTCCACACCCAAAACAAGTAACATTCGCTCCTTGACCACCTTGAGTTCCCGGTCCTCTTTGGTTAGCAGGACGGGGTGGTGCTCGGCACTCCTTTGCCTTATGTCCAGCCTTTCCACAGTTGTAGCATGTAGGGGGACATGCTCCCTCGTGGTGTCGGCCATACTTTCCACAGAAAGGAAATCTTCCAACATAGTTTCCAGCATTACTTTGCCCAGCAGTAAACACTCTAGCCACCTCTTGACGCTTGTTTTGACTGTAGCTATTAGTTTTGTTGTTGTTGTTATTGTTGTTGTAGTGATTGCCAGACCACTTCCTCTTGTCTCCAGTATTCTCCCCCAACTCTTGCACCACTTGGTACATCAAACTCTGAGCATTATCGATTGCCTCATGTAAGTCATTTGGCTTTGATGAAGTCACATTCCCCTTGATGCTCAAAGGTAATCCCTCAATGTATCGCTCCAACAATCGGTCGTCGTTGGGCACCATTTCGGGACACAACAAGACTAGCTCTTGAAAGCGCTAATTGTAAGCAGTAAGGGCGGTACCCTTGACTTTCAAGTTCCATAGCTCCACCTCCATTTGCTTGACTTCATTTCGTGGGCAATACTTCCTAACAAACATAGCTTTGAACTCACTCCAAGGTGTTGCTTGGGCAACATCAATGGTCACTGCACGAGCATAGACATTCCACCAAGTCAAAGCACTATCCACCAATGTGCTTGATGCAAACTTCACCTTATCGGCTTCAGCAACATTGCTAATCCCAAATTGGGATTCCAAATTCTCAAACCATCTAGTCAAACCTACTGCACCTTCAGTACCACGGAAACTCACTTGTGTAACCGCACGGAATTCCTTGTAGGTGCAGGTCCGCGCATTGGCAACAGTGGCCCCTTGGTTTGTCTCCTCTTGTGTGCTCGCTGTACGGATCACTTCAGTTGCTGCGAGTGCCTCAGCCACCCGTTCCGCGATCATTTGACTGAGCATGACTGGGTCAATCCCACCGGTAGCAGCTGGTGGATTCTGTGTCTCAGATCTTCTAACTGGTGCCATAATCTAAAAGGTAAACAAGACAATGAGTTTTGCCAGACGTAACATTCATGGCACGCACAATACAATTATGAAATGCTCAACGGTATAATAAACAATATATGATGATCGCACAAATTTTGTAACCCAAATAAAATAATGTCATAACCTAACATCCATAGAAATGTTTTGAAATACATCACAATCCGACATACATAATAAGAAAAAAAAGGAAAATGCCAACTAGCTGAGATAAACCTCATAGCTTAGTGGTCGTACAACAATGAGTCAATAGTACATGGTAAGTCTAACTAGTACCCTCACGACGCTGGTGAAGTGCTCTCTCAATCTCTGTCAGCCTCCTCTCAACCAAGTCCTCGCGAGCCTGGGCATCCCTAAGTCTGACCTCGGTATCATGGCAAGCGGCCCTAAACCTGCCCTCTAAGTCAGCAATAGGGTCCTCAACAGGTGCCTCTAGTCCACCCACCTCAACCTGTGGCTCTACTCCCCAACGGGTCATCAGGCTCTCGATCTCCTGGAGGCGAGCATTCGGCATTGTGTCCATCTGGTCGAGAACAGTATGGAGCTGTCCTCGCAGACGGGTCACACAAACCGTTAATGTCGTCTCATCCTCAACTGGACTCTTCTTTGTCAATGCCTCCAGCTTATCCTGCATCTATTCATACTCCTCACCCAAAGTCTCCACAGCATCCTCCAACCTATTCAAACGGGTCGTCACACATCCATCCGCTGCTTCAAGCATCACAACTGATGATGTAGCTCTCCTAGGAATAGGAGTCGCAGCTCTTGGTCCAGTAGAGATACCAACATCGGCAAGCATCTCCTGATACATAACAGGTACAGTCTCTGGTGGTGGTGGTGGTAGTGACGCCTTTGGGGCAGGACTGGCAGATGTGTGGGCTGCACGCCTGTCAGTGGCAGAGAAAGGTATGAGGGGTCGGTAAGGTGAAGGTGGTGGTCGGGCGGCTCTCCCTCGGAGACGTCGCCTAACATAGTAGAAAGGCAGAGTGCCAGGTGCTGGGGTAGAGATGTCTGCCCCTTCCCCTTCGTCTTCAGACGAAGACGAGGAGATGAGTGCGATGGAAGCCTCAGGAGTAGCAGCATACGTAGCAGGTGGATCCTCAGTGTCTGTGACCTCCATGGGTTCACCTTCTCCATCGGTGAACTCCGTATCATCATCCTCAGTATCTTTCATTGATTCGCCCCTAGTGACCGATGCCTGCCCTGGTGACTGCACCACATCAGCGGCTAGGTCGTCCTCTCCTCCGCCTTCTAGGCTAAGTACGTCATCCGCTGGTGCATCAGGGATAAGGATCGGTGAATGGTAAACCTGCTTAGTCTCTCTCTCAGTCTCATCATCTGAAGTCATCCAGTACCACGGATATCCTGATGGTGATCCTCTAGGTAATCCCATCGATGAACTGACAGTCGACTGTGAACTGCGGTTGTAGTATGCCCCTATAGACGTTGAACCATCAGAAGAAGACATCGCTGTAACATAAACAGAATAGATGTGTGTAAATATCTCATATAATTAGTCCGTGAAATGGACATCGACATAACATATAGCAATCATTGTTCAAACCACATGTATCCCATGTAACATAACTAAGATTTTGTTGTTGCACATGTACCCCATGTAATTATATCTCGTAATTGTTAAATCACATGTATCCCATTTATCATAAATTATATAATGTTGAATCACTCGACTCCAATAATAATTGTTTACTACATATATATATATATCCATGTATATATATATATATACTTAATACTTACAATCCATATGATAATCAACTAAACACATAACAGTTATAGTCTAGAGTTACTAAATGCAACCTAGTTCTCTATAACCATGGCTCTGATACCAATCTGTCACACTCCCAAAATATCAGAGTATAATGGCAACAAGGGAGTGGTGACGTCATGATTATCATACACACTGTTACAAGAACGACCTCTAAATGAGACGTTCGGAAAATTGATCACTTGCATTTGATAAAATAAATAGTTTTAACATAGTGCGGAAGCATAAAACTGGTCACAGATACAAAAACATAGTTTCCAAATACTACAAATGATCTTTATTTTCAATAGAAATGACGGCAGTGCATGAGACCTCACATAGCATCTTCGTTCTTAATACCTGAGAAAAACATTGCTAAAGCGTCAACATAAAGCTGGTGAGTTCATAGGTTTAGTTAATTTGAAGTGTTTAATGAACCACAAGATTTTCCCAAACGTGATGACAATATAACAAATACAAAGTCATCATAAAAGCATTTATTACAGTCTAAGCTCGTGACACCGAAGCGTTAACAACACCGGCAGTATAATCATATAAATGTAGCCCAACTGGATGCCTAAACCCACGACATCCTATCTCAGACTCAAATGAAACTGTGCCCGCTTGTCCCCTGTTGGACCAAGACGGACAGGGGCGTTAACCCCGATAGATCTATCCATAACATTCGCGCTTACACAAAGTAATTAACGGTTCACGATTCACGGGCCAAAGCAACTGGGTTTTTAGTGGGACTTAGACTAGTATATAAATCAGTATATGAACTTGTGTTCATACGTTAAATCAAGCAATGTCTCACCCCAAAAAGCAGTAAAAGCAGTTAAAAAGTGGGGCTATAAACTCACCTCGTTAAATAAGCAAAGTGACGGAAATGCAAATGTAACTCGAGAATACGATCACGTTATCCACAACCTATTTGAATATAAGGACCGTGTTACGACATCTAAAATTTATGTCAATAAAATGCATGACATCCTAGTTGTGCTTGACGATAAATTTCGTTTATGGAAAACACGACAATTAAAACTTGGTTATTTATTAAACGGGCTTTGGGCTTAATAATACCTTTTATAACTCCAAAATTCTGTGTGGGCTTATATAACCCGGCTGTCCAAACAGCCCAAACCACTCAAGAAAGATAATGGACTCGGCCCATTTGGTTATTTTACCCGCCCAGCCCAACAGTCGATATAAACAAGGTGGGGGTGGGTTATATTCATTTTACTCTTCCCAAAACTCACAGTCAACTCTCATTTTCCCAGACTTATATCCCAACCGTCCCATCTCTCTCTCTCTCACTCTAGAAATTCAAATCAAAAGGTTTCCATAGCTAAAAAATAACACCAAATGATTTATTATCATTATAAACACGAAACCCAAGTTGTTTATCAAGAGTGGGATCTGGGTTTTCATCCTATCATTAAAACGCGACCAGTTCTAGGGTTCATCAGGGTCGATTCGGTGGTGGTTCTAATCAAAGATAAGTTTTAATCTCCTCTTCTCTTAACAAAATGGTTTAAATGATTTTCGATTATACATTCGAATTTAAAGAGGTTTACTGATTTCAAAATCATTTGATTTGTTAATATATGATAAGAGGGTTTCTTGATTTTTAAAATAAGAAATAATTAGGGTTTTCGGAAATATTGGGGGTTTTATTAATCTCGGGTTTATTTTTAATTAATTAGTGTTTCAGAACACTAATTGGTATTAACTACATATGAAATCATTTTATAAAAATTAGGGTTTCAAATAAATTAGGGGTTTTCAAATTCGGTTGTTTATTTACAATTAAATAATGTTTTTGAGTATTAAATTGTGTTAATTTTATAAATAAAACGATTTACAAAATTAGGGTTTTCACATAATTTGGGGGTTTATTTATACATGGGTTTTAAACTAATTAACATGTTTTTCTATGCATAGATTGAGGTTAATTAACGATTAAAACAAGTTTTGGAAAATTAGGGTTTTGAACAAATTGGGGGTTTTTATACACGCGGTTTATTTTAGGTTTAATTAACGTTTCTTGTAAAAAAAATAGTATTAAGTTCATGTTATGACTACTTTTAGAACAGTTAGGGTTTCGGCAGAATTGATAAGTCATTCGAGTGGGGGTTTCTGTTTGACACTGTTATTAACTGTATTAATCTAAAATATATGGTCAATAAGAAAACGCATAAAATGGTAAAAAGAAAAGGTCTGGTCTCGACAGAAAAATGGGGGATTTGGGTCAATTGTATTCTCGGCCAAAGAGTGGTTTGTGGTCACGATGGGAATGGGGTGTTGGGTCATAGGTCCAAAGTACAATTTGATTATCACATTAGGTTTTATTGTTTAGACTGAATAATTCCAAAAGACTAACTAGTTTGATTTATTTTCGCAGGTTGTTTTTAAAATGACGAGCACAACTAAACGTATGCAGAAAATAAAAGAAAGGTGGGTAAAAGACTCACAATGAGGGTTTTGTTTCGGCTTGTGTATTCGGACAAGGATTTGGAGTGTGTTTGGCTCGGCTGGAACTAGTGCTTCGATTAGTGTTCACTGATCTTGCTCAGATTATCCTTGTTTGAAATATGTCGTAATGTGTTTTGTTTTTGTGTTTGGACTGTGAACATTGACTGTATTTAACATTTATTCTCGGCATAGGGTAAAACCTAATCTGGAATTGGAGGTCTTGTGATATGCCCATATAAGGCATTTTTGGCATGTGTGTTGTCTTGATATGGTGAGTGGACTATAAAATAAAATTTCCAGGTTTTGGGCATTGACTGTTGTTGACTGAGTGTGTTTCTAGGTTTTGAAATGCAAGTTTAAATTTCTTAAGTTTACTCATTTTTGGTTTCTGTTCAGTTCATACATATTTGGCCCAACAAGGGTCTTAGTGGTCTGTCCGTCCCATTAAGGGTGAATGAACATGACACTCGGCACACAAAGGGTTTTATCGAAATGACTTAAGTTTTAGACGCGTATAAGCTTAACAACGTGAACAACATAATACAATCTCAACACACAACTTAAGCAAGGATGGATACGTGTATTCTCGAAGGTTTAGTAAACATTCATAACCGGCGCAAACCGTTAATACATAAAACGTTTAATAACGAACACATCTCTATTACAATAATAAGACGCGAAGATTCGAGTTGTTACATTCGCTCTCCCTAAAGAGGGCTTTGTCCGCAAAGCAAAACAAGTAATATAATTTAAGTCGACACTACATTAGTAAACAAATGAGGATACTTCATAAATATGAGATAACTTCTCAATTTGTTAAATCCACAAGGTTCAAAGCTCACATTAAATAAGTACATGGAAAAATAAAGGTGAAAAATTGACGGATGTCACAATTTCGGCCATCATGCAGGTGAGTTCGGTCATCTCGAGGTTTGATGAAGTAGAAGAAACATTGACTCTCGGATTATTCCTTGAAGATGCGGATGAATCCCAATTTTTGTGATGAGTGGTCATGTTCTCTATAAGCTCTCTACACTCCTCGAGTCTTCTTTTAATAAATATGCCACCGCCGGCTGCATTAATCGTATCACGATCACGAAAAGTTAAACCGTTGTAGAAAGTATCAATTTAGGTGACGGGGAGCATATTGTGGTTAGGACATCGATCGATCAAAACATTATAACGTTCCCAAGCATCGAAAAGTGATTCATCAGGTTCTTGCGTGAAACCACTTATTTGATTCCGAAGGCTCGTTACCATGGATGGTGGAAAATAGCGCGACAAAAATCGTTGAGTCATTTCGTCCCATGTATGAATTGAATTCTTCGGGAGACGATCAAACCATTTTTCGGCATGGTGGGATAAGGTGTGTGGAAATAGATGAAGGAGAAGAAAATCCATGGTAACACCGGGCAATTTCATGCTTTGAGTAACGGTAATGAATTTGTCGAGGTGTTTGTTGGCATCATCATCCGGTAATCCGCGAAATAGACAAGTATTTTGAACTTGTTGGATCATGTGATGCTTTAACGAAAATTCTGGAGCCGTGATTTGCATCGGCGCAATCGGTCCTCCACGTCCATTCATTGTTGGTTGACAAAGCTCCTCCATCGTACGAAGGTCGGGTGGAGGGACATGGTTGTTATTATTCAAATTGGGGTGAGGTGGATTATTATTGTTGTGTACACCGGCCATGCCTAAGTCTTCAAGAGTCTCGGTCTCAGAATAAGACGATGAGCGAGTACGCATACACCTGCAAAAGAAAAAGATAGCAAAGAAATAGAGGAAATATAGTTAATGTAAAAATAAAATCTTTTTGGTGCAAAACTTTTGAAAAAGAAATGCGTTTTATGAGTTTTTAAATGTTTTTGTATTTTTGAAAAATTTTTATTTTTAGAATTTTTGAAAATTTTTGATTTTTAGGATTTTTGAAAATTTTTGACACGAAAAATAACGTTCACGAGTTAACGGATCCCGAAATCCAACGCGTCTCTCACAAAAAACCGTTAATCTTCAGGAGAAGAACTGGCAGCGGCGCCATTTTAATACAAGGTTTTTGCCAAGTAAGAAAAGTTATCGTTTCATCTCGATTCGAATTGATTTTGGTTTAATGTGTGACTCAATTGTATTTTGGTGGGTAAAATAATAGGTTGTCGTTGAAGTAAAGTAAAATTGCAAAACTTTAAAGTAAATGACTAGGTAAATAAAGTTAACAATGATTAAAAAGTAAATGGCGAAAAATTAAGACTTTAAAAGTAAATGACAAAAACTTAAGACTTTTAAAAGTAATTAAATAAATGACGAGAAATTAAAGCTTAAAAAGGTAAATTTGAAAACTTAATAAAAGTGCAAACTTGAAAATTTAAAATAAAGTAAAACAATTAAAATAACACTTAACAAAATTGACGGAAAAAATAACATTTAAAAACTAAACAGGGAAATTAAAACTCAACATATAAGTCGGGAAACACAATGCCAAACCTAAGTCGGAATGCATATGCTTTACCTAAGTCGGAATGCATAATACTAGAACTAGTTCGGAATGTGTGTTGTTGACCTAATTCGGAATACAGGCAGTGAGCTAATCCGGAGTCCAAGTCGTGAACACAATTTGGAATATGTAATTCCCAACCTAATTCAGAATGAAATCCCACATGTAGTTCGGAATCCGTGGTTTTGACTTAATTCGGAATGAGGTTACATGCACTTAATTCAGAATATCGGGTTCACAACCTAATTCGGGATAGGCTAGTTTCCAACCTAATTCGGATTACACTTCTACACACAGTTCGGAATCCAAAGTTTGCACGTAATTCGGAATAGGTGATCACACCTATAATTCGGGAAATGAAGTCTAGTATCTAGTTCGGGAAAAGGAAATCTACAAGTAGTTCGGGATATTAGGGTTTTAACATAACCCGAATTAGATCAAAAATAAGCAAAATCAAAATTAAGCTAAACACCAATTAAGCACTTATCTAAAAACTTAACCAAAATGATTTTAAGAAAAAGCAAATAAGCCAAAATTTAAAAACTTTTCAAAACACTAAATAATTAAAATATTTAAAATCAACTTTTTATAAAATAACTTTTAAAAACACTTAATTAAAATCAAGAAAAGCACACAATAAGCTATAAAATCAATAAGCTAACACAATCAAACACATAAAAACATAACAAACAATCAAATAAGCATGACAATAAGCAAATAAGTATAAAGATCAAATCAACAAGAAAGGTAGAATGAGAGATTAATTAAAAACTTGATTAAAGATAAAGATTCAACAACAAAATTAATTACTTACTTGAAATTAAAGACAAGAATTTTAAATGACAATATAAAAGTGCATGGAAAATAATGTGGAAAGACTAATATGTCAAATTAGCTAACACCTCCTAATGTGTCATTAGAAGGGTATTTATAGGAGTATTAACATGTGTTGATGCTTTCTTCTTTCTTCTCGTCTTTTCGTCTTTTAAATTCTTCGACTTTCTCGACGTTGTCTTGGGATTTGTCGTTATAGATTAAACTCGTCTTATAATTTTCTTCTTTTATTAGACTTGGTTCTTCGACTTCATTAAACTTCCGTCTTTAGACTTTTTCTTCGTTAAATCTGCAGAATAGGCGTTGGACTTCCGTTCTTTTTGCACTCTTGATCTTTTGACTTCGTCTTTTGTCTCTTTCTTCGATAAAAGCCCGTGTTTTCTTCCCTTTTCACATTTTGGTCCTAAATTACAACAAAAACACAAACCACGCATAATTCCGACATTTACGACACTAAATACACGTTTTGGCTTGGTTATTATTATAATTAAGTGGTAAAAGGATAAGTGTTTTCACACTTATTATTGTTCCATGTCAAATTTCGGGGGTCCCACATATTTCGGGTATCTTGGGTGATCACCAAAATAATCGGCACGTAAACGTTCTCTAGCACCAGCACCATCACGATCCCGATCAATGTAATTACGTTTGTTTGAACTTTCAACTTCTTGTTCAAACTTGAGCATATGCATAAACATCTTTATGTCATCCATATCATTAAGATCGGATATATGACCGGAGAAAGATGAATTACTCATGTTTCTTTCAATTTTTTTGAAAAGTATATATTATTTTGAATGTCTGAGATTTTAATAAGGCTACCAACAAAGGCGGTATTCTCACTTGGTCGCGATCGAGATCTCACTCGGTTGCCCCGTTGTGGCGACCGAGTCGTTTGAATTTTGCTTACCAAATGGCTCGTGCCTACGATCTAGTTGCTTGGATTTAGTTTCAAAAACCAGCCGTTATTTTCAAACTTTTTTTTATTTTTAAATTTAATTTTTTATCCCTATAAAACCCCATTTATTCAACTATTTTTCACACATATTAAACTCACAATTCTTCAAATTTCAATTTTTATACAATCTAAAATAATGAGTTCTCAAATTCCGTGGACTACCGAGGAGGCGGTAGCTTTGTGTGAAGCTTGGGTACACGTTACAGAGAATTACCGTTCAAGTCGACATCATTAGTCGAAAGGGTGTTTGTCGGAGGTACGTGAGTTCTTTTAGTTCAAAACAGGTGAGCAAAAAAGAGGTTATGACACAATTATCTGCAAATGGAAATGTATGATTCATCCTAAAGTTGGTCAATTGACTTTGATTTACGGTAACGTCATACATAGGCATCCGGTTGGGACTTCTGAAGATACTCTTTATCAAGAAGCTGCACTTGAATATCACACTCTTCGTCATGTGGATTTTGAATATTATGAATATTGGAAAATTTTGAAACAAAGTCCCGCATGGAGCACCATTGAAATGTCACACTTCGATAATGCCGGAGTTTTAGTTTTTAAGTTTTACTATTTATTATTATTATTATGTTTCGTATTTTTTATTCTATGTAATGTTTTTTTTGTAATGTTTTTTATTTAATGTGATGTTTTCTATTGAATAAAATATTTTTTTATTGAATAAAAAATTAAAAAATTGAATTAGGTTGCACTAGGTTGCCTTGTTGGGGCAAATAGGTCACAATAGGTCGCTGGAGAGAGAAAACTGACGTGACAGAAAAAATCAGGATCACACAGGGTTGCTGTTGTGGTTAGCATAAAAGATTTGTGTATTTATAGAAATAAAAGTAGAGTTTTTAATAAAATGGGGAATGTGGGATGTTGGGTAATGGTGCTATTAGAACTTGGGTATACCTTTTTTTATTTTATCTGTGTCACTTCCACGACAAGAATACATTCGGAGAGGGGTTCGCGAAGAACACTGATGTGGTGGTGAGGTGTTGGCGAAAGCCACGTTGGAGTGGTGAGTCGTGTTAGCCACGACACCTAACGCTCTTATTTAAATACCTTATTTATGATCAAATTTCACTTATTTGACATATCTACAAATAGGATAATGGAAAATTTTGAAAATATCCTCCGCCTAGCAAAGATCACTCCATGCCCCCAAATTTATTTTTCGGAAAATTCACGTGCGACTTTGTAACCGTACAATTTTCTACAAACTTGGCACGTGTCCTGTTATTCTAATAGTATAGTGCAACTTCTTTAATTTATGTACTTATTGTGCAAAGTATGTGTATTAAAAAACTAATATAAATTAATGGTATTTTTATTTTTTCAGACAATGACTCAATCCATCTACCACCACTACCACACACATCTCTACCACCACCACTGCCTAACCCATCTCCATCACCACAAAATAAACAATGATCCATATGGCGTGCCTCGGGTTTCGTGTCGAAGCCACTAGTATAGAGTGTTTATTAAAAGATAAATCACTAATTTTGTTAAGTATTGAATTCGTTATAACGATTTGAAAACCACCACTCCCGACTGTCCAAAAACAATTTAACAAACACCTTGAGTACATGTATAGGCTATTTTGAATTAAACAACACGTGTGTCCCTTTTGTGTCCATGTTGTGACGCGTTTAGAGACTTTGTCTAGGGAAACTCCCAAAATGAAAGTTGTAGACCTCATTGCCTAGTTTGTGACAATATTTTTAGTTTGTATTAAAACTTATTTACGAACATGTAATTAAATTGTAAAGTAGGTTGTCCATGAAGTTTTACTATATGCTTTTATGTCAAAATTAATTAATCATTTACGTAATAACTTTAATAAATTATTTTACCCGTTTGAGACCAAAACGAAGGGATCGTCCAATTAACAAAAATGATATACTTGACTTGTAAATTGTAAAAATGTCGGTTACGTAAAATTTGGTCAAACTTGACTTTTGACTTAATAAAATAATATTTTAATAAAATGACGTTTGAACTTATAAATTACATGCAAGCACATACTAGGAGACTAGATGCTACATTTACTGTCGTTTTCCTTGTATAGTAATACGTACCTTATTTAATTTAGTCACGAATCATTTTGAGATGTCAGTTTCTCGTGTCTACGTTTGTGCTAGTTTATCTTTGCTATAATTTCGAGGTGAGTTTAATAGCCCTACGTTTTACATGTTTTATACGCTTTGGGGTGAGAACATTGCTTGTTTTTACGGATGAACATAAGTATATAAAACTAGATATGTGTGCCTATTGAATCTCTAAGTCTTGTAGGTCTTATTGCTTTAAGAAAACTTACTCATGAACCCTTAATTACTTGTGCGTAATCGAGAAAGTCATGGATAGATCTTTTGGGGTTGACAAACCTACCTAATTGTGATTGTGTGGTTAAGTTAGGTACACTTATTCCTCACGGATGTCCTAGATAAGCATCTGCACATGGGTCAGATTATGTGTACGGTACTTTTGGTTAACGCTTTGGTTGCATGCCCATAGACGTAGGTGTAAATGTATACATTTGTGATTATAGCCATGTTTGGTTATATACCGGTTGCTTGACTGAAATCTGTTGGTTCAACATAAGTATTTATACTTAAACCTATGAACTCACCAACCTTTGTGTTGACACTTTAGCAATGTTTTTCTCAGGTATCAAGACAGAGGAGTGACTTGGTTGTGCCATGGGAGATAATAAAATGTGACTATCAATTGGTGTTTTGGACTAGTTACTTTTGTCTTTAAAAACTATGATTTAATTTATGTTGAGGTACTAAAATGCTTCCGAACTATATTTTCCAATTATGATCTTTTAAATGAATTAAAACAACTTATTTAATAGGCGTACTTTATTACTATTTCTTACGATAGTCAAGAAGTCACACACCCCGTGGACGCGTATACTATGATAATTTGGGGGTGTGACATATTGGTATTTGAGCCATAGTTATAGAGAAGTAGGTTACTTTTATAAAATCATTTTTTACAAAGGTTATGTAAGAAACTGATATTTTGGAGAAAGTTAATACTAGACTATACATGACACTCTATTTCCATAGGCCATATCACTTCACGTCTTCGATAAAAGTAAGTGTAACTTAAATTATTCCGTGTGTTTTGCCATCCTATTTTAAAAACTTGATTGCTATGTGTCATTATTATTGTGCATCACTTTCTTTATTTGGAATATATACATGTACGATATCCTTATAAGGATATGCGCTAAAACGATTTTGTTTTAATGTAAAGTGGCTAACATCCTTGCTTGGATTGTTATGCTACCTAAATGGTTTGTGGCATGCGTGTTTGAACTAAAATGTTTGTGCCATGCTTATTTGAATTAAAATGGTTTGCGCCATGTTTATTTTTGATTAAAACGTACACATAATTTTACTATAGCGTATTTTGAATTTAAAACAATCCACGGGATAGCTATTGACTATTGAACATTTGTGTGTTTCTATAGTATTCTATATCAATACACGTGAACTAAAAGACTTGCCCCATTTTCTGGATTTAAAGCTTTGTGGCTATTAAAAATATCACTATGTACCATTTGTGTGGTATTATTAATGTTAATTAGTAGTAATACCTAAATCAATCGGTGCTATTATAAAAGTTGGAATGAAGAAACCATTTATTGGGTCCGGTAAATTGTTACTGCGCTTAACTTTTATAATAGACTCGGTTGAGGAAGATAACCCTACTTTAACTTACGAGTTATAAGTCTTGATTTTTGGTAGGATAGTTTTCACGTTATTTCACCATTTCGCTCATTTTGAGCACGGCTGAAGGACGCCGTCGCCGTCTCTATTTATAAACCCTAATATGACGATGAAAACTTTATGCAAAGTATTACTTCTGTAATGCTCCAAAAAGTACTACAATACAAGGAACGAACATAAACTAGTATTACAAAATATGAAAATTTTCCGGAGATACACTGACACGTTAGTCAGATGTTTACTAAAGAGAAACTTCATTGAAATAATTTATGTAAAGAATAAAAAACTAGTCCATTGTTTGTGACTAAGTTATCCTAAAATTATTTTAAATTTAAGAATTTCGACACCGATACAACAACTAAGGTTAATGGAAAAATATTGAGATATAAAGGTTGTGCCCGTTTCTAAATCAACATGCTTATCGCGCGCTGTGAAGTTTGAGAAACCCAAGTGCGAAATGTGGACACCTTTTGAGATTCTAAATATAATATATTGGCTATGAAAGGCCTATCCTAGTAATTACGAGTAAAAGGCAAGATGAGAACAAAATAACTGAAACATTTGAGATGTAATAAAGCATAATCAAAGCTCAAAAAAATTCTTGTGATAGAATTGAGTGACTAATTGGATTAAACGAATCGAAAAATTTGTACGATGGGTAAAATTAATGAAAGTATACGAACTTGGAACCCTAAGTTATGGGAAGATCAAAGAACGAACACAAAAGACTAATAAAAGCTATGTTAGAGCTAAGATTGACTAAATTTCAAAGACATTCTTGCTCATCCGAGTTACAAGTAATAGAATTTTAGCAAGGGAATTCCTAAAGAATGAACGGAAAACTTAATTCGATGAAAGGTTAAATTTTATCTAAGGATAATTGTCTTTATCCATCCGTGATTTATAACTACGAGTGAAAGTACATACATAAGGATGTGGAAGAGCATGTTATAAGACTCTAACATTCCACGATCACCTATGATTTATATTTAAGGACTACTTGGACATGTAAGTAGGCCTATGGAACGCTTGTACAAGAACTTATTCTAAATACTAGAAAATTAACAAGACATCATACTACCTATTTTCCATTTAAAGAACCTAGGAAAAATATCTCTCATCGTTTCCTACCTAACAACCATTGTCTTTCATTTTGTGACAAGTGAATAATTAAGAATTACTCGTATTTTGTTTGTCATTGTGCCATCCGAATCTGACAAGGACATTACCACCATCAGGAGTGTGATCACGATTGATATGGATGACGAACAAGATTCACCGGTCATGACACCAAATGTCAGAACGGGATAACCTACATCAATTCAAAATATCCGTTCTGCTACCATGCCATCTTTGAATCCCATACCTTCACCACTACCCGAGGCATCCAAAAAAATCGTTCATCTTCACCACCACCTAATGCTGCTACTCCTTCGGGAAACTAGACTACTCTATAAACCTTTGGGTTAAATTTACAAATTATGATAGGCCGATTGGAAGATGTAGAGCGCGAGGTGGATAGTCTTACCCCAGATGACGAGGATGAGGATCTAGTGATAGTATAATTGCGAGAGCCTCGTGAACCTGCTGAGACCGTGATTGCAATTCTGTAGATGATAGCAGATGATGTTGAAGCCAGACAAGCTGCAGATCGAGCTTAGATTCAGGAGATCTTATGCTACCTAGGCCTCTAGGATGTAGCCCTCTCTTAATAAAAGTATGATGTTTTGTAATAAAATAATGATGTTTTGATATTACTAATGGAAAGCCATTCATTGGTTTGGATGAGAATTAGGTGTTTTAAGCTTCGAAAATATGTACATAATGTATTTCAAGTGTGAAATGTACGACCTTTTAACATATGATTCGTCGATATTCGTATTACAATAGTTGGGAGAAAATTTAGTTGACGTAGAGAATCGGTATGTTTATAATTATGAAGGGACTACAAAGATTATTATCATCCAGAAAGTTAAAAATGTGAGAACAAGGCTGCAAAGATCTTAAGGACGTCATTTTTTGTCAATACAAGAATGCCATTAAGGCAATTGACTCATTTGAGGGTAGTGTTCGCATAGTCGATTGAACCACGAGCCTTGTTGTGTGCTCAAAATCTAAGGAGACACGTGTTACTCTAGTTAACACTCTTGGACCTCGAATGGTCTTTTCTAAAACTAAGCAGACTTGCTTTGGTTTTGGAAGGAAAGGACCCTATGTGAAGAAGTACCGTATACCGCAAATCAATTCAAGGTTGAACTTTATTAGGAAAGGTGAAGGGAGACTTATCCCTCGCCCTTTGGCTAAACCAAATAACCTACTATGGAAAGCACCATGTGCTAACCAAGGAAAGATTCTTCAACCATCTACTCTCTATGCAAGAACCATCCCCTCTAAGTATGTGCGAAAGCCAACTCCTACTTTGAACAATGTGTATCTTGAAAACCTATCGTATAGCCATTAGTGAGAGTACCATCACAAATGTACTTTCCTGAACCACTATATGCTTTATGATGAGTTCAGACATTGGGAAAGGTATTGACATGTTGTTAAGGCACATGAGTGTATGGAGAAGTATTACTTGGAAGAATGTGAATGAGGAAAGATATACTCCGAAGGAAAAGGAATTTCTCAAGAATAAAGTTGGGGAATAAAGAGTGTCCAATACCCCGCCAACGTCATGCATCGTGTACTGCTCGAGAAGAACGCCCCAACAATCTTCAAGTCCCAACCTATGGATTTCTACCCTCGTTGTATGTAGGAATTAGAAATTTCATGTACTATTAATCAATTTACTTTTATGCAAATCAAGTGACTCGGCAGCTGTGATGTAACCAACTAACTTAATTATGTAACCATAGTTTAGGATTTTTAACTTAATTGTTTTCTTTTGCCTTAAAAAATTCATTTATATCCGGTAATAATTCTTTAACTATGTCGGAGAAACATTTACCCAACAATATTTTTATTTTAAGGAAGATTTTTATAAAATATTTTAGGAAACATTACAAAAAATTTATTTGAGAAAAATTAATTTGAAGGAACCATCACTAGGAACCTTAATAGTGGGAATGACAAAAATTTGGATAAAGCGTTTGGGAGAAAACAGAAAAAGTAATGCTAATAAAAAGCCACGAATAAAAGACAAAAGATTTTGGTAAAAGCTATTGTGCAAGGTTTTAGAAAAATCTAGTTGACGAACTCTTGATAAACATGACGAGGACTAGTACGAATGATTATGGGAATTAAATTGTTCGTAGAAGTGAACAATGAAAAAGAATAAAACAAAACGTGGTCTACCAATATATAAATTACAACCTAAAAGAAATAAATGATGACAAAAAGGAGGATGCAAGCTTGGACCCGAGACGTATGTAGCCTGATCAACTACGTATGATCGTAGTCGAATGCGAGCATGCTTGTAGTAGTCACCGTGAAAGTAAGATAGAATTAGTAATATTAGAACATTTTCAAGTTAGATTTACTTGCCAAAAAATGTGTTTTATGTTATAAGCATCAAATATACCTATATACCGTCATCAAAGTTAGAAACCGCCGCCTACGCCTTGGAAGCAAATTTCTTACGACTATTTTCTTCGCTACTATGACGTGCGAGCCCGTGTAAGACGCGAGAGATGATATGAGCACTACTGAAAGAAAACCGACGAGATTCTACGACTATTAAACTCAAATAGACTTAAGTTAGGAAGAATCCAAGAGAATGACAAACTTCAAATAACGGGATGTGGAGAACGAGACACCATTTGAGCAAACCTCAGCTTACGGGTATCGTAACGCTACCATGTGATAGTTGAAAATGAGAATACAATTTGGTAGAAATAATGGTAACACGCCCTAAGGAGTAACACCCAAATGTAACGGGTATGGAGACCCCATTATAGTTTGATCAAAATTAAGGAACAATTTGACCAAGATGAGTATAATTTTTTGTATAAGAAGAATTCGATGTCGTAACCACCCTTATGAGAACCCATTTTTACTTAAAAAAATTGGAGTGTAGGCATAACCAGAGAACTAATAAATTAGATATTGTACATTACCATCGGAATATGACACCGTTTGGATCATGATTGATTTATTTGTGCATAGGTCACCCGTTTTCGTTCCATGAAAAGGAGAGGAACGAGAAGGATTTAATTGCGAGAGTAGTCAACATATACTATTAATTCTCCTACCATAGTAGTAAATGCTTTAAATTAGTTGACTAGCGATATTGTGCGAGAAGAAAATGCCCATAGAAGGAAGAAAAGTTTCAATCACCGTAAGTTGAGATGGACTTTTATTCTAGACCTCGAGAAAACCGATTCAAGAAACTTTCATATATGTACTACTTATCGCTACCAAGTAGACGGTCAAGGTGAACAGAATTAACCAAACTATGAAGAACGGATTTCAAATGTGTGTTATTATCTTTAGAAGGATTTAGAATAAACACACAATGATTGAGAGGACACTAGTAACACTATGTTAGTCGGGATGACATGGTTTAGGACCTTGCAAGAATAGAAAGTAAAATTACTTGTAACCTATGCGAAAGATGACAACACGTGATTCGTTAGATTGGAAATGATGCACGAGATGACAAAGAATATGTTGAACGTTATCATTGAATAAATTACGACACATAATGAAAAGACAAATATTACTAGGAGAAAGTTATGATGGCCATGTGTTCATGTGCAATTTGAAGAAGTTTTATTCAACCTAATATTCAATGCCATTATAATAATTTTGATCCCACTAAAAAGGGAAAGGTATAAACCGTGAACACCAACAAAGGCAAACAATCAGTATACGAAAGCACTGTTACTTATCTCTCGTTTTGTCTAACGACACAGGCGTTGAGTTTCGGGACGAAACTCAATTTAACGGGTATCGAATGTAACAACTACGAATTTTTTATTTATTTAAAATCTCAATAAACGTGTTAGACTTGCATGTCTCTTTAATTTTCTCGGTTAATTTTAAGCAAATTTGCACGAATCCAAATTGACGATTATGAAGTTTATACTTACGGAATCAATTCCATTATAATTATTGTTTGTACGTGTCAATAAAAATTTCTACGAAAACGATGCTTTTCTTTTTATTATTTATGCACGTTTATAAACGAAATGAACTTGAGAAAACTTGTGACCGTGAACCGTACATCTCAATTTTCACTCATATTTTTTTGGAAACTATGGGTCTCTTACATTTTACATTAAGACAAAATCCTAAGCCTCATTCATGCCCAAATGTATTAGCTAATACTACGACACACTTGTAGAATCCTAGAATTTACATATAAGACACCTAAATAAACTCTAAGCTTGTTACACACTCAGTACGCTCAAATTTGTACCACCATATGTTGATAAATCATTAACGACCTTTATTTCATAAGATTTCAACCCGACACCAAGTCGCATTTGGAAGCCGACACTCTCATATGATTGAAGTTAAGCCGACTCATATCCTCTTGTCTTTCTTACTCGGCAACAACAAGGGCTAAGCATAACTAGAATAAGCTATAAACTTACTTAATCAACTTTATTTGAAATTGTTGACGTTCTAGATAGAGACTACCCAAAGACCAAACCAAGTATCCATAAGAATCGTCCATTTCCCTTTACCTTACATAAACCAACGGTTAACACAACCCACCCCGACATCATATTTTCCCATCCCTCCTTTGCGGCTAATGTATCCCTCTTCCCATACCTCAAAAATTTTAAACATAAACCTAGATACTAGCTACTACTTTCACTATTCCACTCTTGAAATCCTCAATACTTGACCATAAGAACATGGCTTCTTTTTTTCGTTCATTCATCCTGGCCGGATACACATACAAAGCAAAAAACATACTCTTCCTTGCTTATGCTCAATATCGATTAAGAAAGAACAAGAAAATAAAACCCTAGTTCCCTTGAGTCATGGTGGTCACAAGACGAGAAGAGACGGGTTAAAATTTGTTCAAGGCTTGGTCGTGTTGCAGCCGATCTATTGGGTCAAATTCGTAAGAAGACTTTTAGGTTTTGATCGAGAGTCATGGTGGTGTCGTGTCGTTGTGGTTTTCGTATGGTGATCATACGCGTCTAGGGTAACCCGTTCTTCCTCGTTCTCTTAGCTTCTTATGTAGTATCACAAAACCTAGTATATGTGCTTGTGTAAGAATGTGATAGATGTCGCGACGTGTGAATATCATACGCCCATAATAATTATTCTTCGAACGTCATGAAAACACATCTGAGTCCAAAACTTATAACACAAGAGAATCTCAAAGGTTGAATACCATACAACTTAGAAACCCCCTAGGCTAAACATGTGTGGTTACACGTGATGTCTTAGATTTTTTGTCACTGTATGTAGCGAGGGGGGGGAGTCACTTGGGTGAGTGAGTTGACTATAGTGCTTGCAACGCCTATAGAACCACTGGAACCTAGACCATTAGACGGTTATAGAAATCGTCATATATACATGTGCCAAAAACAATACTTTTCATATAATAAAGTCTTATGTAAATCGGACTAAATAGATACTTTGTGTCTCGTCTATAAAATCTGCGAGGCCACCAATAAGTGATCCCCGAGTGTCGTGTTAATATTACTAGTACAAGGATCTTATTAAAGGTGAAATCAACAAAAATAGTCAAGTAATGAAGTGGTAACGTTAATTTGAAAATTGCCCTTCGAGAAGGTGTTTTATTGGAAAATTGTGAAAAAAAACTAAGTGTTTAGATTCTATAGAAATCAGCCGCGTACCACTTTTTTGAAGCAGACATAAAACCCACGAGGCTACCATATGGTGTGCCTCGAGTATCGTGTCGAAGCCACTAGTATATAAAATTTATTAAAATAGAAATCACAAATTTTTGTTAAGTATTTAAGTCCTTATAAGGATTTGAAAACCACCACTCGTAACAGTCCAAATATATTTTAACAAACCCCTTGAGTACGTGTATAGGTTCTTTTTTATTTAAACGATGCGTGTGTCCCTTTTGTGTCCACGTTTTGACCCGTTTAGAGACTTCATCTCTGGAAACTCCCAAAATGAAAATTGTACACCTCGTTGCCTAGTTTGTGACCACATTTTTAGTTTGTCTTAAAACTTAATAATGAAACTATAATTAAATTGTAAAATAGGTTGTCCATGCGTTTTTACTATATGCTTTTACGTCAAAATTAATTAATCATTTACGTAATAACTTTAATAAATTATTTGACCCGTTTAAGACCAAAACGAAGGGATCGTCCAATTACGAAAAATGATATACTTGACTTGTAGATTCTAAAATGTCGATTACGTAAAATTTGGTCAATGTTGACATTTAACTTAATAAAATAATATAATTTATTAAAATGATGTTTAAACTTATAAATTGCACGAAAGCACAAACCAGGGGACTAAATGCTATGTTTATTTTCATTTTACTTGTATAGTAATACATACCTTATTTAATTTAGGTTGCGAATTGATTTGAGCTTTCATTTCCCGTGTCGACATTTGTGATAGTTTATCTTTGCTATAATTTCGAGGTGAGTTTCATAGCCCTAATTTTTACATCTTTTATATGCTTTGGGTGAGAACATTGTTTGTTTTTACGAATTAACACAATTACTTAAAACTAGATACGTTTGCCTACTGAGGGTCTATGTATTGTAGGTCTTATTGCTTTAAGACAACATACTCATGAACCGTTAAGTACTTGTGTCTGAGCGCGAATGTTATAGATAGATATATTGTGGTTGATACCCTACCTAATTGTTACTGTGTGGTCAAGTTAGGTACGCTTACATTTGATTCCTCACGGATGTCCTAGCAAGGCATCTACACATGGTTCAGATTATATGTATAGTACTTTTGGTTAACGCTTCGGTTGCATGCTCTTAGACGTAGGTGTAAGCGTATACGTTTGTGATTATAGCCTTGTTTGGTTATATGTCGGTTGCTTGACTGAAATCTTATGGTTCGACATACTTATTTATACTTAAAACGATAAACTCACCAACCTTTTGTGTTGACACTTTAGCAATGTTTTTTCTCTGATATCAAGACGGAGGAGTGACTTGGTTGTGACATGGGAGATAATAGAAATGTGACCATCAATTGGTGTTTTGGATTAACATGTATGTCTTTGAAAACTCTGATTTAATATATGTTGATGTATTAAAATGCTTCCGAACTATGTTTTCCAATTATGATCTTTTAAATGAATTAAAATGGCTTATTTGATAGTCGTTCTTTATTATTATGTGTTATGATTGTCATGAAGTTACACACCAAGTGGACCCGTATACTCTGATAATTTGGGAGTGTGACAAAAACATTACTAGATCGTAATCGATCCAAAATATTATCAAAATATCAAAATGTACAAAATCTCATAAAAAATCAAAATGAGAAAATAAATCATGGATTCGTTTTTTGTGGCCACAGGAATGGATTGGTTTAATTGAAAAATCGGTTTAGTAGGTGTATAATGATTGTAACACCTGGTAATTTTCCGTACTTTGTAAAATGACTATTTTACCCTTTGACTTTTTATTTAGTCAACTATGTGATTTAACTGTGTTGGAACCGGGAAGTTATCCCGCGTCTTCTGTGAACCTGACCAAAGTGCTGAGACGGTCAATGGATTGACGATAATCCATGAGATTATTCGTTATCTGTGAATTATGTGCTTAACTGTTTAGTTTTTAACAGCGTGATCGTATTTTCTTGAGCAGTGTTTTTAAATATTTCTGTATATGTTTATATATGCCTGTATTTTAGTATTTTTGCTATTTATAGTAATAAATTGTATTTACTATTTAATTAATGTATCGCGTTTTCGTATTTTACGTCGTTTTTACGTTTAACCGTCGTTAGCGTGCATAAAATACTTTACCAATCATAAAATGTCAGTTTTCGTCGAAAAATCGTAAATTTAATATATTTCGTCAAATTTTTAAGTTTTACGTAATTTTTAACTTAACTATATACTTTTTGATATTTACCTAAAACTAACTAACCTTTTTACCTTAAACCTTTTAACTAGTTACCATAGTAAAATTTTTGAATAATTTACCCCCATATGGGACCCCCATAACCGGCCAAAACAAGCACCATGTGCATGATGCACCAAAATCTTACACTTTGCCATATTTAGCTTAAGGTTACACATCTTACACTCTTTAACTTACTAACCAAAACCACCTCAAATAATTCACTTATTCACTTCATTTCACTTCAAAAAAAAACACACATACCTCTCTTTCTCTCTCAAAACAAACGGCACAAACACATACATATTTTCCACCATTGTTGATTTCTTAAAGCTTCATTTTAACAAGAATTAACACAAAATAAATCACCCTAGAGTTTGTACAAGCATAAAGAAGAATGGTTATTCTTGGTTTGTTGATTTGAGTAGTTTTTGGGTTGAAGTTGTAGAGTATAGTTCTTGTTGATTATTAGTGGGTTAGAGCGTAGATCGGGTCGTTGTGAATACGTAGAGTCGTTACTCAAGGTTACTTCTTAAACCTTTTTCATCTTTTCATTTTCCATGCATAATCTTTGTAGATCTATGCATGCATGTTACTCATCAAGTATTTTCTTGAAATAAAATGATAAAAACTATTTTTGGTCATGAAATATTTTAAGATCTATGAAAATTATGTGTGGATCTATTAGATCCATACATGAAAATGGTTTAATTGAAAGACTTGTGAAAAATATAAGTATGTATATTTTAGATTTGTGAACTTGAAGTACAATCTTTGATTTTGTTGGTGTTTATGAATAATTGGAGGGAACTAGTAGTGTTACTACTAGTGGTTACGCTTGAAAATGGTCGAAAACGAGTTTTTACGAAAAACGTACAATCTGTCCGATTTTTATAAGAGGCGCAGAGGGTCGTAAAAATTGTTTTGACACTAGTTTACTACGATATTATGAAAATATAAGTTAATACCTTCGTTTCGATATATTATGGGCTAAAAACGGAGCTAAAATGAATAAGATATGGTCGTTTAAATTTCGTTGTCGGAAAACATATTTTTTGTGAAAAGCACTATAAGTGGTTGTTGTCCAGATTTTTAAAGTGGTCGAAACGACATTTTCGAGTTAAACGGAGTTGTTTTAAGTGTCAAAATGGTTACTAAACGGTATGTATGAATGTTGGACTTGTTTTGTAAAAGCGTATTAGCTCGAAATGTGAATACTTGGTGTAACATTAAAAGTTTGAACGTTGGAAGTGGAAATTGATACTATTGCGGAAAATGACTTGTTGAAATATTGACGATTGAGAAATTGTTGAAAATAGGGGTTTTAGGACGAGATTTGAGTACTTACTAAAAATGGTAAATTTTTACGTGACGCCGAAAGGCTGCCGAATTTTCGTTAGAAATCGTGTAGGAAAATTTGTTAAGATAAATTTTGGTAAATTAAAATTTACGCCGAAAGGCTGTCGAAATTTGTCGAGTCAAAAATAAATATTTTTGCCTAAGTATATATATATACTATAATGTTTATAACGATATAACATTTACAAGTCACGATTTTAACAACATAATATATACTTGATTGATGAGTAACGTACATGACGAACTAATGTGACTTATTTGCTAGCGCCTAAACTATAGTATTATATTTAGGTTGTTGCTAGAGTTGCTCGCTACTATTTGATCATATTTGTGCGGTTTGAATCGTTGCTTGATGTGAGTTTATAGATCCCTATTAAACTGTTTTTATATGTTTAATGTGTTGGGATGTGATAAATGCTTTGATGCTTGCTTCTGGACGCAAGTAAAACTTGATTTCTGTGAACGCTTTGTGAACACTATTTATGAGATAGCTTAAGTTGCTTTAGCCATAGTCCCCACTATCGTGAATCGTTAGTTACTCTGCTGGAGTAAGCTCTTATGTTACGGATAGATCTATTGAGGGTTGACAACCTCCACTCGGGCATTCTGACGCCGGACGAGTGTGTACCATTTGTATGAACGGAGTCATCTTGGCTAGGTACTCCATTGCGGTAAAATTTATGTATGCAATCTATTGTATGCATTGGATCACTAGGTTCGATGTCACGAGCTTAGCTATCATAAATATTGTGAACAACCAATTTATCCTACACTTGGCACTACATCTCCTATAGTTGCACGTGTACATGAAATGAAATCTGAAATTGAATTACTATGAATTTTTACTTGAAACCTATATTCTCACCAACTTTATGTTGACCCAATTTAGCATTTATCTCAGGTAATTGATGATGTGTTGTACCTGCTGTGTGAAGTACTTGGAGTCCGCATGCATTTCTTGGCTATCTTCGGACATTTGTTTACTTATGCTTTTGAACTATTATCTCGTTGATGTTTAAAACTTTTACATTCCGTTGCACTATCTTTTGAAACTGAGACCTTTTGTAATGTGATGCTTTTATTGAAATTCAACGAGGTATTTTTATAAAACGTCTCATTTAGAGTCGTTCTCTTGTACTTGAACTATGATACAATGACGTAACAGCCCCCGAGCTTCACCGCTTCCGCATATCACATATTGGGGTGTTACAGAATTGGTAATCAGAGCCTTGGTTATAGAGAACTAGGTTTGCATCTTAGGCCTAGACTATAACCGATGTGGCTACTTGTTACTCTGTATATATATGTGTACTACGTAATGTATTACGTAGGATAACACCATAAGTAATATGTAATATATATTATGTAATACGTAATATGTATTATATACATATGCATTTCGTTGATTTGCATACTTTAATTTCTATACATGATTATTTCATGCATACCCTACAACTGCTTTAATACGCATTTTGGTTGTTGTAGGATATGTCATCGCATACTATCACGTATCATTTCGGTTACATCTATAGTCTGATTCTAATCCAATCACCATTTTCGGTGTTATTTTTGGTTTTATTTTGATCTTTGGTATTTAATCAAAACTCTTATTTTATGATTATGTATTCGATATTTTGATTATGAATGGGAATTTAACTTTATGACCTTGACCAGTGACTATCCTTTTTATGTTGTTGTACTGTTAAATTCTGCATTCTATTTTAGCATATGAAATATATAACGTGTATATTCGTGCTTGAACCTTAATTGCATTGTTGTGTTAACGCAGAGAAACAATGGTGAACACACGTAACGGAATGACTGACGCACAATGGAAGCACTGATTACGCAACGAGTGACTGCTACACTGGCAAACGTTCAAGCTAACAACAACGTGAACGAAGCACCACCGAACAATGTTGACAATCGACCGCCTAAGCCGTGTACTTACAAGGACTTTAGGAGCTGTGACCCTTTGACTTTTAATGGTACTGAAGGAGCTGTCGGATTAGCTCGTTGGGTCGAAAAGATGGAAGCTGTGTTCCGTGTTAGTGGATGTGCTGTTGAAAACCAAGTGACTTATTCTACTTGTACTTTAGCTGCTGTAGCGTTGACATGGTGGAACACCCATGTGCAGACGGCTGGAGCCAAGGAGGCGTATGGAATGAGTTGGGAGGAACTTAAGAAGTTGTTGACTAAGGAGTACTGTCCTCGTAATGAGATTCAGAAGATGGAAATCGAACTGTGGAACCTGACTGTGAAGAACAATGACATTGGTACGTACACTAGGAGGTTCCAAGAATTGTGTTTGCTATGTCCTGGAATGGTTCCGAATGAAAAAAAGAAGGTTGAGCGCTATATTTGGGGTTTACCTGGTAGAGTTCAATGGAATGTGACATCGTCTGGACCGACAAAAGTTAGTGATGCTATAAGGATGGCTCACAGTCTGATGGACCAAGTTGTTCGAGCAAATGCTGGGAATGCCGCGGACAACAAGAGAAAATGCGGTAATAACCAAAGGAACAATCATGGGAACTATCCGAATAAGAGGTAAGACACCGTGAAAGGGTACACTGCTGGTACTGGGGAAAAGGGAGTGTACAATGGGACGTTACCTTTGTGCAATCGATGCAAGCGTCACCATAATGGACAATGCAATGTACAATGTCACAACTGCAAGAAAACTGGACACATTGCTAGAGATTATAAGTCACCACCCAACACGAAAGCCAACGTCACTTGCTTTGAATGTCAGCAAAAGGGACACTACAGCAATGAGTGCCCAAAGAAAAAGAACAAGGACTAAGGAAAGATTGCTAAAGCTGGGGAAGCTCGTGGAAGGGTCTATGTAACAGGAGGAGGAGAAGCGCAACAAAACCCCGACGTCGTGACGGGTACGTTTCTTCTCAATGGTCGTTATGCTTCTATTTTATTTGATACTGGAGCCGATAGGAGTTTTGTGTCGACTGCTTTTAGTGTCTTACTTGATGTGACCCCTTCGCCCTTAGACACTAAGTACACTATTGAGTTAGCTAATGGGAAGTTGATAGAAGCCGACACTATACTTCGTGGAGGCACTTTAAATCTTCTAAGTCATCCTTTCGTAATAGACCTTATGCCTGTTGAGTTAGGGAGTTTTGAAGTGATTGTCAGAATGTATTGGTTGTCGAGATATCGTGCTACGATTGTATGTGACGAGAAGATCGTTCGTTTACCATTTGGTGATGAAGTTTTGGAGGTACAAGGGGATACAAGTAACGGAAAAGGGAAGTCACGACTGAACATTATCTCGCGTGTCAAGGCTTAGAAGTTGTTGTCGGAAGGTTGCCACGTATTTTTAGCCTGTGTTACTGAAAAGCAGACGGAAGAAAAACGGTTGGAAGATGTACCTATTGTACGGGATTTTCCGGAACTCTTTCCTGAAGATTTGCCTGGATTACCGCCGGCTAGACAAGTTGAATTCCAGATCGATTTAATACCGGGAGCTGCACCTGTTGCTCGAGCGCCTTACCGTTTAGCACCGTCGGAATTGCAAGAACTAGCGACGCAACTACAAGAGTTGACTGATAAAGGATTCATAAGACCGAGTTCTTCACCCTGGGGAGCTCTAGTCTTATTTGTAAAGAAGAAGGATGGAAGTCTTTGGATGTGTATCGACTATCGTGAGTTGAACAAACTTACCATCAAGAACCGTTACCCGTTACCTAGGATCGATGATCTGTTTGATCAGTTGCAAGGATCGAGCGTTTACTCGAAGATTGACCTTAGGTCTGGTTATCACCAATTGAGAGTCCGTGAGGAAGATGTTGCAAAGACTGCTTTTAGGACTAGGTATGGACACTATGAGTTCCAAGTGATGCCGTTCGGTTTGACAAACGCGCCTGCTGTGTTTATGGACCTCATGAACCGGGTGTGTAAACCGTATTTGGACAAGTTTGTCATTGTGTTCATCGATGACATACTGATTTACTCAAGGAATGAGAAAGAACATGAGGAACATCTTAAGATAATACTGGAATTGCTTAAGAAGGAGGAATTGTACGCTAAGTTCTTGAAGTGTGATTTTTGGTTGCCAAGAGTACAATTTCTAGGTCACGTTATAGATAGCAAGGGGATTCATGTTGATCCTGCCAAGATTGAGTCAATTAGGGAGTGGACTGCTCCTACGACACCGACTGAAATTCGCCAATTCTTAGGACTCGTCGGATACTACCGAAGGTTCATCGAGGGATTCCTGAAGATCGCAAAACCATTGACGAAGTTGACTCAAAAGAAGGTGAAACACGAATGGGGAGATAAGGAGGAATTAGCATTCCAGAAGTTGAAACAAATATTGTGTAGTGCGCCTATTCTATCGTTACCAGAAGGATCGGAAGACTTTGTGGTCTACTGTGATGCATCAGCAAAAGGATTGGGAGCTGTCTTGATGCAGAGGAAGAAAGTTATCGCCTACGCGTCACGACAATTGAAAACGCATGAGAAAAACTACACTACGCACGACTTGGAGCTAGGAGCGGTAGTATTTGCCTTGAAATTGTGGAGACGCTACTTGTATGGAACCAAGTGTGTCGTCTATACCGATCACAAGAGTTTACAACATATTCTTGATCGGAAGGAACTGAACATGAGAGAACGTCGATGGATCGAGTTGCTCAGCGATTATGACTGTGAAATCCGCTACCACCCTGGGAAGGCCAATGTAGTGGCGGATGCGCTAAGTAGAAAGGAACAACTGATGACACGTAGAGTTAGATCGTTAGCTATGGTTATCAATCCGAACTTACCTGTGCAAATTCGTGAAGCACAAACCGAAGCCCTTAAGCCTGAACATGTTGAAGCTGAGAAATTAGGAGGAATGGTTACTAAGAAATTGGAGACTAGCACTAATGGAACGCTATGTCTGAATGGTAGAAGTTGGTTACCACGGTTTGGAGGACTAAGGGACGTGATTATGCACGAGTCGCATAAATCTAAGTATTCGATTCACCCAGGATCTGACAAAATGTATCAGGATATGAAGAAGCTATATTGGTGGCCAAATATGAAAGCTGAAATCGCTACCTATGTAGGGAAGTGCCTGACTTGTGCTAGAGTGAAAACAGAACACCAAAAACCATCTGGATTGTTGGTTCAACCTGTAATTCCTATGTGGAAATGGGAAAATATAACCATGGATTTCATAACTAAGCTGCCTAAAACGACCAACGGATACGACACAATTTGGGTAATTGTGGATCGACTTACGAAATCTGCATACTTTTTGGCTATGAAGGAAGATGATTCGATGGATAAGCTTACGAGACTTTATCTGAAGGAAGTAGTCGCAAAACATAGGATACCGATCTCGATAATTTCTGATAGAGATGGTAGATTTACTTCGGAATTCTAGAAACCACTTCAGAAAGCGTTGGGTACGCAATTGGACATGAGTACTGCTTATCACCCGCAGACTGACGGACAGAGTGAGAGAACTATTCAAACGCTGGAGGACATGTTGCGCGCTTGTGTGCTTGACTTTGGGAAGCAATGGGACAGACATTTGCCTCTAGTGGAATTCTCTTACAACAATAGTTATCATACCAGTATTAAGGCTGCACCGTTTGAAGCGTTGTATGGTCGTAAATGTCGCTCGCCTGTGTGTTGGAGTGAGGTTGGGATAGTCAACTCACTGGCCCTGAACTCATCCGTGAAACGACTGAGAAGATTGTTCAAATCAAGAGCCGAATTCAAGCATCCCGTGATCGTCAGAAGAGTTACGCCGACGTTGACGTAAGCCTCTCGAATTTCAAGTGGGAGACAAAGTGATGCTAAAAGTATCGCCTTGGAAAGGTGTAGTACGTTTTTGCAAGCGAGGAAAGCAGAACCCCCGTTATATTGGACCTTTCAAAATTCTGGCAAAAGTTGGAACTGTAGCCTATCGTCTCGAATTACCGCAAGCGTTGAGCCGCGTGTACAACACTTTTCATGTGTCGAACTTGAAGAAGTGCCTATCTAATGAGACACTCGTTATACCATTGGAGCAACTCCGAATAGACGACAAGATGCAATTTGTCGAAGAACCTGTTGAAATCATGGACCGTGAGGTCAAACGATTGAAACAGAGTCGTATTCCTATCATCATGGTGAGGTGGAATTCTAAACGTGGACCTGAATTCACTTGGGAGCGTGAGGATCAATTTCGCAAGAAATATCCGCAACTCTTTGACAACTCTAGAAACCGTGACACTCCTAAGCTTTGAGGACAAAGCTTCTCTATCAAGGGGATGATGTAACACCTGGTAATTTTCCGTACTTTGTAAAATGACTATTTTACCCTTTGACTTTTTATTTAGTCAACTATGTGATTTAACTGTGTTGGAACCGGGAAGTTATCCCGCGTCTTCTAAAAAACTGTTTGCTGACGAGTAATGGCCTAACACTGTGCTCAGTCATTATTCTGAACATTTTCTGTGAACCTGACCAAAGTGCTGAGACGGTCAATGGATTGACGATAATCCATGAGATTATTCGTTATCTGTGAATTATGTGCTTAACTGTTTAGTTTTTAACAACGTGATCGTATTTTCTTGAGCAGCGTATTTAAATATTTCTGTATATGTTTATATATGCCTGTATTTTAGTATTTTTGCTATTTATAGTAATAAATCGTATTTACTGTGAATATTTAATTAACGTATCACGTTTTCGTATTTTACGTCGTTTTTACGTTTAACCGTCGTTAGCGTGCATAAAATACTTTACCAATCATAAAATGTCAGTTTTCGTCGAAAAATCGTAAATTTAATATATTTCGTCAAATTTTTAAGTTTTACGTAATTTTTAACTTAACTATATACTTTTTGATATTTACCTAAAACTAACTAACCTTTTTACCTTAAACCTTTTAACTAGTTACCATAGTAAAATTTTTGAATAATTTACCCCCAAATGGGACCCCCATAACCGGCCAAAACAAGCACCATGTGCATGATGCACCAAAATCTTACACTTTGCCATATTTAGCTTAAGGTTACACATGTTACACTCTTTAACTTACTAACCAAAACCACCTCAAATAATTCACTTATTCACTTCATTTCACTTCAAAAAAAAACACACATACCTCTATTTCTCTCTCAAAACACACGGCACAAACACATACATATTTTCCACCATTGTTGATTTCTTAAAGCTTCATTTTAACAAGAATTAACACAAAATAAATCACCCTAGAGTTTGTACAAGCATAAAGAAGAATGGTTATTCTTGGTTTGTTGATTTGAGTAGTTTTTGGGTTGAAGTTGTAGAGTAGAGTTCTTGTTGATTATTAGTGGGTTAGAGCGTAGATCGGGTCGTTGTGATTACGTAGAGTCGTTACTCAAGGTTACTTCTTAAACCTTTTTCATCTTTTCATTTTCCATGCATAATCTTTGTAGATCTATGCATGCATGTTACTCATCAAGTATTTTCTTAAAATAAAATGATAAAAACTATTTTTGGTCATGAAATATTTTAAGATCTATAGAAATTATGTGTGGATCTATTAGATCCATACATGAAAATAGTTTAATTGAAAGACTTGTGAAAAATATAAGTATGTATATTTTAGATTTGTGAACTTGAAGTAAAATCTTTGATTTTGTTGGTGTTTATGAATAACTGGAGGGAACTAGTAGTGTTACTACTAGTGGTTACGCTTGAAAATGGTCGAAAACGAGTTTTTACGAAAAACGTACAATCTGTCCGATTTTTATAAGAGGCGTAGAGGGTCGTAAAAATTGTTTTGACACTAGTTTACTACGATATTATGAAAATATAAGTTAATACCTTCGTTTCGATATATTATGGGCTAGCGCCTAAACTATAGTATTATATTTAGGTTGTTGCTAGAGTTGCTCGTTACTATTTGATCATACTTGTGCGGTTTGAATCGTTGCTTGAGGTGAGTTTATAGATCCCTATTAAATTGTTTTTATATGTTTAATGTTTTGGGATGTGATAAATGCTTTGATGCTTGCTTCTGGACGCAAGTAAAACTTGATTTCTGTGAACGCTTTGTGAACACTATTTATGAGATAGCTTAAGTTGCTTTAGCCATAGTCCCCACTATCGTGAATCGTTAGTTACTCTGCTGGAGTAAGCTCTTATGTTACGGATAGATCTATTGAGGGTTGACAACCTCCACTCGGGCATTCTGACGCCGGACGAGTGTGTACCATTTGTATGAACGGAGTCATCTTGGCTAGGTACTCCATTGGGGCAAAATTTGTGTATGCAATCTATTGTATGCACTGGATCACTAGTTTCGATGTCACGAACTTAGCTATCATAAATATTGTGAACAACCAATTTATCCTACACTTGGCACTATATCTCCTATAGTTGCACGTGTACATGAAATGAAATCTGAAATTGAATTACTATGAATTTTTACTTGTAACCTATATTCTCACCAACTTTATGTTGACCCAATTTAGCATTTATCTCAGGTAATTGATGATGTGTTGTACCTGCTGTGTGAAGTACTTGGAGTCCGCATGCATTTCTTGGCTATCTTCGGACATTTGTTTACTTATGCTTTTGAACTATTATCTCGTTGATGTTTAAAACTTTTACATTCCGCTGCACTATCTTTTGAAACTGAGACCTTTTGTAATGTGATGCTTTTATTTAAATTCAACGAGGTATTTTTATAAAACGTCTCATTTAGAGTCGTTCTCTTGTACCTTGAACTATGATACAATGACGTAACAGCCCCCGAGTTTCACCGCTTCCGCATGTCACATTTTGGGGTGTTACAATGATTTCATGGGATTTTAGTAGGTTTAATAAAAGAATGAATTGGTTTAATCAAATCGTTTCCAAATCCACTTCGATCCCACCTAATGATACATGTTGCTACACATCTAAATGTAATCCATACTTTTAGTTATTTTAGATCTTGAACAGATCTGGCCGGATATAATGCTAGTGACGATTTTGTGGTGGTGGTGGTGGTGGTGGTGAAAGCAAGCTAGTTGTACTATATTATTAAAATAATAGGACACAAAAAGATAAAGATACCCTTAATTTTAGGGAAAATTATGAAAAGAGTCAAAAAAATGGGCAACGCCCAAAAAAAGGCCAAAAAACATGTTTTTCCCTATTTGTCCCAGGGCAACAAAGAATATAGGACAGCAACCGTTTAGATTTTGACAAGTGTCCAAAAAAGAGGGCAATTCTAACAGATTGCCCCAAGAGATAGGACAACAGAGGACATGTGGCGCATTCTACACCCAGTTGCCCTATATCCCCCAAAAAATAGTCCTTTTCGGGAAAAAGATTTTTTAACCTTTTTTGAGAAGAGAATAATGGGCAACAGACCTTTTTGGTAATTTTCCCTTAATTTTATTTGTTTTTCTAATACATATACATTACACAAAAGTACATAAATTAAAGAATTTGTACTATATTATTAAAATAATGAGACACGTGTCAAATTTTTAGAAAATTATACGGTCACACAGTCGCACAAAATATTTTCGAAAAAACTAAACTTGGGGGCAAGGAGTGATCATCCATTCTAGGCGCGAGACATTTTTTGAATTTTCCATATAATGATCAATGTAGGAAAATGATCCGACGGTTCAAAATCAATCAATCTTACCGAAACATTATATATTAGCTACACACCGCCTTATCTATTAGCTACACACCGCTACGTATAAAGGGACCGTGTATAGATAACCAAGGGCGACGCCTGGTTAAAAGTTGTAGATAGTAGTGTGTAAGCTTTAGAAACAGTTGTGGTGTGACTGATAACTTGATTAAGCATTAGTATATTATCGAAAAAACTAAGAGGGTTAACATTCTCACAAAACGTAGGTTACACAGATTAGTTGATAGACTTAATAACAATGGAATATCAGAGGGATCACATGACCGGCTGACGCATTTTCTAAGACTTCCCTACCTCGATTCACTCGGACACACCATTTAAATTGAATCACACTTTTTTAAAGATCGTGCATTTCCGTAGTTGAGAAAAAACCATTTTTGGCTCATTTAAGCCATTACTTCTAAATTTAATGCTAAATTTGCACACGTCATGTATCATATATACGATATGTTTGATAGTTATGTCTCACTTATTTAACCGAAACCATACTGTAATTGATCTCAATTTCGTAGAGGAAATATATACGATATGTTCGATAGTATTTGTCTCGGTTTTTAACGAAAACCATATTATTGTAGAAACTAGAAGGGGTTCATTAGTTTCTCTAATTAAAATTATATTAGTCATTAGATGTGGCTATTATTTAAAAACTAATTTCATAATAGTTAGACCAATTTTCAATGTTTATAAACATTTGCTATATCAAGTGATTATGATAATGAGTTGCTAAATGTAAAGACATATATAAGTAAAGAGCAAGTAAAGAAACAACCTAAGGGACGACACCAAAGCTTTATAGTGGTTCGGAAACGAAGCTCTCATTTCGTTCCTACTCCACTCCTCGAGTACACTATATCCACAAGCTCCCTTCTTGGCGGAGAAAACCTTACATCGTTGCTTACAACAATTACCGACACTAAGCTAAATGTTGAGTTCTAATCCTAGTTAGAACCAATCTACTCTCGTCGCCCATCTTCTTTACCGAACTAGGTTAGGTGTCGAGTTCTAATCTTAGCTAGAACCAATCTACACTCAACTCTCATACTCACATCACTTTCAAGTAAAGTGAGAACTAACACACTCATACTCACACTTACATCACTTTAGACTTTAGTAAGAACTTACACACAACACACTAACAACTACACCACTTTAGAGTTAAGTGAGAACTAACACAAAAGACTCATCCAAGTATATATATATATATACCTCGGATTTACACAAGACTCAAATGAACAAATATGATGAACATGACTAGATCTATAGAAATGATGATGTTCATCAAGGCTTCATCTTTTAACACATCACAAGTGTGTGAGTGATCTTCTCTTTGGACATATGAAAAAGGGGATGAAGGAGATAATCATAAGTAAACATACTTAACAAATTAAGTGATCATTTACTAATGATTGAAAGATGGAAACGAGATTTAGAAGCAAAAAGTTGTCCAAAAAGGTTCATAGAAAATGGAGAAATGATCCACTATTTATAGGGAAAAAGGTCTAACGGCTAGTCTGCCCGCGGTTCCTTAAATTCTCATGTGGTTCCTTATCAATAAGGAACCGCTGGCACATATAAGGCACCGCGTATTCTAGAGTCCGCTCTTTTTTGTCCTTTAGTGAGTAGAGTTCATCTGGTGAAGTTTTACCTCAAAAAGAATATTCTTTATCCATTTGAAATATCCTAAATTCCAATTTTTATTTTTCATTTTAATAAAACATTTTTTATAAAGAAAGTTATAAAAATATTTTGTCACATTTGAATAAATGTGAGTTTTAAGGTTAATCACTTTTAATGATCACTTAACATGTATATCATATGTTTGTTTGTAAGACTTAAATGATTATTACCTAAATGATAGTGTTCGTTAATAATTCGTCTTACGGTTATTTTTGACGATAAATGTTTTTACACTTTATCGTGATCAAAACAAAAAAGATTAGTTATTACAAATAATATTTTTAGATATCGGTTGCATTAACAATAATCTATCTCAATTGCAGAGGAAAGTATTATAAACCGAATGGTATGATTGTTACAACGTAAAACATAACATAATCAAAAATGTCTAAAGATAAACATTTTTAAATTAAAAAATCTTATAACTGAATTGTATTTTCTGTTATTCCATTATGAGAGAATAACTTATATATTTATAATGAATACATATCTCACCGAACAAGTTAACAAAACCTAACTGTAATAACTCAAACTCACACTTAAATTTAAGCCAATTATATCATCTAACAAGAATGTGCATAATTGAGTAAGTTTTCTCAAATTTTCCACTAAAAATGTACTTTGAAGTTGCATTGAGATGAAACTTGAAAGTAGCTGTAGAAATCAGATCGGGTTGGTTGGGTTCGGGTTAATCGGGTCCGATTGAATTCGGGTTAAGATTAAAAATAAGTTATCCAAACTCGACCTGATTTAAACTCGGATTACTCGGGTTTGGGCAATGTTGCAAAACAAGGTCTAAAAGGACGAATAATCACCGCTTAATCGCTACAGGACTATCAACCTTGCCGATTTATTAAAAGGCTATTAACAATGGTCAACTGTGGTCAACAAGGGTCAAGAGAGCTCAAACTTGCCAGAATCATGTAAATCTCGCCAAAAATACCGAACAATCACTATAAACTTGTGTTGAACACTTATAGTGACTATTTATATGTATGACAAGTTGGAATTTTAAGAATAATATTGTCGAAAATGCATAAAACTCGTTAAAAATACTCAAAACTTGCCGAAAATATCCAAAATTTGCTAAAATTGCCGATCCGATTGATCACCGGTTAATCCCGCCTAGAACGATTACAAGCTACAAGATGGTCGACCGGCCGACTAGTGATTCACGATATTTACAACCTTGAGTTTGAGTCTATTTGCGTCGGGTCAATCGGATCGGGTCGAGTTTGGGTCAACCGAAATCAGGTAAAATATTTAAAAAAAAATCTTTTTTTACTCTTTTTTAATAGAAATTATATTAAATTTAAAGTTTTAAAAAATATATAAAACATTCTTATTCGGGTCAATTAAGTTGACTCAAACCTGAATTAGACATAATTTTTATACCTGATATTCGGCCCGATATCGAATTCGGGTTAGTCATGTTGACCCGAGTAACCCAAATTGAAATTTAAATTCAAACCTGACCCGAATAAGCTCAGTTCGGATTCGAGTCAGGTCAAAAGTATTTACACCCTTATTTGAAAGTACTAAAAACCAAATTAATTTCATAGGACTCAACGGTCGAATTCTATAGGCTGCTTAAACTTAGTCGATATACTTTTTTATCTTTATAGTATCTTTCTTGAGAATAATTTCATTCACTAGAAGCCACGCACACCAAAAAGACTTGACCAGGCCCAGATGATTACGAAAGACTTGAAATTTTCATCCAATCAATAATTGGTTTGAAGAAAAACAGATATGGTGAAATGGCCAACTATCTTAAATTACTATATTTGAGATGCCTTATTAAATAAGATATGATCTCCAAATTATCTTATGATACATACCACCAAATTTCTTATTAATTCTGGTTATATTTAAGATTATCGAAATGTCTTATTATTAGTACTTTTTTTAATCTAGTTGATAGAGCTACTTTATGTAAACTCAACGTACATGTCCATCAATGATCAATGATGTATGTTTCTAAGGTGTAAAATCCCTTTTGTAGAATCATTCATCATCGTCGACTAGACATATGTCCCACCATTCTTTGAACACTTCAAATAGTTTAGACGTATATAACATATGAAGTTATAATCACTAGTTGCAAACTTGCAATAACTTATAGGATGAGTACGGTCAAAATTCTCATCAAACTCATCATATTAACTCAGCTAGGGTTTTGGTTAAAAACCAGTTGATGATGAAAAGAATAGCTTAAAAAGCTTATAAATTGATTTGTATTTATAACTTCGTAGGTGTCGCTTCGCGTCTTCAAACCCCAATATTTAAAGTCTCGCTTCAATTAAACTCAGGCCCTCTCGTGGATTTCGATGGCCCTCCATCACCGCCAAAAGACCTTTTAACACAAAAACAAAATACACGTGTATGAAAACTTTATAAATCAATTAATCTCAAGAATCATATTATCTATATATATAATAGAAGGAGGACATAAAATTTAGAGGTCTTCATTAAACGGTAGTCATGTGCGATCTCTCTATTGCCCAGATTAAACCTCATCCCGTTTACTATCGCAACCATGTATGTATCTACATGGGTTGCAACAATCGGGCAAAATGAACGCTACAATCACAATGGTTAGAGTGTTACATCACATTAACTCACACACAAAATATCTCTATTCTTGTTTAAACCTGAACGTATACATGTATTGTTTCACAAGCTATATTAACAGCATAAGTCAATATGATGCGATCATGTGAAATGTTCATTAAGCTAGGGGAGTCGTGTTAAAAAATTAATCGTTATCTCAAGATTATTTTAGCTTTCTTTCTTTTTTTTCATTAACTCATTAAAAAGCCTCATTTCAAAGATAATAAGAAAAAAAACGCATCTTCATCCCACATTCATCTCACTTTTTCACTATTACTTTTATTTCATTTATTTATAAAGTAAATATTTTTATTCTATTAAATTAAAAACGATATAAGGCCCTTGGGCCAGATGGGTACACATTCGAGTTTTTCAAGAAATATTGGGATTTTGTTGGTGCTGATTTTTGTGGTGCAGTAGAATGTTTTTTTTACAACGGTTCATTCCCTAAAGGATGTAATACTTCTTTTATTGCTTTAATCCCAAAAGTTTTAGATGCTAAACTTGTGAGCGACTTCAAGCCTAGTAGCCTTATAGGATGTGTTTATAAGGTCGTTACGAAGATTCTATCTACTAGACTAAAGACGGTTATTTCTGAGCTTGTGTCTGACACACAAACTGCATTTGTAGCTGGAAGGCAGATTTTAGATGGTCCCTTCATTCTTGATGAATTACTTCAATGGTGCAAAAGGAGAAATAAACAAGCTATGTTTTTCAAGGTGGATTTTGCCAAGGCATATGATTCAGTATGTTAGGATTATTTGCTAGACGTCTTGGGCGCTTTTGGGTTTGGTCATAGGTGGTGTAATTAGATTCGGGGTTCTCTTATTTCTGCTACAGCTTCTATCCTGGTGAATGGTAGTCCATCAAATGAGTTCATGTTCCACTGTGGTTTAAAACAGGGAGATCCTCTCGCGCCATATTTATTTATTCTTGTTATGAAAACATTGTACCTGTCTTTTTGTCGTGTGCTTGACAGTAGTATGTTCAGGGGTATTCAACTTCCTGGATCGACATCTATATCTCATTTGTTTTATGATGATGATGCGATGATTATAGGCGAGTGGTCGAATACAAATATGGAAGCTATCCTTAATGTTCTTTTTTTGTTGCTTCAGGTTTACGTATAAATATTCATAAGAGTCAACTTTTGGGAGTTGGTGTTTCTAGGGACATCGTCGAGCGGGTTGCTTCTTCTATAGGCTACTCCATTATGGAGCGTCAATTTCGATATTTAGGCGTTACTATTGGTGATCACAAAAACAGAATCAAGGCTTGGGAGGATATTGTTATCAACTGAAGACACTACTCTCCAAGTGGAAAGAGAAAACACTATCTATAGGTGGGCGTTTGACTCTTCAAAAAGCAGTTCTCGGTGCTTCCCCTATATATTACATGTCATTGTTCAAAGTTCCTCAAGGCGTTTTATATTGTATGGAGGGCATCCGTAACCGTTTCTTTAATGGCAGCGGGCAATCGGATTCTAAAATTACTTGGATTGCTTGGAACAAGGTTCTAGCTTCCAAGAAAAATGGAGGTCTTGGTGTTTCGAGTTATTTTGCCTTTAATTGAGCCCTTCCCTTCAAATGGATATGGAGATTTCATACTAAGGATGGTTCTCTATGGAGTCGAGTTATTCAAGCTATTTATGGTACTAGGATCGAAGATCATCTGATGCACTTCTCCTCTAATTGGTGCATCATAGTGAAGGAATTACGTTCTCTCAAAGACAAAGGGATGGATTTATGGGCTCATTGTAAAAGACGTATTGGAAATGGTATGGATACTAGCTTCCGGATTGATAAATGGATTGACAATACCTCTCTCAAAGTTAAGTTTCCGCGGTTGTTCGCTTTGGAGCTGGACAAAGATGCCTCGGTGGATTCAAAGTTGGGGTCTTTGTTTTTTTCTTTTCGTCGTGAACCTAGACAAGGTAGAGAATCTCAACAGCTGGTGGAGCTAGAGGATATGTTGGAGTCGACTTCTTTGTCTAATTCTAAGGACAGGTGGTTCTATGATTTGTCAGGTGATGAAGAATTTCGTGTTAAAGTGCTTCGTAATTTTATGGATGACAAAATGCTTCCTTCCCATCCCGAAGCTACAAACTGCATTAAATGTGTCCCTAGGTAAACATTTTTAACTCGCGAGCTAGAAGAGTCTGTTTACCTACGAGACTTAATTTGGTTCATCGAGGTGTGCTCATTGAATCCACTGATTGCCCGGTTTGCAAGGATTTTTACGAAGATGTTTCTCATATTTTTTTTCGGATGTGATTTGGTGCGAAGTGTCTTGAGGCGTATTTGTAGATGGTGGGGGCTTATCTATCGAGATTGGGTTTCGTTTTCAGATTGGGATAGTTGGTTTTCGTTTATTCGGTTATCGCAATCGACTAAGGTCGTTTTGGAAGGCGTATTTTATGTGGCTTGGTGGTCTATTTGGAAGTTCAAAAATCAAAGCATTCATCAGGATCCTTCTCCTAGGCGTTCGACGATTTATGATGATTTAGTTTTGTGTGCTTTCAATTGGTGTCAATGTTGTTGTAATAGGAAGTTTTCCTGGGTCGATTGGCTCAAAAACCCTCATTTACTGTCATTGTAAGTTGTTTTTTCTAGCGTCTTGCTAGCTTTTCATATAAGTTGTCGTTCAAAAAAAAATTAAAAACGATATACGCGGGTAAATAAAAACGATACATGAATAACTAAAAACATAAACTTAGACTTGGGACATAAATTTTGCGCTAATTTTCATAATCTCCCAACAATAAAGATGGTTGAAATTAAGGATTTAAACGCGCATTAAATTGCAGAGAAGTTTGTAACCCCCCCCCCCCCCCCCCCAACAATGAAAATGCTTAAACCGCTTCCCTTGTTGAGCTTCATAGTCACGAATAGCGTTATTCATCACATCCTCGTTGGTGGCTCCATTTACACGTGAATGCCTTGCGTATGGTAACGTCTAGAAAACAAACCCACGGTGATCATTATGTACTTCCATCTCCCGTGTATGCTATTATACGATCGTTTCCCGGCTCCTCTAATTTGTCCTTCATTATTTGCACAACCTCAGTCCAAAAACTACTAGAATCTCTTGCGTAACCTGGCACGTTGTTTGCACAAACAAAGTTTCAAGCATTACACAACACAATTTCTTCCTCGGGTGTCCATTGTAGCGGCGCCATTTTTGATAAAAATAATGAGAAGATGATAGAAGTTGTTTGTGTCTGTTTCTCAAAATGGTAGAAAATTGAGTTTCTATAGACAAAATAATGATAATTAAGAGGTTAATAAAAAGTGGGTTATGTAAATGAGAGGTGAGAAACTCACCGGTAATAGCTTTGATTTTGCCTAGGATTCTTAACCTAGGCGGGAGGTTATGATGAGATTTATGAGAAACTCACACGTAACTTTTTCCAGTTGAGAACTTACGAGTGGGTTTTTCCTCCATTTCCTTCAGCCTTATTGATGATGTGATGTATGTAATATGCAAAGATGTTTGTTACTTTATTTTTGTCATGTTACTCTTAGATATGTATTTCTTATGAAAAATAACCCAACTTGATCGGATACTCGATTGAGTCCTATTTTTATCTTAGTGTTTGTATTATATAATTGTTTTTGTGGGATATGGTTATGCTTAAGTGATATATGTTTTTTTATAATACCCGAGTCAACTTATTACGGTTATTGATTATGCAATTGGTTTTAAAGAGAGAAAACTAAACTTCCGCTGATATGAGAAAAATAATTGCAATCACCATTACATGTAGTCTTGATTTAAAGTTTGTTGGCTCTCAAAGTAACATTTAGAACGTTGGTATTTAAGTTAAGATGTTTAGCTATGTTTTAGTCATTAGTTTAATGTTTAAAGATCGGGTTGATTTGAATGGTTGAATTGGTTGATTTGTAAATCGGCTCAGAGACCAGGTCAAATGTCTCCGGATTTTTATTAGTTTGAGAACCAGAATGAATTGTCGAATTTCGTTGATTCAGTTTGATAAACTCGACGTAGTCGTGGCTTTTCCTAAAAATAAAAATAGAATTTTTTTTTCATAAAATTTTCTAAGATTGAATAACAATTTAAAGTGTTGATGATAAATACTCGTATTAGTTAAAATAAAGTTATAACTAACTTAAAACATACATTACTACCGTTTTATTTGAGTTTATTACAACTTGATATTATAAGTTAATTGTTTTGCAAATTTTTACAATATTTTTGTAGATTCAAATCTAAAAACTAAAGCTTGTTATTAAAAATTCAACATTATTTAACTATTTAATTGAACGTAAATAAATTATCAGGTTATTGAAAACACTAAATATTAAATATATATGAAAAGAAATACATATATGTATGGAACCGGTTCGACCTGTTAATTTAATCATTTAAAGTTTTATACAGATGACCTAATGAATCAGTTATTAAACTAGGTTAACTAAAAAACCGAGTTTTAGAACTTTGCATTAGTTGATGTTGTTAGTTAGTGTGAACTAATAGTGCATTATATAACCTATGTTTTTACGATAACTTAGACGCAAATTTTAGCACTACCACAAAGTCCACAGTTATTTACTAGTAAAATATCATCATTATTATTAACAAAGATAATTTATTTTACAAGTTATATAGATTTTTTTTACCAATGCATTCCGTTCTTATTTGTTACTATTACTCTGACTTGACCAATTTCACTCTCCATCAATTGATCTATTCCAGTGAATCTCCATTCATCGTTTAACAGTCGATAACATGTTTCAATCATCAATTAGTCGTTGGATCATGTCGCTACTATTTGTGAATGGTTTTAGGGCTTCGGTCTAATCGTCCCCTTCAACTGTTGTGATCAATATTAACCGGTGATTTAATTTCTTTTTGTTTGATTGCATTGTTATTTTCTTTTAATCGATTCGACGAATTTTCTAGGGTTTATCTAATTTTTATGGTTTTTAATATTAGGGTTGTTGGGTCTTTGATATTCACATGTAATCAAATCAGTCCCTGAAAACAATCCATTCATTGAATAATATTGTGATTATTGTGGTTGATTGTTTGATTGGATCTCAACATATAAGCTGTGAACGGAGTAGGCTTGCATTCGTGCTCTCTACTTTTAGTGACGATCACTTGTTAATTTGAGACTTATTCTTCGGATTACCTTGTATCACCTTCTTATTCGATTCGACGATTGGTTTAGGTGTATTGATTTGTTGCATTTTCTTTTATTGGTTTTAGGGTTTCTGTGTTGTTTCATATTCGGTTAGGGGTTTCAAGATGTTTCATATTCGTACTAATGAGGATCTTGTTGCTGGTATTGTAAAGTTAGTATTTGTCACTAATTTCCCTGATTACTTCGTTCCTCGTGACCTATGTAAGTTGTGTGATACCTATGGTAAGGTGGTAGATGTATTCATCCCATTTCGCGAATCCAAATAGGGGAAGAGATTAGCTTTTGTGCGCTTCATTAGGGTTTACAATATGGAGCGGTTAGTAGAGAATTTGAATACGTTATGGGTGGGACGATTCCATCTAAGGGCAAATGTGGTTCGTTATGAACGGCCTAATATAAGTCATGTACCTGTTAAACAATCGGTGGGTGCTGGTATTGCAAAAACTAATTCATATGCGAATGTTGTGAAAGATATTAAGGCAAAAGGAAGTTCTTCCATCCCTGTTGTGCAACCTGTTGAAGATCCAGCGTTGGTGCTGGATGATTCATGCATTATCGATCATGTTATGTTGTGCCGCATTATGGGAAAAGTAAAGGACGTGAACTCCATCCCTAATTTACCGGATATTCTCTCCGAAGAAGGTTTTTCAGAAGTAAAACTCTCCTATTTAGGTGGAATGTGGGTCTTGCTTGAACTTAATTCATAGGAGACCAAGGATAAAGTGATGAGTCATGTTGGCGTGAAGTCGTGGTTTAGTACTCTTCAAGTAGCGTATCAAGACTTTGTAAGTAAAGATAGGGTTGTTTGGGTAGATATTGAAGGTCTTCCTATGCATGCTTGGACTCACAACACGTTTCTGAAAATTGGTAAGAGTTGAGGCGAAGCTTTAGATATAGAAGAGATACATGGTTCTACTTTTGCGCGTAAACGGTTGTGCATCATAACAAGTCTGCCTCATAATATCCTTGAACGTTTTAAAATTATCATTAGAGGTAAAGTTTTTATGATCAGAGCTAAAGAACTGTTCACATGGACTCCGCAATTTCGGGTAATAAACAGTAATGTTTATGATTTGGATGGTGATTCCATTTCTTATGCTGATGATACTGGTACTAAATCTCAGCATAATGATGACGTGGTGGATGTAAACAATGAAGAGGAGGGTCCGGATGTAGTTGTTGGAGACCAGTCGACGTCTCCAGCCAAAGATGTTAATAATGAAGATGCTAAGGAGGATAATCAGTACTCAAGTGATCCGTTTGAGGTGTATGAGTTATTGAATAGGCCCCTTAATGTCAAAGTGAGTAAGGATAGTAGCTCTAAACCACATCCCCCTGGCTATACGCCAGAGGTGTCGTTACACGAGAATATTGTGGATTCAGTACCTGTTCAACAACAACATTCAGATTCTGTGGAAGTAAACGAAAATGAGAAGGTAGTCAATTTAAGGTGATGAACTTTACTCATGTCAGTGATATTGATGATTCTTCATGCGGAGCTTCTTCTTCTAAACCTAACAGTAATATTGGTAAAGGTGGATCGATTCTACAAGTTCTAGATGATATGATTAAAGTCGGGCAATCTATGGGTTACGACATGGAGGGGTGTTCAAAAGATATTGAGCGTATAATTGGTACGCAAGGAGAAGTAGATGGTTTTAGATGAAGATTATGTCTTTAAATGTGCAAGGTCTTGGACATAAGAACAAAAAAGAATGGGTTAAGGAGTTAAATATTAAGTATAAAGTTAACTTTTTAGCTTTGCAGGAGACAAAGATGGATAGCATATCTCATATGGATGTTAAATTCTTGTGAGGGAATTCTAATTATCAATTCGCCTCCAGCGATTCGGTAGGTAACTCGAGAGGTATTTTATGTATTTGGGAGGATTCTATATTCTGGAAAGACAATATGATGGTGTCGGATAATTTTATAGCACTATTTGGTACTTGGCTCCCTAGTAGTTCCAAGGTATTAATAGTGGTGGTTTATGCTCCTCAATATCCTACTCATAAAAGATTATTATGGGAGTATATATCAGATATGATTACTCGTTGGCAAGGGGATTGTATAGGGTTGGGGGATTTTAACGAAGTTCGATGTGAAGAGGAAAGATTTGGGTCTTTGTTTAATCATAGATCGGCTACGGATTTTAATAATTTTATTGCTTCAACCGGTTTAGAGGAGATTAGTTCGGAAGGTTATTCTTACACTTGGTCTCATCCTACGGCTATTAAAATGAGTAAACTTGATATGTTCCTTGTATCGGAAAGTATTCTTTTGTCTTTTCCAGCAATTACTTCGGTGTGTCTCGACCGTCATTTGTCTGATCATCGTCCTATCTTTATTAAAGAAGTTGATGCTGATTTTGGTCCTATTCCTTTTCGAATATATCATTCGTGGTTTGAGAGAGAAGGTTTTGATAGTATGATGGAGTCAATGTGGAGTTCATTTTCTCATCAGGACCATAATCGTCTCATTAGATTTAAGAAGAAGTTACAGACCTTGAAGGTGATTATTCGAGATTGGATTAAAGAGCAGAACTCTCGGCATTTGAGTACTAAACGGGTGATAATTGATGAGTTGGTAGACATTGATAAACAGATAGATCAACGGAACGCGACTGGTGATCTTCTTCTCTACATAATGGAGCTTAACAGTAAGCTTTTTGATATTAAGCAATCAGAAACGTTGGATTTTGTTCAAAACTCGAAAGTTAAATGGGCGGTCGAAGGAGATGAAAACTCAAAATTCTTTCATGGTATTTTAAACAAAAATAGGTCGCAATTGTCTATTAGGAGAATTTTCGTAGAAGGTGATTATTTCGGATCCTTATGTGATTAAAAATACTTTTAGAGATCATTTTGCTTCTCGGTTTGAGCAACCAATTGGAGATTGTCTTAAATTCAACACGGAATTTCCTAATCAGCTCGTGCTGGATCAGATTCAGTTTCTAGACAGTGAGATCTCAAGGACTGAAGTTCGAGATGCGGTGTGGGAGTGTGGAGGGAATAAATCCCCGGGGCCTGATGGGTTCACGTTTGAATTCTTTCGTCGGTTTTGAAATCTTATTGGGTCGGATTTTTGTGAAGCAGTGGAATGGTTCTTTAAAGAGGGATACTTTCCGAGGGGTAGCAACGCTTCACTCATCACTTTGATTCCTAAGGTAATTGATGCAAGATTTGTCAATGACTTTAGGCCTATAAGTCTTGGAGTGTTTATAAAGTCATTACTAAGATTCTAGCTAATAGATTATCTTGTGTCATCTCGGAGCTTGTATCTTCTTCCTAATCCGCTTTCATATCTAATCGGCAGATTTTGGATGGTCCATTTATGTTAAATGAAATCATATCATGGTGTAAACGGAAAAAGGAACAAGTTCTCATATTCAAGGTTGATTTTGCAAAAGCATATGATTCTGTTAAGTGGGAATTTCTTTTAGAAGTTCTATGTGCTTTCGGATTTGGTCCTAATTGGTGTAAATGGATTCGAGGCATTTTTACTTCTTCCATGGCGTCGGTTCTCATAAATGGTTGTCCCACATCAGAATTTCCATTTCATTGTGGCTTGAAACAAGGTGATCCTCTAGCTCCTTTATTGTTTATTCTCGTTATGGAATCACTTCATATTTCTGTATCGAAAGCAGTTTCGGAGGAAGTTTTTAATGGTCTTCAATTGGGCGATTCTCTTAGAATTAGCCATCTTTTCTACGCGGATGATGCTGTATTTATTGGTAAATGGTCCCATGAGAACTTGATCAATTTGGTGCGTATCCTTAAATGTTTTCACCTGGCATCGGGACTGCGGATTAATCTTCAAAAAAGTCATGTCATGGGGTTTGGAGTTTCTCAAGAAGAGATTAGGTACGGTGCTTCTCTTATAGGCTGTGACATTATGACCATTCCTTTTAAACACCTTGGAGTGCCGGTTGGTAATTTTATGTCTCAAATTTTGGCTTGGTCTGATATTGTGCGGAAAGTGCAATTAAGATTATCTAAATGGAAGAGCAAGACTTTATCCATAGGTGGCCGTTTAACTCTTGTGAAATCAGTCTTGGGAGCGACTCCATTGTATTATGTGTCGATATACAAAGCTCCAAAAGGTGTTTTACAATCCCCTTGAATCGTTAAGGAGCAGTTTTTTAATGGTAGTGTTTTGGCATAGAGGAAAATTACTTGGGTTGCGTAGGAAAAGATCTTGGCCTCCAAGGAAAGAGGAGGTCTTGGGGTATCCAGTTTATTCGCTCTTAATCGGGCTCTTCTGTTAAAGTGGGTCTGTCGCTTTTTATATAATGATGGATCCTTATGGCCGCGGGTTATTACTGCAATTTATGGTAACTCTATTGAAGCTCATTCTGTTAATTTTTCTTCTCCCTAGTGTGTCATTCTTAGGGAGCTGAAAAGTTTGGTTGGAAAAGGGTTTGATTTTATGTCTCATATTAGGAAGCGAGTTGGTAATGGGAATAACACCAAATTCTGGACGGATCATTGGATGTTTGATGGTCATTTATGTACTCGGTTTCCTCGTTTGTTTGCTCTTGAAGATTCTAAAGGCATTTCTGTGGCTAATAAAATTAGGGCTGCAGATTTTAAAGCTTCGTTTCGTCAGGAGGTGAGAAGTGGAGCCGAATCTCATCAATGGTCTGAATTGAGTGCGTTACTCGATATAGTTTCTCTCACTCCTTCTGAAGACCGATGGCGGTGTGATCTAAATGGAGATGGGATGTTCCGCGTTAAAGATATTCGGGGGTGTATAGATGATTTGCTTTTGCCTTCTTCTTCAGCAGCTACCAGATGGTTGAAGTGTATTCCGATCAAAGTTAATGTTTTTTCTTGGCGCGCGAGATTGGATCGGCTTCCAGCAAGACGTAATCTTCAAGGCCGTGGAGTGGAGGTGGAATCTACATTATGTTCGATATGTGGTAATGACCTTGAAGATATTAATCATTTCTTGTTTATTTGCGACTTAGCGAGTCTATAATGCTTCGTATATGCCAATGGTGGGATCTTCAATATTTCGAGTTTACATCTTTCGCGGACTGGAATATTTGGTTTCTGTCGATTAGGTTACCTGTTAAGACTAAGCAGCTTTTGGAGGGGGCGTTTAATGTGGCTTGGTGGCATCTTTGGAAGTTCCTAAATGAATCAATTTTGAGTGCGAATCCTCCTAGGTGATCGGTTCTTTTTGATGACATTGTCCCTGATACAATGATTTTCATTGGGGTTCAAGGTTTAATCTCGGAATCTTATCGAATTGATCACAAATCAAAGTGGAATGATTGTTCTTGGTGACAAATAGGGGGTTTAGTTTATTATCTATTTTAAATTACAAGCAAGTATGAAAATGTTGTTGAGCAAAATTAAAGCGTTTAAATATTAAACTAAAAGCTATTTAGAAAAAACACTTTATGTAAAACTTAAAAACATGTTCTATTGAAATAGTGCAAATCATTTCTATCGGAATGTACTAAATTCATGACCATCGGAATACAACTAAAACGAACCATCGGAATAATCCAAGTGAAGGTCCATCGGAATGTCAGATACAATTCTACCGGAATATGGTCTATCGCAATGATCACAATCGGAATATCCTAGATCGGAAAGTCAGATCGGAATAATCCAATTACCTTTGTCGCAATGTCCAGATCGGAAAGTTGTAAACTAAAAATGGGCAGAGTTTCGTCTTACCAAAGACCTTAGTCCCGTCAGAATATGCGATCGCAATGAGCGATCGCAATCCCATATCGGAATAGGGGGAAGTTACCAAGTATCGCAAAGTAGAACCCTAAATGGGTTATTGCGATGTAAACACACAACCGTCGGAATATACAAATACCCAATATTGCGATGAAGTGCAATATTAATCCGAAATTTGGGGGCAAGCCGGAAACTCAATAAGCTGTGACAATAAGCTATTTTAACCGATCTTAAACAACTCAAAAAGCTTAAATTAGACAACTTGCAAAACATAAAAGATCATAAACTATATGAAATGAACGTTAAAATGACTAGAACCTTTAATAAATCTGAAAACCAATAAGCTAAAACAAGGGGTAAACCAATAAGCATAGAGAGCTTAGGGCTTAAACCGAATGAAAGATTATGTAGTAACAAGTAAGAAATGAACTTTCTTAACACAAAACCTCAAATTCAATCACGAATCATGAAGGATTCGGATCAAGATTAAGGATTCGGATCAAAAATTAAGCAAAATTTAGAAATGTAGAAGGAGAATAGAGAACTTAAAAGCTTAACTTGAATTAGATTAATGAAATCCAAAATACAAAAAGCATAAAACTTAAAAGATAAAAATGGAGAAAAGAAAAATCTTAGTGAGAGAAAGTTGAGAACTTTCTCTCTCTAAAACTAGAGAAATTGAAAAATGAAAAACTAACTAACTCCCCAAGTTGTGAAGTGTAGGCCTATTTATAGGCGTATGCTTTGTAGGCTTGTGAATGGGCTTTGTTCATGGGCTTCTCTTCTTCTTTCTTCTTTAGTCTTTACGTTTCTTTAATTAAACGTTTCCGACTTTGGATTTTGAGAAGCGTCGGTGAATGATTCCAACTCGTCCTATAATCATTTGTTTAATAGACTCGAGTTCTTCGACATATATGAATCTTCCATCTTTGGCTCTATTCTTCGATAAATCTTCAGATAGGCACAATGAATTCAAATCTTTTGCATCTCTTGGACAATAGACTTCGTCTTGAGTCTTTTTCCTCGATAAACCCGTGCAATCCCATGTTTTCTTCAATATTCATCCGGTTGACTCTGAAAACACAATAAACACAAAAACCATGCATAATTCCAAACAATTGATATTAAATACGTGTTTTGGTCTTGTTTTAGTAAGAAATAAGTGGTAAAAGGATGGGTGTTTTCACACCTATCAAATCCCCTACACTTAACCATTGTCATGCCCTCATGCAATGCTTAGTGATAAAGCAATTTTACACTCTTCTCATAATCAATCAACCTTGGCCTTACTAAAAAACTACTAAACAAAAATTAAAGTACTAAGAAAAACTAAAGCTTTAAAGTAAACAAAAGGATAGAAAACCATTTTCACTTGAAAATAGCTATATGGAAATAACTTGCAAAAAGATCAAGGACTTACATTAGGGCTTCGGTGCTGCGAAGATTTATCACCCTCAAGTTTCATGTTCCCCAAACTAAGCTTAAAAACGAGATCATTGTTATTATAAGTTAGCAAATCAAACACTTACACACATGGCTTAATTAAATGCTTAAACTCCCTTATTTCTAGGTGTATCTCTTATATTTTATTTTTGTCTTAGAATGATCATGAAGATGCATTTTTGGACTTATTGTGATAGTTTATTTAGGCTGAAAGCAAAGTAGGACGATTTGATCAATAGTTAGCTAAAGGAAAAAATCTCTTAAAACTGCTTCTCGGGATATCAAAAAGTTTATATCTTGGCATAACTCGGTTCACGATTTGAGACCTTTCTCGGGCCGATATTTGGCATGTACTTCATACTTCATATCTTGAGAGACGTGCTTGAGATAATGGTTTTCTCATCGTTAATAGAGTTTCTTCACTTGGAGACTTTTGAGGGGTACTCCAACTTTGTTGACCACGACTTCATATGATTATTTCTTCAATCGCTAATTGGGATTTTGAGATACAACGATCCGCCTCCTTTTCGGACTTGGATCTATTTATCCTCATACCTTGTTAGGGTCTTTTCGGATAGACTTCTCCATGATCTTTACGGGAGTTGATTGCTTTTCGTCGTGAGTCTTGATCCTTCATATTGATTTTAGGAATAATGCTTTTCACATCACCTTGGATCTTTAGCAAATAAGATTGAATCCTCATGCCTTGTTAGGGCCTTTTCGGACTCGCCAATCTTCGCGTCCCGCTTCATAAGTTATGCCTTGGCTATGAACTCTTATCATTACCGAGCAACTTTTAAACGATCTTGGGCTAGAAGCTAAGTAACTTTTCAAATCGTACGACCTTACTTATTGCAGATAAATTATTGGCAAGTGATGGGAGAATAGGCAGATAATTACACCAAGTGAGCTTGTGCAAGAATACCGACTTATAATTGACTCTATCATTTCTCGTTCTCCACAATTTAAAATCTCAAGTAATGACACTTGTGGATGCTTAGCCTAATAAACCAATTAAGGTCTACATGGTTAAGGATACTAGCTAGAATAAACTTGGATAAGTCTATTCGGATTGAGTCAAAATAATCGCAACGGGCCTAATATGTCAAAGATTTCAAAACTAGCTACACCACTTTATTAATATTTTTGACTTTATTGCGGGATATATACATATGAAAGCAACGATAAAAATTCAAAAATTACGACTAATTGGCCAAAGTTAATAAAAAATTTGAAAAATGTTGAAAAAGATGATTTTCTGGTTAAATGAAGGCATTTTCATGGAAAAGTCCACTTAAAACTTCGATAGAAGTCCCCCTACACTTAAGATAAACATTGTCCTCAATGTTTAAGCATGTGGGAAAAGTCTCCCCTACACTTATGACATTGTGCACGTTGGTTAAATCAAGCTAAGGAAGAGACGACTAACGTGATCACTTTCAAATGTGAGTATGAAGAAAATTGAATCACGATAGTTGAGAGATAGAACCGGATTTGCGGATAACACGGGAGCACGGTTCTTCAAAGGTTCCAAAAGTGCATTCATCCCTGTAATCACATCACCACACAAACACAAATAACCTATTGAGGTCCCCCTACACTTAGGAGGTTAAACGGAAAAGGATAGATACTCGGGCTGCCTCCCGAGGAGCGCTTGTTTTTGATAACCGAGTCACGAGCCTGACTCGACCCAAAATTAGTTCATGGGAAACATGGTGAGGGATGGAATCATCTCCGGAGAGATGTCCTCACCAAAGTACAACTTCACTCGTTGGCCATTCACCTTAAAATTAGGTCCATTAGGTTGAGCGAGCTCGAGAGTACCATATGGAAAAATTTGGGCAATGGTGAATGGGCCAGACCAACGAGATTTCAGCTTGCCCGAAAAGATTTTCAACCGAGAGTTAAAGAGTAAAACTTTGTCTCCAACTTGGAACTCTCGGTTTTTAATCTTGGAGTCGTGAATGAGCTTAGTCTTTTCCTTATAGATCAAAGAATTTTCATAAGCCTCATTCCGGAGTTCATTCAGCTCATTGAGTTGGATCTTGCGTAGGTCACCGCTTTGTTGATATCAAAATTAGCCCACTTCAAGGCCCAGTAAGCCTTGTGCTCCAACTCAATGGGGAGGTGGCACGCTTTCCCGTACACTAGACGATATGGTGTACAACCAATCGGAGTCTTGTATGCGGTACGAAAAGCCCACAAAGCATCATCAAGTTTATCGGCCCATGAGGCACGATGCTCTCCCACGGTTCGTTCAAGAATCCGCTTTAATCCTCGGTTAGAGATTTCAGCCTGGCCATTAGTTTGTGGGTGGTATGCGGTGGAAAGAAGATGATTTACACCATACTTAGCCATGACTCTTGCAAATTGGTCATTGCAAAAATGAGTCCCGCGATCACTAATAATGGCACGAGGCACACCGAATCTAGCGAATAGCGATTTCAAAAAGTTACAAACCACCCTTGCGTCATTAGTGGGTAAATCTTTGGCTTCAACCCATTTGGAAATGTAGTCAACGGCTACAAGGATGTATTTGTTTCCTTTAGATGAAGGGAATGGCCCCATAAAGTCGATACCCCAAAAATCAAAGATTTCACATTCTTGAATGAAATTCTGAGGTGTCTCGTCTTTATGTGTGATCTTGCCTTGTTTTTGGAAAGCATCACAACGTTTAACCATCTCGTGAGCATCACGATAAATGGTGGGCCAATAAAATCCCGAGTCAAACACTTTTTTGGCGGTGTAGTTGGGACCAAAGTGACCACCGGTGGGTCCTTTGTGGCAAGCGTCAAGGATTTCTAAAGCTGCCGGTCCATCAACACATCGGCGAATAATCAAATCAGCACATTGTTTGAATAGATACGGGTTATCCCAAAAGTAAGTCTTAATGTCTTTGAAGAACTTCTTCTTTTGTTGGGATGTTAGCCCGTCAACGAGAATTCTACCCGCCAAGTAGTTTGCAATGTCCACAAACCACGGGGTTTCATCAGAATTCGAGTTGATAGACATTAAGGTCTCCAAGGGAAAAGAGTCATTGATCTCTTTGTTCGGATGATCCCCTTGGTAAGGATCCTCAAGTCTACTGAGATGATCCGCGGCTAGGTTTTCAGCTCCTTTTTTATCGCGAATTTCGATTTTAAATTCTTGGAGTAGCAAAACCCAGCGAAGAAGTCTTGGTTTAGAATCTTGTTTAGTCAACAAGTACTTCAACGCGGAATGATCGGTATAAACGATGGTGGTAGAAAGGACAAGATAGGGGCGGAACTTTTCAAAAGCATAGACAACAGATAAAAGCTCTTTTTCGGTTGTCGTGTAATGCAATTGAGCCCCCGTCATTGTCTTGCTAGCGTAATGGATCGGTTGGAAGTGTTTGTTCACTCTTTGGCCCAGAACCGCTCCAATAGCAAAGTCGCTAGCATCGCACATCAACTCGAAGGGAAGCTCCCAATTAGGGGTAACCAAGACGGGTGCCTTAGTTAGCTTATCCTTAAGCAAGTTGAAGGCTTCAATACACTCTTTGGAAAAGATAAAAGGGGTATCTTTTTCCAAGAGGTGGGTCATCGGGCGAGCGATTTTAGAAAAATCTTTGATAAAGCGACGGTAGAAGCCCGCATGACCCAGGAAACTTCTCACACCCTTCACGGTTGAAGGTGGAGGCAACTTAGAAATAACATCGACTTTAGCACGGTCCACTTCAAGACCGGCTTTAGAGATCTTGTGTCCTAGCACGATGCCCTCTTTTACCATGAAATGGCATTTTTCCCAATTAAGAACAAGGCGAGTGTCTTCACACCGCTTAAGCATACGTTCTAAATTGGCAAGGCAAGCAGAGAAAGAATCGCCATAAACCGAGAAATCATCCATGAATACTTCCATAGTTTCTTCAACCATGTCATGAAAGATAGCCATCATACACCTTTGGAATGTCCCAGGAGCATTGCATAAACCGAAAGGCATACGTTTGTAAGCAAATGTTCCATAGGGACAAGTGAATGTGGTCTTTTCTTGGTCTTTGGGATCGATGGGAATTTGAAAATACCCAGAGAAACCGTTTAAGAAGCAGTAATAGTCATTACCAGCTAGACGCTCGAGCATTTGATCCATGAAAGGAAGAGGAAAGTGATCTTTTCTCGTGGCATCATTGAGCTTGCGATAATCGATACAAACTCTCCACCCAGTAACGAGACGAGTGGGAATCAACTCGTTGTGTTCATTGGGAACAACGGTTATTCCGCCCTTCTTGGGCACACAATGGACGGGACTTACCCATGGCGAATCCGAGATAGGGTAAATCAAGCCGGCATCAAGAAGTTTGATAACCTCTTGTTTGATGACGTCGTGAATGCGAGGATTAACCCTTCTTTGGCTCTGGATTGCGGGTTTAAAGTCATCTTCCATGAGAATCTTGTGAGTACAAAAGTTCAGATCAATTCCGCGGATATCAGAAATTTTCCAAGCAATTGCCTTCTTATGATCTTTAAGCATGGCGATGAGGCGAGATTTTTCGTCTTCTTCCAAGTCCTTCGCGATGATGACGGGTGACTGCTTCTTTTCTTCAAGGAACACGTACTCGAGATGGGGCGGAAACTCCTTAAGTTCTAAATCCGGAGGATTTTCGATGGGAGGCGTATTCAAAGTCGGCACATCGATAACAATATCCTTGGGAGATGGTGGCGAAATATTGTCTATTTTAAGAAGGTTTTCAATGAGGCGAAGATCTTCATCCCAATCGGTGGGAGAATCGTCATGGTCTAAGTTCACATCTCCCATGGTGGCTTCCAAATCTTTCCAAAGGAAATCACTTTCTCCAAATAGAGATAGTGATGAGTCAATAGAGGAAACGGTCTCAACATTGGGAAGAGAAGTAGGAATACTTTTACAAGCATCTTTGAAGTGTTCTTCAGAAGCCTCATCAAGAACGTCAATACAATTAACACTCTCGTATGAATAAGGCTGTTTAGAAAGCTTTCCCATGTTGAAGACGATTTTATCGTCACCAACTCTCATGATAAGCTCACCCGCTTCAACATCGATGAGAGTGCGACCGGTCCTCAGGAATGGACGACCAACGATCAATGGCACACGAGGGTCCATGTCGTAGTCAACGACAACGAAATCAGTAGGAAAAGTGAATTTGTCGACTCCTACAAAAAACGTCTTCGGCTATCCCCACTGGATAAGAAACCGTACGGTTAGCTAATTCCAAAGTCATTTTGGTGGGGAGTAGCTCAGGGAGAGATAATTGCTTCCAAACGCTTAGAGGCATTAAGTTAATACAGGCACCTAGATCGGCTAGGGCCATGCAATTCTCTACTCCCGGGAAGTTGCAAGGGATTAAGAAACGACCCGGATCACCAAGCTTGGTTGGCAATTTCCTTAAGAGCACTGCAGAGCAATTCTCATTAAGTTGGGTGTTAGCAATATCAAGAAGCTTCTCCTTGTCGCTAAGAAGATCTTTGAACATTTTCGCATACTTAGGCATGTGAGCGAGAGCCTCAGCGAAGGAGATGTTGAAATTCAATTGTTTAAACATTTTGAGAAAGTTCGAAACCTGAATATCATCCTTGCTTTTGAGCTTCTCTTTCCTCAACCTTGAGGGATAAGGTATATCGGAAGAAGAGGAAGGCTTTGGGAGAATAGGATCACTCACATCCTTGGGTGGAGGAGGGGTAGAAGTAAGAGGTGGAGAAATTGGGGAAGTAGAAGGATGAGGAATAGGAGCAGGTGACTCGTTTTCCTTAGTCACAATCACCGGTGGAGGTATAGGAAGCTCGGGTTCCTTGGTACCTTTGCCACTGCGAGTGGTGATTGCTTTCATCTCCCCTCTTGGATTCGCAACGGTGTTACTCGTAAGAGTACCCGAAGAAGAGGGTTGATTACCTTGGAAGAAACCAGCCATCATGTTCCTTAAGTCATTCGTTTGACTTGCCAAAGTATTTCTTATATTAGCTCGCAGATCGTTCCCTTGTTTCACCATGTCTGCTTTCAAGTTGAGCACTTCCCGCTGGAGATTGTCCATGATAACATCATTAGTCCTCATGTAGGTTCCAATATCTTTGGGTAATGCGGTGGGTTGGTTGGGAGGAGCATTGTAGGTGGGTGGTTGATAAGCAGGTTGTTGGTAAACTTGGTTGTTTCTTTGAGGTGAATATGGTTGTTTGTGAGGTGGTTCGAATGGTGCACGAGGTTGTTGTTGAGGAGGGCGATAAAGGTTTTGTTGTTGGTTTGGGTTGTTAGGAGGAAAACCGGGTGGTGAGAGAAAGTTGTTAGAGCGGTAGCTAAGCAAGTTGCGGTCTCCATGAGGACGAGCTTGAAAAGCGGCCGGAGGATAGGTACCGTATGCTGCATTAACATTCTCAGAAGGATAGTCTTGGGTGGCGGTACAAGTGGTGTAAGAGTGAGGACCCCCGCATATTTCACATGGTTGGCTAACAGCATTGACTTGAGCGTCTTGAGCGTTTTTAGCATTTATGATGTTGGTGTTGTTAGCGGTGTGGGTAACAAGCGATTCAAGAAGCGTAGTAATTTTGTCAAGTCGCTTGTCGCTGTCACTAGTACTAGCACTAGCGGCATTGGTCCGCACACTCTTGGTTTGCACACGAGACTTATTCTCAATGATATCCCAAGCGGCATTAGAAGTCTTAACCAAAATATTTCCCCCGAGGCACTGTTTAGTGAATCTTGGTCATTCATTCTTAAACAATTGTAAAAAGTATTAATTTGGTGCACTTTGGTAAAACCATGTTGTGGGCACTTTCTTAAAAGATCTTTGAAACGGTCCCAAGATTCACTAAAAGACTCATCGTACTTTTGTTCAAAATTGATAATTTCATTCCGCAAAGCGGTAGTAAGAGAGGGTGGGAAAAAGTAGTTTATAAACTTGGTCTCCAAATCCGTCCACATCAGAATACTTTGTGGCGGTTCCTTTGCAAGCCAATGTCGGGCTTGTCCCTCTAAGGAGAAAGGAAAAAGTTGCAAACGGATTACCTCTTGTGGAACACCATTGAATTTGACCGTATTCGTTAGTTGCAAGAACCTTTTGATGTGGTCATGTGGATCATCAATGGTACGCCCCAAGAATGGTTGAGCGGAGACCATCTGGATAAAGCCGAATTTGAGCTCAAAGTTGTTGGCTGCAATCGCGGGTATGACAATTGGATCATTGTTGCCGTCTACATGTGCTTGCAGAAGTTCAATCATCGGGCGATTGTCCGGTAGAGGCTCATTGTTGTTGTTATTATTGTTGTTGAGAGGTGGATTGTTATTGTTGTTATTGTTTTGAGGTGGGTTATTGTTGTTGTTTTGTACACCGGCCATGTCTAAGTCTTCGAGAGGCTTGGGCTCTTGATAAGACGTTGATCGTGTACGCATGCACCTACAAAAGAACTAACAAATCAAACAAGAAATATTTTTGGTTTTTATGGTTTTTTACTTTTTAGGATTTATGAAAATTTTATATTTTTTAGGGTTTTTGAAAGTTTTTATGAAAAAGTAACGTTCACGGTGAACGGATCCCAAAATCCAAGTTCTCACAAAAAGCTGTTAATCTTAACGAGAAGAGCCGGCAGCGGCGCCATTTGATACTATGATTTTCATTGGGGTTCAAGGTTTAATCTCGGAATCTTCTCGAATTGATCACAACTCAAAGTGGAATGATTGTTCTTGGTGACAAATAGGGGGTTTAGTTTATTATCTATTTTAAATTACAAGCAAGTATGAAAATGTTGTTGAGCAAAATTAAAGCGTTTAAATATTAAACTAAAAGCTATTTAGAAAAAACACTTTATGTAAAACTTTAAAACTTAAAAACATGTTCTATTGAAATATTGCAAATCATTTCTATCGGAATGTACTAAATTCATGACCACCGGAATACAACTAAAACGAACCATCGAAATAATCCAAGTGAAGGTCCATCGGAATGTCAGATACAATTCTGTCGGAATACGGTCTATCGCAATGATCACAATCGGAATATCCTAGATCGGAAAGTCAGATCGGAATAACCCAATTACCTTTGTCGCAATGTCCAGATCGGAAAGTTGTAAACTAAAAATGGGCAGAGTTTCGTCTTACCAAAGACCTTAGTCCCGTCGGAATATGCGATCGCAATGAGCGATCGCAATCCCAGATCGAAATAAGGGGGAAGTTACCAAGTATCGCAAAGTAGAACCCTAAATGGGTTATTGCGATGTAAACACACAACCGTCGGAATATACAAATACCCAATATTGCGATGAAGTGCAATATTAATCCGAAATTTGGGGGCAAGCCGGAAACTCAATAAGCTGTTACAATAAGCTATTTTAACCGATCTTAAACAACTCAAAAAGCTTAAATTAGACAACTTGCAAAACATAAAAGATCATAAACTATATGAAATGAACGTTAAAATGACTAGAGCCTTTAATAAATCCGAAAACCAATAAGCTAAAACAAGGGGTAAACCAATAAGCATAGAGAGCTTAGGGCTTAAACCGAATGAAAGCTTATGTAGTAACAAGTAAGAAATGAACTTTCTTAACACAAAACCTCAAATTCAATCACGAATCATGAAGGATTCAGATCAAGATTAAGGATTCGGATCAAAAATTAAGCAAAATTTAGAAATGTAGAAGGAGAATAAAGAACTTAAAAGCTTAACTTGAATTAGATTAATGAAATCCAAAATACAAAAAGCTTAAAACTTGAAAGATAAAAATGGAGAAAAGAAAAATCTTAGTGAGAGAAAGTTGAGAACTTTCTCTCTCTAAAACTAGAGAAATTGAAAAATGAAAAACTAACTAACTCCCCAAGTTGTGAAGTGTAGGCCTATTTATAGGTGTATGCTTTGTGGGCTTGTGAATGGGCTTTATTCATGGGCTTCTCTTCTTCTTTCTTCTTTAGTCTTTACGTTTCTTTAATTAAACGTTTCCGACTTTGGATTTTGAGAAGTGTCGGTGAATGATTCCAACTCGTCCTATAACCATTTGTTTAATAGACTCGAGTTCTTCGACATATATGAATCTTCCATCTTTGGCTCTATTCTTCGATAAATCTTCAGATAGGCACAATGACTTCAATCCTTTGCATCTCTTGGATAATAGACTTCGTCTTGAGTCTTTTTCCTCGATAAACCCGTGCAATCCCATGTTTTCTTCAATATTCATCCGGTTGACTCTAAAAACACAATAAACACAAAAACCACGCATAATTCCAAACAATTGATATTAAATACGTGTTTTGGTCTTGTTTTAGTAAGAAATAAGTGGTAAAAGGATGGGTGTTTTCACACCTATCAGTCCCCGTGCCTATATGCGGTGTAATAGTAGATGTTCTAAGGCTATTTCTTGGGATTTTTTGTTAAAGAACCCGTATTCGATTTCCTTGTAATGTTTTCTTTCTAGCATCTTGCTAGTTTTTTTAATGAAATTTTGCCGTTTAAAAAAACAAAACGTTATTGTCTCATATAATGATGGTAACAAATATTCATGCTCTTGTTAATATAAAAAAAATCAAATACCCTTCCAAATACGGTGTACACAGTACACAGTACACCTCTTAAATATTAATCTAATTTATGTCTTTACACTGGAGTATTTTTTTATCTGCAAATTCAGCTCACAGAGTTTTTATATTAATGCGTTGAATGTCCATAATAGTCGATTGTAATGTGGGTTTATAAAGTGGGTGGTTTAGGATTGTGTAGGGTTAGGACTTTGTGTAGGTTTTAATTTATTAAATATAAGAAAAAGAAAATGATGATATTTATTAATTTAGGGTGCGTTTGTTATCAGGCTTTAGGCTGATCAGATTGGGCTCAAAGTAAAAGCAATCATTTGGTTAGCATCCATAGGTTTTAAAAATGGGGCTCACCCCCTTATTGGAGGAGTTATGGAAAACCCACCAGAGGGGCCAGGGTTATATAAAGTGGCTGACAACTTTTGTCCTGCTTGTATATTTTTCTTTTTCTTCTTTTGATTTTTGTCTTTACGTTAATCAAAGCTTTTGTTTGCTCTTTTTACTCCATGTGATTAGTCAAAAACAATAAACAACCAAACATAGGTTTGCAAATACTTAGAATCTATCCTAAACTAGTGGGTTATCTAACCAAACCTACAGTAAATATGAGATTTGTACCAAACGGGCCCTTAATAATTTATTGATATATTAAAATGTAAATTATATTTGTCTGTATCAACAAAAAGGTACGATATACATAGGTTATAAATATTTTTATTAATGTAAAATATAGATATAAAGAAAAGACAAAAGTAAATGGAGATAAAAACAAAACAATACCTATGGTTTGTCAGTAAACCACCCACACGACACTCCTTTTAGAAAACCATACTATTTGAAAACCCACCACCCATAAAAACAACCAAACAGCTGATATCAATTTGTTTTATTCAAAATTCAAAGTTAACCCTCAAACCAAACGGGCCCTTAACATCTGCACAAGTCTGGGCGTTAACTGATGTTACATTAAGTGCACATGATACAAATTTTGTCGTCAACCTTTACTTATTCATTTTTAAACATTTTTTTTTGACATTATACTTATTTTATATTAATAATTATAACTTACATATTAGGAGAAGGCAAACGGGCAACAAGCTGCGCCGCTAGCCATTTTTGTATAGCAAAACCAAGTGTATTAAATACAACGTTTGTACAAACTGCGCCGCTAGCCCTTTTTAAGCATAAATTTATGTCTTTAACATAAATTAGTGGGCTCAAGAACACTATAAACAATATTTGTACACGTTTAAAACTCTGAAGATATAAAAATTACTTCATCCGTCTTATATTATAGTCCAGGTTAAGGCAGAACATCGATTAGATCGAGGATCGAAATGATCTAAAATTTAGATTAACAGACCATAATGGTTCTGTTCGGTTTTCGGTTCGGCCGGTTCAGTCCTATTAAACATAATCAACAGGGTTTTGACAAGATCGAAATGATCCAAAACTCCAGATCGAAAATCGGACCAAAACAGTTTGGTTTTTCGATTTGGCTGACGGTCCAAAATGATCACTCTAGTTCATGTTTTCATGTTGGCTTGTCACAAAATAATTGTCTGTTTTCAAATATATATATAGAATTAAGATTAACTTTATCGTATTATCTTCACAAAAGATATTAATTACAAACTTTAAAAAAATTATTAATTAATTAATTAAAGGTGTTGTGCAGAATAGGGCTGAGCATCGGTCCGAGACCGGACCGGACCGGCTAAGACCGGATCGGACCGAGGACCGAATTGGTCCGAAACCCCGGACCTAGACCGGACCGAAATGGTCCGGTCCGGTCCGGGTTGGTCCGGTCCGGTTCGGTCCTCGGTCCGGTCCGGTCTTATTAGGCATAATCGACGAGATTTTGGTAAGACCGGACCGGACCGGACCGACCGGACCGAGTACCGAATTGGTCCAAAACCCCGGACCGAGGACCGAACCGAAATTGCTCGGTCCAGTTCGGTTCGGTCCGGTTTTCCGGTCCGGGTCGGTTTTGGGTCCGTCGTGCTCAGCCCTAGTGCAGAAAGTATAATGGTTTTTTTAATGTCTGTTTTTGATGTTAGACTATAATTATAAGCGAAAGGAGTATTATTTTACACATCTCTTGCGAGTAATTTTTAATGTTAGCAGTGGCGGATCCAGGTAATTAAAACATGTGTGGCACAAACTTTCTTTACCTCAAGTTTTAAATGATACATGATATGAAATAAAAAACACAGTATAAAAAAAGGACATACAAGCTAATACCGTTACTCCGGTCACCCTATAACAAATTAACAAAAAGGTACTTTAGTATTTCCATATCATGGTTCTCCAACTCAAAAACATTAAGAAGCGTAAAAATATATAAATATCAAAAAGTTAAAGAAAAAAAGAGAGAGAGATATTATACACCTGATATCGGATTTATGAGTCTTTGAAAACTTTTTAAACAATAACTAAAAACTAAGGTAAATATTTGGATGTTTTCAAACAAAGGTTAGTAGTGATACTTTTGTGCACTTTTACTTTACTTTTTAACCAAAATTAAAAATATAAAATAAGTGTGTAAAATCTAGAAACTATAGGGGCCAAATGTGCAAGTAACTAATCTTTGGTCATCTTCTTCATCCGGCTAACAAAACATAGCATACGCCATCTCTATCCATTTTCAAACTTACTTTATACAATTTGACTAATTGAATCTAAGCTCATTAATTTTGTAAGAACTCATAGTTTTCATTCTTGAGCAACATGGATATCAGTTTGTGCCTGAAAACGAATTACAACGGCCAAATACACTCTACTTCACATGACCAATCTATGTGTGACACGTGCCACAGATAGCCAAGGCATAAATCCGCCCCTGAATGTTAGAACACGTTTAAGGTTAGAATACTTCCACGTGATTCAAATGATTTATTGTTGCTTTAATTTTTGAACATTTTTATCATTTACGTATGCTGTTTTTTGACGAGTTTTATACTAAGTACGAATCCAAGATGATCACCAACGCTAAAAGAAGTCAATAACCTAGACGTACACGTGAAAAATATTCTAGTAATGAACCTATAATTGACTTTGAATATAAAGATGTATGCAAATACATACGTAAATGAAATATTAACAATATTTCGACTAGGCTAATACTAGAAAAAAATCTCAATAGGTAGAATTATGGGTTTAAATTTTGTCCTAAATGAAAATGAAATAATCAAAACTACGGATATTCTTGGTCAAGTAAATTTATTGACGTCTTAATATAAAGCCAAAATAGATGTCCAGCTAAATGCAAGTCACATATATACAGTGTCGCTGTATTTCTTAATTCGAATTATGTACAGGAGGCTATCTAATTAAAAAATTTCACCTTTTTACAAAGTTATTTTTTAGCAATATTTTTAAGGAAATGTTAATGACAGTCCTAAGAGTTGTCGTTAAGCAAATAAATTTTATTATAATATAATTTATGAATAATTTTGATTGGATGATAATCCTAAAAAAGTGGAGAGAATTTTGGAATTAGTGAATGAATAATTGATATTTGATTTTGATTGGTTGAATTGAATTATGGAAAATGATTTATCCTCCTATTTCATGTGCCTATATATCCTCCTACTTATATGATTTTGACAAATGGAATGAGTAGTAAGATATAGTAGGAAGATTTAGCATTGCTCTTGAATTATTACAAACATTTGTAATAAAATTAATACCCTTAAACACAACCAGATGCGGACCCATAATTTAAAACAGGGTGTTGCACATTTTTTTTTACGATTATTAATACTAAAGTTGACTCACATTATGTAAAAATGGGCGTTGCACGTATCGAGAAAAGACCCATTTTATAACAAATTTACCCTTCGTGATCTAAAATCGGGTGTATCCCGTGCTACACCCGGCTCCCATGTGGGTACGCCCCTGAACACAACCCTAAGGGTTGTCGTTAGCAAAACCCTTATTTTTATTACGAAAGTTTTTTGGATAACTTTTTACAAAGACTCTTATTTAGTGCGAGAAGCTTCGCCTGAAGCAAGTAAGATGATATCGCTTATAAATATCAATTTTCCCGTGCCCTTCTCGTCTTCTAATAAGTGTCAACTTAGATTTTTTTTTATCTAACTTTAAATATAAATATTTTTACTATTTAATATAATACTTGATCAAAATTATATTAATAAAAATATTTAAAAATCTTATTTATTGATATAACTTTCATAAATTATTATATAACACAAAGTTTATATTAGATATCTTGTATCCATTAGATACAATGGGATAAATCAACATTTTTCATCTAATCTTGATCAAAGGCCTAAATTAATTTATATTTTTTTAATTAAAAAAGAGCGTATGGGCATTTTCATCATTTTACCCTCCTACCTAACACCACCTTCCACTCCCACATCTCCGATCTATTCGATCCACGTTTTTTTCTTCTTCTCTCTAAAACACACACACACATACACATCTTCGATCAAATCCCATATCTAAAAACATGAATTGGTCCATCATCGATATATATTATCTCATCATGTTGTTCGTATTCAATCATCACCATGTTCCGTTTAGTTTTTCGCGGTTGTTTCATACAGGTTCGGTCATGTTTATTATTTTTTTAATCAGTTTATTAGCTTAGTTGAGATTGCGTTGATTTTGGTGTTATCGTTGGTTGATTAATAGTTAATTCATGTGATTATAAATGTGTTGGTTACTGATACTATTTTGTTGTTATTGTTGTTTTTGTTGTAATTGTGTAGGTTTAGGCGTAACATAACTAGAAGTTAGTTTGAGTAACGTAACTATAGGTAAGAGCATAGATAAACATCTATTGAAGTTGTGAGATAAGCATAAGATAAAGTTGAAGGCTTAATCTACGCTGAACAAACATAGCATATATGATATCTCCATATATCATATATGATATTGTATCTTTAATAATAGAGGGGAATCACGTTCCCCTAGGAACAGTTCCCCTCTCACAAACTCAATAAAATATTTGCCCTCCCTCTCACTCTCTCATCTTCTACAGTGGCCTCTTCTCACATACATAATAGTGGGCGTAGAAGTGAACCACCACCGTTGATTCAATCCAGCGCACACAAATCCTTACCGTCCATTCATCCATTGTATAAAAAGGTTAATAATAGTGATGTGTGTGATGTGTTATATACACTTTATTATTAAAGATACAATACACTGCATACTCTCTCTACCCCAATAATGAAATCTCGCCGCTACTGTTTTGGTTATAGATCTAGATCTAACCGCCGCTGATCCGTTACATATTCGTGCTTGATGACGCTGATCCCCCTACATACTGTTGATGGTAGTTTGACGATGGTGATGGAAACAACCTCATACCAGGTATACATGTTGTTTCACCCAATTATTATGCTGGCAAACTCAATTATCTTAATTAATCACGATAACAGTTTTTGGTTCTCTTTTAATTAGGTTAATTGGTGCTATAAAGATTATGATTTTGGGTTGCGTTGATGGTTTTATGGTTTGCTTGCGCTGGTTCGTGATGTATACCTAAAGGGGTTAAGTGAGTCAGTTTATGGTAGCTTATATTGTTAAGACCATTGACATTCGCACATTTGCAACGTGACCCAACCCGTATCGCGGTTGCAGATTGCAGCCATGGTTATATAAGACCAGAATGTTTTTTTTGAGGTGATTTGTTATACTCTTTTCATCATACTGGTTTGCTTCTTAGTTTTTTACGAGTTGGTTAAGATTAAAATAGGGACTTGGCTTGGCAAGGCATGAGGAGATCCTTTTTGCAGCCGCCACGTCTTTCAGTTTCTAGGTATAAACTGTCTTAGCGCATCGATAAATAGGCGATGTTGATTTTGAAAAGGCCGCTACTCCGGTTTCACGTGGTATATATAGGCATGGCAGCGACAATTGCTAGCAGCCACATTTATGAAACCTTATAAATTATTAACGTCGCCTTTTCGGGTTATATAAGGTCACTTAATGGTAGTGGCTTGCATCTACTAATTTCACTTTGCGAGGGATTGTGATTTTTGCCTTGACGTCTTCGGTGTGCTGAAAGTATTCTGTTGCACCTTGCATTTGTTTGGAAAGAATTCAGTTTCACTTTGCAGTTGTTTGATTGGGTGTCAGATAAGCTTTGCGACATGGTTTGACGAGTATTGTATGTTTATGTGATTATGGCAGCTGTGATGAATTTAAACAGGCGCGTGTAAAGATAAGATAGCCCGGATCTTGGTGGGCGACCTTTGAAGGTTGCAGCCATGTCGGGTTACAACTCTTTTTACCAAATTGCACCTTATCTGAGCCAACACTATAAGCCTAATCTTCGCGGGGCAACCTTTAGAGGCCTCGATCATTTCCTGGGATTTGAATGATTAATAAGGAATACGAAGATGCCGGCTGATACTTGCCTTGGCGTCTTCCATGTGCTAAAAGAGTGCACTTTCACTTTACATTTGGTTGATTTCTTGGCCGATTATCTTTGTGACACGCTGTCATGAATATTTGTACACTTCTGTAATTATGTCCAGTTGTCATGAGGTTAAACAGGCACGGGTAAAGATAACATAGTCTGGATCTTGACGGGGCGACCTTTGACGGTCGCAGCCATGACGGGTTATGACTTTTTCTCCCAAATAATGTTCTATCTAAGCCTATGCTAAAAATCCCGATAAATCGGGAACGAACCTCGGGGTTAAAATACCATACCCCGACTCTTGGTTGGCATCTTACATTTTATTGATTAATAACAAATGAGAAAATGTCGGCTGATACTTGCCTTGGCGTTTCCCTGTTTTGGAAAAGTGGACTTGCAATTTACATTTTTGATCAACTGGCCGAGGATCTTTTTGTGAACCTTTCTGATGAGAGGGAATGGTGTAAAAAAGTTTTGTTTATACATTATAAGAGGGGTTTACCTGTTACTACTGGGGGCATGATTCCCCTACATTATTAGTATTATGTTGTCCGCCTGTGATGACTATAAAACGGGCGCGGGTAAGGATAAGATAGCCCGGATCTTGGCGGGGCACCCTTTGAAGGTTGCATCCATGTCGGGTTATATCTCTTTTTCCCGGATAGCCTCCTATCTGAGGCAATGCTTTAAGTCTCAAACTTGGTCATGCTACCTTTAAAGGTTGCAGCTTTTTTGTAAAGCGATTATCGTCTTACATCTTACACTTAATTGTCCCATCTCAACAGATACACAGAGATAGATCAAATATGGAGGTAATTTAATTGTATTAGTAAGTACGGATGTCTTTATCTGAATAGTTGTTACCGGGAATTTCGACTAACATAGTTTTTTTTGTTGATTTCTGAGGTACACATTTGTACTCGCAATGGGATTTGGAGGCACACTTGCTTGCTCATCGACTTTAGCTTTGTTAAATGCAACTACAAATCTTGCTGGTAATATTTCCTTTGTTAATTCCATGTTATTTTAAAAGCGATCAATTAGGCTGTGAAGTGCCCCTTCATTCATGTACTTCTAAGTTCATGCACATATAGCTGACCACCTTTTATCACTGGTAAATGTTTATTCGAAATTGTTCTCCTTATGTTCACTATAATTTGTCAATCAAATGATTTTTTTCATAGGTGTAAAATTGTATGTCTTTTGGTTTATTTCTTATTTCTGTACAGTAGTAGATATTTGATGTGTGAAATATTTAGGATAAGATAACTAGCTTTAAGAAAGTGCGGATACGCAGTTTTCGGTAGTCTGTTTGGGATTGCCAACTTGCTTTAAAACTAGGAATCTGATCAGAGATTTTGTAAATATTATGTATTTGCATATATTGATATTGTTCTCTATAAGTATAAGGCCTAACGGATTTTCTTTGGTTCAAGCAAAAAAAAATGGGAAATTGCTTTTTGGTGAAAAGTGTATATTCGGTTTTAGTTCAATAGATAAACAGTTTCAGAAATATATTTTTTTTGTGGTTTAAAAATAAGCAACTCATGCCATGTTAGACTTAAGAAAATGATCTACTGTAATTGCACATCTTGGTTTAAAAAAAGTAATATGAAACTATACAATAGCCATGTGTTTCATATAACATTTTAATTTCCATTTCAATTTTTTGGCTTTTGCAGCTGCTAATCTAAGATAATGACGACGTATGGCAAGTGCGTGTGGTGATACTAGCCAGCGACATTCTACAGTTCTCAGTAGGTAAAGTAGCGAGTTTTTACATATTCGGGTTGTTGTATATCTACTCTTTTTTAGATATTTATCCGAGTTAAATTGGAAATATGTTGGGAATAAATCTATGTATACTTGTTACCCCTGCTAGTTGATTATTCGTACCCCTGCTAGAGTAAGTTCCCCCTGCCAAATAACAAAGGCAGGGGGATGGGTTCCCCTGCTGAAGTCAAAGGCCCTGCCGTCAGAGATAAACTTGGAATAGATTTTTACACGTTTCTGTTACTACTCCTTAATACTTTCCAAGTTTGTTAGTAGTGATCTTGTACGTGAGTCCTTATGCCTATAAAAGGACTCACTAGGTTAGCATGCAAAGTGTGTCTTTTCTCTATTGTCTTTCATTATCATACTTTAAGGTTTTGTAAACCCTAATACCATTTTAGGGTATTCGTATATCATTGATATATTAAAGTTTAACGTTTGCTTCAATCATATTGTTCTTGTGCTAAACATTATATTCCGCATCTTGTTTAGTTACTTTGCTTTGCAAAGTTTCTCTAGTGTTAGATTGAATACTTTCTTTCTATCACAAACCTTAAACAAGCTATTAAGGTTTAAGATCTGACTTTGGGATCAACAAGTGGTATCAGAGCTTGTTGAGAAACTTTATCTAAACCAAGAACAAAACCCTCATACCAACCATGTCTTCAGACTCTTCCTCAAACAGCAACAACCACAATAATCTCAAATTACCCATGTTGGATCCTGAAAACTTTGAATTATGGGAATTCAGAATCCAACAATACCTCAAAATAGAACACTATGTTCTCTAGGAGATCATAGAGTTTGGTGATCAATTCTACAAAATGATGGTTGTTGAAGAGGGCAAGGAAGAAGAGAAAGGTGAAAGTTCCAAAGGTAAGGATAAGAAGAAATCTGCTGCTCTTTGTGATAAGGAAATACTAGCCAGAAGGCATGATGTCAGAGCTCACAGCTCATTGCTGTTGGCTCTACCTGATAGACATCAACTAAGATTCAGAAAGTACAAAACAGCTAAGGAACTATGGGAAGCCATAGGCACAACTTTTGGAGGAAATGAAGCCACAAAGAAAAAGAATAAGAATCAGATGCTTGGTGATTTTGCTTCTTTCAAAGCAATTGGTGATAAATCAATTGGTGCTATTTACAATAGGCTTCAAGATATGGTGGCCCAATTAGAATTCTTTGACATTGAAGTGACAAGAGAACAGGTGAATACCAGGTTCCTTAACAGCCTCCAGAAGGAATGGTTTGTCTACAAGGCAATTTGGCAGAATAAGGATGACTTGGACAACAAGAACATTGATGACATATACAATAACTTGAAAGTTTTTGAACCTGTTGTCAATGAGATGAAGTCAAAAGGAACGATTCCCACCAACTCAAGTGGATCTACTGATTCCCCTACTAACATGGCATTCATATCACAAAGCAGTGGAATCTCCAAAAACAGTGGAATCGAAGTAGCCCCTGCTGCTTATTCCCCTGCTACCAGGTCTGGATCATCTTATGATGAAGAAAGGCCAGCTACATTCAGTCTTGACACTGCTTGTGCCTTTATAGCATCCCAAGGGCCACAAGGATCTACTGTGTTGCACGAAGATCTAAGTCAAATCAGTAAGCAAGGACTAGAAGAGATGGATATCAAGTGGAACATGGCTCTACTTAGCATGAGAGCCAACAGGTTTTACAAGAAGTATGGGAAGAAGATCTCAATCAATCCCTCTGATGTGGCTGGGTTTGACAAAACAAAGGTTGAATGCTACAACTGTGGCAAGAAGGGTCATTTTGATAGGGAATGCAGAGGACCTAAGACTGGGAACAGCTATAGGAAGGAAACCAGAGATGATGATTCTGGTACTAAAGCCATGGTAGCTATGCAGGGGATAGATAAAGCACGTGGATGGGATTGGAGTGCCATGACAGAGAATGTGGAAAGAAATCAAGCATTGGTTGCTGAGGAAAAAGAAGAAGATTTTGCACTTATGGCCATGTCAAGTTCTAGCTCTGACAATGAGGTATATGATGATTCATATTGTACTAAAGCTTGTAGGAAAAATACTGAGTCATTGAATGATCAAATCAGAAAGATAAAAGCTGACTATATCAATTGTGATAATGACCTTGATAATTATAGACGTGCTTTAGAACAGTTAGAATCCACCATAAGAGAGTTTAAACAAAGAGAAAGTGATTATAGGGACCACATTGTGATTCTAGAAAGAGATGCTAAGGAGAAAAATAACTCCATTAAGGAGTTGACTGCTGAACTTGAAGTTTTTAAATCCAACAAAAAGATTGATGATGAAACTGTTGAAAAATTTGGAAAAGCTTCAAAAGATTTAACTAAAGCAGTTGAAATTGGTCAATCTCCTAGGGACAAAACAAGGTTTGGGATTAAAAATGAGCATGCTACCATACCACCACCCCCTGCCAACACTCATGCACCTTTTCCTAGAAAAGACTTGTCTTGGACTGGTCTCCCTTGTTTTCAAAAACATGATGATATTGAGTTTGACTTGAGTGCCTACATACCTAATAATCTTGATACTGAAGAGCCACTAGTGAAAACTAGTATTATTAGGGACTTTGAAAATGAACAGATTGCTTTAAAACAATGGAAAATTGATAACCCTGTTCTATTTTCAAGAGGATGACTTTTTGGTAGTGATTCTAGTTCTAAGAGTAGTTTACCCAAATCTAAAACCAGATCACAGTCCCCTAAGTCCACCATTAAATATGCTGGTATGTACAGGCCTGTCAGAGGTAATCAAAGAAATTGGAATGACCAAAAGTGTCATCAATTAGGAGAAGACTTTGTGATAAATACAAAGCCATGCTTCACATGTGGCAGTTTTGATCACACCTATCAAGAGTGTAAGGCACCAATGGAAGTGGTGGCTGCAAATCCTTTAAAGGATATGCAACCTAAAGCCATTCTTCTAAATACAGGGGCAAAATCCTTTTCCCCTACCAAGTATGTTGCCCCTGCCTTGAGAAACAGGGTTACTGACAAATATGTTGCACCTGCACTTAGAAAGGTGAATGATGTTCATACCAAGCCCAACACTTCCATGACCAACCAAACACCTCATAATGCATATAGATCTGGCCCTATACCTTACCAACACATAAATAGAAGACAAAACAAAAGATGGGTTCCCTCTGCTAAGCATAGGGATTCCCCTGCTACACCTGGGGTATCCCCTGCTAGCAAAGTTTTGCCTTCTAGGAATATGGGTAGATGGGGAAAATATGTGAAATCCTCAGCTCGTTGGGTTTGGGTACCCAAAAGGGGTACTCAGTCTAATGGTGTATCTCTAGTTTTTGATAAGCTATCCTACATTGATACACGAGGTAGATCCAAGTTTGTAATGGCTTGGGTCCCCAAGAAAAACTAATCTGTTTTTCTTTTGCAGGTGACAAAGAAGACAAGGGATGATAGAGCATATTGGGATAGTGGATGCTCAAGAAGCATGACTGGACAAAAATCTTATATGTCTAACTTTGTGCCCCTACATGACAATGATGGTGTTTCTTTTGGAGATGGGCATGGAACAATAATAGGAAAAGGAACTATTGTCACCAATGGGATGACCTTTGATAATGTCTACTTGGTGAAAGAACTCAAGTACAATCTCTTTAGTGTGTCACAGATGACTGATAACAAGAATTTTGTCTTGTTTACTGACACTGAATGCTTGGTGTTAGGAAAGGAGTTTGTCTTACCACCAGACACTCCTATTGTACTCAGAACACCAAGACAAAAGAACATGTACACAATTGATCTCAAAGACATCTCTCTACAAGACAATGAAACCTGTTTCATTGCCAAAGCCTCAGTTGATGAGTGTAAGAAATGGCATAGAAGACTTGGTCATCTCAACTTCAAGAACATGAACAAACTGGTGAAATATAATCTGGTTCATGGTCTTCCTTCCAAGTCCTTTGCCAATGAACATACTTGTGCTGCATGTCTGAAAGGGAAGCAACACAGAGCATCTTGCAAATAAAAAACAAGTATGTCCACTACCAAGCCATTGGAACTACTACATATGGATCTGTTTGGTCCTACTTATATGGCAAGCATAAAGAAGAAATGGTACTGCCTAGTGATTACTGATGATTTTTCAAGGTTCACATGGACATTATTTCTATTTGAAAAAAGTGACATAGCTGATGTACTCATTGGATTCATCAATCAGATTGAATTATCAAAAAGCATGAAGGTAGTAACCATGAGATCAGATAATGGTGGTAAGTTCAGAAATCAGAAACTGGACTCTTTCTGCATAAACAAAGGAATCAAGAGGGAATTCAGCATTGCAAGAACACCTCAACAGAATGGGGTTGCAGAAAGAAGGAATATGACACTCATTGAAGCTGCAAGAACTATGCTGTTTGATTCCAAACTTCCAGTTATCTTTTGGGCTGAAGCTGTATCCACTGCTTGTTATGTACAAAACATGGCCTTGGTGGTTAAGGCACACAACAAGACTCCCTATCAGCTGTTCAATGGAAGACCTCCTTTAATTGACTTCTTCAGACCTTTTGGATGTCATGTGATCATCTTGAACACTATTGACAATCTGGTCAAGTTTAGTGAAAAGGGAGATGATGGATATTTTGTAGGTTATTCATTACACAACAAGGGATATAGGGTCTTCAACAAGAAGACAAGCAAAATCACAGAAAATCTTCATGTGGATTTTCTTGAAGACAAGCCTGAAGATGTTCAAACAGGTCCTGATTGGTTCTTTGATATACAGGTTCTTTCAAAATCTATGAATTATGTACCTGTTGCATTGCAGAATACTAACATTTCAGGTACACAAGAACCAACTGGTGCAGAGAAGCCACCACTGAGGTACATGAATGTACCCTCACTATTTCCTATTGAAGCTGCTGGTGAAAAAGATGATCCTTCTCTAGGAAAAGAACAGCCAACCTCTTCCCCTGCTATGTCACTTTCTGAAAGCAGTGGAATGGCTGAAAGCAGTGGAATCTAGGATTCCCCTGCTAGATCAATTGCTTCCCCTGCCACAAAGGATCCTGCTGCTAATGATATTAATGATGAAGAAAGAGTATCCCCACTCATTTCCTCATCTACACCCATATCTGATGGTCCTCTTATATCCAGCAGTGGAAGCAGAATAATTAAGAGTGGAGGTCCAAGTTACTCAGAGCTACATTCAGCTCATCAGCATCCATCCCTAGGTCATGCTGTATCTTTTGGAAGTTATTTTGAGGATTTCCCAATCAAAATAGTCCCATCAATTCTGATTTAGAAGAAGATGAAACAGAAGTTATCATACAGCCTACCTACATAATCAATAAGGATCACCCTATCTCTCAGATCATTGGTGATCCTGAAGCCCCTAGACATACAAGGTATACAGCAAAGGAGCACAACTTCATTGCTAACATCACCATGAAGTTCAATCATGATAATATGCAGTGTTGTCTGTTTACTGCATTCCTGTCACAAGAAGAGCCAAAGAAAATTTTTTAGGCTTTAAATGACCCAAGCTGGGTTGAAGCCATGCAAGAGGAGCTCTTACAGTTTGACATTAAAGAGGTTTGGATTCTAGTAGATTGTCCAAAATGGGCAAGGCCCATTGGGACAAAGTGGGTACTCAGGAACAAAAAGGATGAAAGGGGGATAGTTGTCAGGAACAAAGCAAGACTGGTGGCACAAGGGTATACACAGGAAGAAGGAATTGACTATGAGGAAGTATTTGCTCCCGTTGCCAGGATTGAAGCCATTAGATTATTCCTTACTTATGCGTCATTTATGGACTTCACTGTTTTCCAAATGGATGTAAAAAGTGCCTTCCTATACGACACCATTGATGAAGAAGTCTATGTTATGCAACCTCCAGGGTTTGAAGACCCAGAACATCTAGACAAGGTATACAAGGTGAAAAAGGCTATGTATGGACTTCACCAAGATCCTAGGGCCTGGTATGGAACTCTCTCTAAGTATCTCTTAGATAATGGTTTTAGCAGGGGGAAGATTGATCAGACCCTGTTCATCAAGAAACAAAAGGGTGACCTTCTGCTAGTACAGGTCTATGTTGATGACATCATCTTTGGATCCACTAACTCTATGCTTAGCAAAGAGTTTGCAAAGTTGATGCAAGATAAATTTCAAATGAGTGTCATGGGAGAGCTAAACTTCTTTTTGGGGTTACAAGTTCAGCAGCGGAAAGATGGGATATTTATCTCATAAGACAAATATGTGGCTGAGATTGTGAAGAAGTTTGGCATGTCTGAGGGAAAGAAGGTGTCCACACCTATGGACAAGGATCATCCATGGGGCAGAGATGGTCCTAGAAAGCTTATAGATGTCAGGAACTACAGGTCTATGATTGTGTCTCTCATGTATCTCACAGCTTCAAGACCTGACATCATGTTTGCAGTCTGCTTATGTACAAGATACCAGGTGGCACCAACAAAGTGTCATTTATTTGTTGTAAAAAGAATTTTTAGGTATCTAAAGTGCCATCCAACCTTAGGACTCTGGTATCCCAAAGAGTCACCATTTGAGTTGATATCTTACTTAGACAGTGACTATGCTGGTGACAACAATGATAGGAAGTCTACAACAGGGGGATGCCAATTTTTGGGAAGCAGACTTATATCTTGGCAATGTAAGAAGCAGACTATTATGGCCACATTAACAACTGAAGCTGAGTATGTAGCAGCTGTTGCATGTTGTGGTCAAGTACTTTGGGTTCAAAATCAACTACTTGATTATGGGTATAATTTTCTTAAAACCAAGATATTTATTGACAACAATAGCACCATTTGCATTATTAAAAACCCTATTTTTCATAGCAAAACTAAACATATTGAAATAAGACATCACTTTATCAGAGATTGTTTTGAGAAAGGACTAATTGTCCCTGAGAAAATTGATACAAAACTAAATGTTTCTGATCTTTTGACAAAAGCTTTTGAAGTGGGGAGGTTTCAGTACCTGGTTGCAGGTATTGGAATGGTTACTCCCTGAAAATTGATGTCTATTATGCCATGTATATTCAGGGTTGCTTTATTGCTGTTGTTGTATAGCTGTTAGTCAATTTTTCCATCAATTTTCATTCCACTGCTTTTGAACACAGATACCCCTGCTAAGAGAGTTTTTCTCTTTAACCTGGGTTTGTTCTTTTTAAAAGTGGTTATATGTGGTTTTAGACTAACAATGCAGAGATCCAAATGGTGCATACTACTCTCATTGGTGAATCAGGTATATGCTCTCTGTTTAAGGGGAGGTTAGGTCACACCTTTAGGTCTCAGGGTATCCTTAGGATGCTCATATATGATCTTAGATCATATCCATTGGTGAGTAAGGGTTCAGGGTGATGAGGGCTTGCTGCAACGCTTGTCAGAATTCTGAAACCTTGAGGCACTGTAATGGGTACTTGCACTTCTCTATCAAAACAACTTGTTGCTCAGATACAGATGTGTGGTACCCATTGCCAAGACTAAACTGACCATAGGTAAGGGAAAAGGTAGGGATGGTGACTAGGGTACACATATTTTCTTGGGTTGACCAGGTGCAGGGTGACTTATGTGTTGACTTTTTGTGCTTAGACCTTTGCTGAATAGAGGACTCTTGAGTTTCTATGTATCTATCTTGTGTATAAAAGTGTGTGCATTAGAGCAGAGCTAGTTAGCATTGGTCTCTCCATGATTAGTTCAATACCCCTAGGAAAGTTTCCCCTGCTTTCATCTTTTGCTTCCCCTGCTTTAACATCATTCCCCTGTTTGACCGTTGACCGACAATACCATTACCCTGTTCATATCCGTTGGGCCTGCTTGCACAAATTTTGGTTAGGGAATATTTTATTGTTTTTAAAATATATTTAAGGCGCTTTCTTCGCTGATTGGTAATCTTTACTTTATTATTTCAAATAAATTACTTTTTTATCAAGATTTATCTTTGATATTTTTGCAATTTGAAAAATTGGTCCAATCACAGCTCTTCAATTCGCCTATAAAAACTTAATTCCCTTCACAAGCAGGTCCATCTCTCCCTCGACTAAATCCCACCTACCTCTCACCTTTATAAACATTCCAAACATTTTCAAAATTTATCATGTCTCTCAAAATTGCTGCTAATCATAATCAAATCGCTTTATTACATGATGAACCAGTAGAGTTTGTTAATGTTGTGGCCTTTCTAAAGTCCTCGTATTTTAGAGTGGCCCTTCTCATTAATTCCTAGAATTTACACCTCACACATTCAGCAGTTCTGGTCTAAATCCATGAACAAAACAGTGAATGGAGAGGTTACAATTTAAAGCACTGTAGATGGTCATCCCAAGGTGATTACACTTGCCTCCATCAGGGAATCTCTACTTCTTGATGATGAGGATGGGATAACCAACCTATCTGAGGCTGAAATCTTTGAGGGTCTTGTTAAATTGGGGTACACTCTTTCTAAAGACCAAAAATGTAAGTTTGCTAAAGGTCAGTTTGCCCCACATTGGAAATATTTGATTCATACAATTTTGCAATGTTTGTCACCAAAAACCACTGCTTTCAATGAATTTGGTAGTGAGATGGCTTCTGCCCTGATTTGTCTAGCAACAGGGAGGAAGTATTGCTTTTCTCAAATGATTTTCAAAGGAATGGTTAAAAATGTTTCAAGCAATTCAAAGTTTTGTATGTACCCAAGGTTTATAGAACTTCTGCTGAATATGAGTGAACATGGTCCAATACAACACAAAACCTACTTTTCAGCAACCAAGCATACCACCAAACTATTCACCACACTTCTTGCACCATCACCACAGTTTTCTGGCAGGTCCATTCCACTCACTTCAATTATGATGAAACAAATCAGACAGGAAGAAGCCAAGACTCAAACAGCTAAACACAAATCTTCTGATTCCCCTGTCAAGAAACTACACCCTGCCAGTTCTCTACCCCCTACTGATCCACAACATGAAAGGCGATCTAAATCCAGATTTGCCAGGTCTCCCTTGCCTGGTGAATCTTCACAAGCAGCAGAGAGGAGAGTCTCCAAGGGTTTGGAGCAAACTGAGGGTTTGGCTGCCACTACTGTCTCATCCTCAAGGGGTGAGCAGGATAGTGACACCATCAGTAAGTCCTCTCCCTCACTCCATGATATCCAAAAGGGGGAGAAATCCCCTTCTAGGGTTGAGAGCAGCATGAAACCTATGACTAATTTGGAATTGATGAAAATGTGCATGAGTCTGAAAAGGCAGAATGCACAACTTGTACAAAATGTCAAAAAGCAAGGTCTGGTTATCAATAACTTGGAAACCAGACTTGCTACTCTTAAGGGGAGGAGAAAGCCCATACTTATCATATCCACAGATGAGGATGCTTCCAAAGGGGAGGAAGTTCCAAATACAGAAGAGTCTACTCAGTACTATTCATACCCTGGTGGTGTACATGGAAAGATAGCAAGTGCTGAGAAAGGGATTGAGAAAGGAAGTGCTGATAAGGGAAGTGATAAGGGGAGTGCAACTAAAGAGATTGCTCAAACATTGCTGACTATGGGCAATCAAGAAGAAGCCCCTGCTTCAAAAGTTTCCCCTGCTGTTGCTGATCCCACTGCTGTAAGTGGTTCCCCTGCTAAGCCTATTACTCAAACTTTTGTTAGAAAGAACAGAAAGCAACCAGCTCAGAAGGGAATTACTATTAAATAACCTGCATCTAGAGTTAAATCAGCACCAGCAGTGGATCCAAAAGACAAAGGAAAAGGAATCATGATTGAACAGCCCAAGAGAAAATACAAGCATAGAACTCCTGAACAGCAAAGGGCTCAAGAAGCACATGATGCACAAGTAGCTCTCAGGCTACTACAAGAGGAGATGGGTATGCAGGATCAGAGAATGCAAAAGATGAGGCCTAAAGATATGCTCAAGCAGGTTGAAATTATGCATAGAGAGCTGGATGACAGGGTGCCTCATGTTGGAGAATTTCTGGATCAATGGGAGAAGGAGTTAATCAATGCTCCTTTGGAAGACAGGTATGAGTTGACTTGCCTTGTTTACAAATATCAAACTGAATATCTGGAAAGGAGGGCAAATCAAATTCAGAGAGAGAAGTATTTAACTTCTGAGAAAGGGCAACTTGAACACTACAAAGTCTTGCTCAAGAGACATAAGAAGTGGAAGGATGGGGACTTCACAGATATGAGTTTTGAAGCTATAAAAAGAGCAGTCAGACCAGTCTTAAGAGAATATGATGTGGAAGATTGGATGAAACTCTCCTGAGGAAGCTGAGTATCTTAGGAGACAAAGTGAAGTGTTACAGAAATCTAGGGAATCCAAGAAAAGAAAGGCTAAAGGAACAACTTTGAAAACTACACCAGCAGGTGCATCATCCCAAGCAGGTGCATCATCACAAGCAGGGGCATTACATCAAGCAGGTGAAAGTTTTCCAGAGATTGAGAAGTCTGTACTTAATGTACAAAGAACAGCCAAAAGACTCAAGAGAATGGAGAAAGTTGGCACAGTTACTAAGGAGTCTCAACGTCCTTCAAATGAAGAAATTGATAAACAACTGATTCTGCAGGAAAATGATGATATCTCACCTAGTGAACTTGGAAAGAAGTTTGCTATCATAGAGTATGCTGTTTATGAACACAAAGGGAGGACTTGGTGGAAGCTTACAAGAGCTGACAATAGAGCACAGACATTTCTAAGTCTAGATGTTATGTTTCAAACCTTGGATAGTGAGGACTTAGAAGATCTGTAGAAGATTTTGAAAAAGACTTTTGCTGCAAAACCTCCTACCATGGATGGTGTAGAGAAGGATTGGGTAATCTAGGAGTGCATGCATAGGATGTATGATCATGAGTTATTTGATCCTATATTTGATGCAGTGAACAAAGGAGATTTGTTGTCTTGGAAGCTGTTTACTAATTCTGGGGTCTATGAGATAGTAATAGAGGGAGTGAGTGTGTACTTGATCAATCATCGTTATTACCCCTTCACTCAGGAGACCTTGAAGAAACTAGCACAGGCTAACTTGATTGTAGATGCTAAAAAGCATGTTGCTTATGATCTGGTAAGGATGATGCATAGTCAGATTTGGCCAGAAAGTTTGTAAGCATCCTCATCAACTAGGATTTATTCAGAAACTTGTCTTTAGGGGAAAGCACAAGTTTAGGGGAGGATTGTTGGGAATAAATCTATGTATACTTGTTACCCCTGCTAGTTGATTATTCGTACCCCTGCTAGAGTAAGTTCCCCCTGCCAAATAACAAAGGCAAGGGGATGGGTTCCCCTGCTGAAGTCAAAGGCCCTACCGTCAGAGATAAACTTGGAATAGATTTTTACGCGTTTCTGTTACTACTCCTTAATACTTTCCAAGTTTGTTAGTGGTGATCTTGTACGTGAGTCCTTATGCCTATAAAAGGACTCACTAGGTTAGCATGCAAAGTGTGTCTTTTCTCTATTGTCTTTCATTATCATACTTTAAGGTTTTGTAAGCCCTAATACCATTTTAGGGTATTCGTATATCATTGATATATTAAAGTTCAACGTTTTCTTCAATCATATTGTTCTTATGCTAAACATTATATTCCGCATCTTGTTTAGTTACTTTGCTTTGCAAAGTTTCTCTAGTGTTAGATTGAATACTTTCTTTCTATCACAACCCTTAAACAAGCTATTAAGGTTTAAGATCTGAGTTTGGGATCAACAAAATACTCTTTTTTGGAGTCAGTTGCGATTATTGCAATTGTGATTACAAAATTATGATTGTCGTTATAGGGTATGCGTTATAAACTTTAGGTTTATGTGGTTCTTGTTTCACAATATAGGATATTTTTTATTTTCTTATTTGCTTTAGGTATTAATCATAAGAGTCGCCGCTTCGTGATATGTGTCTACTCAGCAGCAAGCGTTGCTTCTGTAATTATAACCTGCGTATTTTGATTGATATTCACTCGGAGGGTTGAAGTTGTAAGGTACATCAAATGTCGAACTGAGTACGTGCTATGCTCATACATGTACTGCTTTTTATAGATTTTTATTTCTTTTTATCACCCATGTTTTAAAAAATGACCTTCATGTCTTTCTGATTTTAGAGACGTGCCGCAAGTTAACTCAGGAACTCCTACTACACTACCCACCACTAACTTTTTCCAAAGACTACACCTACTGATGTCATAAACAAAGTACCCAAAACCATTTTCCAACCAACGGCAAGTCACAAACAAGAGACAGAGCACACAGGTAACTACTCTGACTTCCTATTTGCCAAATATACAATTTAGAACTCTGAAATGTAAGCCATAAAAAAGGGTATCCTTTTGCGTATAACATTCTGACTATTTACAATAATTAAAAAAACCCGCCAGCACCTTAATAAACTAAAACCTATAGACACCGAATAAAAGGACATCTAGGATGAACACACTACAACAACTATCACAAACACTGGAACCCCAGAAAGTATGCCAGCCACGCCGGGTAAACAAAGCAAACTTCAGATTTATTTAGATCCCTAAAATCTCAAGTCGACTAACCTGTGATATGGAGAAATTCTAATAAAGGACGTAATGGAAGAAGTATCTCATGGGATTGTTGAGTTCTCTAAATTCAACGAGACAGAAGGCATCGTAGTTTCAACAAAAATATCACTCAACAAACACTGTAAATAGAGAGTTTGTACAAATCTTTGGTGGCTTAATCCAGGATTATATAAGTATTGACCATAAGATTAGCCTATTCATATGGGGGGGGCTAGGGGTGTTTAGTTGCTTATATGAGTGGGTTTGTGGTGATGAAATAGGTGCATATTTTCTTATATAAACTTTGGTATTTTTAGCATTCTCTGTCAAATTATTGATTAACTCTAACTAATATTTGCAGGGGGAAGATAAGTGGCGAGGGAAAAGACTGCGATTGAGAAGCAAACGTGTTAAAGCCATTATAGTTTTGAAGGTTAAAGGTATTTTCCATTGTTTTTCTTATTAGACTTCAGGACATTAGCATCAATCGTCAATTAGAATACTATCATACCTACCATCAACTATCAATTATGAGAGCAAAAAAAGAGCGCATAGTTGACACAGCATGAGTTTTACAAATTGAATATTTTTAATGGCCTTATTTTGTGTGCTTTACATACTGGCAGTGGTCATATTCCTTGGATGACTGATTCCTCTCCTCGAATGTTTCAATAAATCAGCCAGTTCAAGGTTTTGGTTGTCCAGGTGAAACTAAAAGGTACATCACATGTACATGTGAATCTATTTACTACAATGGTTATGATCCAGATTTCTTGGCTACAACGAATCCGATGATTTTCTGAAGGTACTAAACATTTGTTTTAGGATTTCAATTTTTATAGGGAGATTGGGTTGTTCTAAGTGGCGTTTGGATTTGTTTAAAAACTACTGTTAAATGGTTCTTTTAAGTCATCTCGCAGGGCTACAAAAACTTATAGAGTAAGATCACTCTATAGGAACTTATAGATTAACAACAACGGTGTAGGCCTATGTTCCAATGCAATTTTTTAAATGCAATTGACTGCTCATATAGGAACAAGCTTAAATATCAATTCAAGGGAACTTGGTTTTTTTATGTCAGTAGTACAAGTCATCCAACATGTTTATGAAAAAATCATATAAAGTTGAAGCTCTATCTCAAATGTTACATAATTTTTTTTGCAGATGGGTACTAAGCTATTGGAGCTCCATGTGTTGTCATGGATCAGGTTGTCTTCTCCATGTGGTGCAGCTAACAAGCGTAACAATGGTTTGCCAGGTTTGTTTCTATATTATGTTGCTCTTAAATCACGCCTCATAAGGTTCTATCCAAACAGCCCCTAATATATATTTCATAAAAAAATTTTCACCTATTTTCTATCCAAACATCTCCTCAAATTGGCTCTTCCAAATAGCCCCTTTTGGTCGCATCCGGTCCAATCATACTGACGTTCTACACATTTTTTTATACGTTGTTTTTTCTGACGAAACTTATAACCTCTTTGCTTTCAGTTCTTTTATTGCGTTCTATTGTGTAACTTTATAGGCTACTCAAAATAGTTTTAACATAGCTTTTTTGCTGCAATATTGGTGCAGAAATTGACTTCCAACACTTCCTCAACCGAGTGATGCAGAAACGAACCTCCAACACTTCCTCAACGTATTACTTAGAACCCCTCTTCTGTAATCGACTGCTATACACCCAGATCATACATATATGTTTACCATCATCCCCTGAAACGTTGCTAAAAGCGCTCAGCACAACGCCACAGCGGAGCGCGGGCACAAGTCCTAGTACCTATCATATATGATATATGGAAGTATTATATATGATATTATATGATAAAATGATAATGTGCTAAGAAACAAAATACAAGCAAGTTTGTGATCTATTGGTAGGTAGTTAAAAGTTAGTTGTGTGTATATTATCATCTATGATAAACTGCTTAAAATTCAACTTATATAATATGTCATATATGATAATATGCTTGAAACAAAAACCAAATCTTTTTATTTGTGTAGTGAAAGATGTTTTTAATGCATTTTCAAGAACTCAATCATCTCAAGGCCAAACAAGTGAACACAAAAAGAAACAGTCATCACACAAAAGTGAGTTACAAAAAAGAAAATGCCAAGAAGTGAAACATCGGATTCTCTCAGGTGCATGAACATGACATAGACGAGTGGCAACTTTGCAACAACATTTTTTTATGAATTGGATAAACATCCATTATTTTAGGCATCTAAATAGTTTATCTTTAGTAATTTTTGTATGTTGAATATGAAAATGGTGAAACATCTGCGGATGTATCTTTTAGATAATATGATTATTTTATTAAAGTTTTTATCATATTTTTTAACCATAGTTTTTACCTTTTTTAGTATCATATATGATAATACATGTAACTTTTAAATTCTGCCATATATGATACTTCATTATCATATATTATAATGAGTAATCATATATGATACTCAAAAAAAAGTTTGACAAGTTATCACATATGAAACATCATATATGATATGTACAACATATCAAATATGATAGATTGCGTAAAAGATGTAAACTACAAGTATCATATATGATAAGTCACTAAAACACGACGTTATAAACAACTAACCATATGTCATATATAAATATAGTTAATACATGAAACATCATATATAATGTGTACAACATATCAAATATGACACCTTAGGTAAAAAAATATAAATTACAAATATCATATATGGTTAATCACTAAAACATACATGATTTTAAAAAAACATAAATTACAAAACTTATTCAGTAAAAACAATCAATTGTTTCTTCCTCTCGACATGATGTCAACCGCACTTCCATACACACACATGCAAGTCCTCTTGCTTTTGTTCAACTGGGCAATTGAAACATCCATATCTGCTCGTTGTTGTGTTCGCACAGTGTGCATTTGTAAAAGAAAGAAAAGAACATATAGGCACCATGTTATTAGCAAATGATAATATATGATAGAAGGCAAGTTTAAAAAGTTTAAAGAGATTTTGTGAAAATTAGTCTAAAAGTCTGATATCCTGTAGCATGTTAGATACATCATATATGATACCTCATATATCATATATGATAAACCTATCATATATCACATATCATATAACTATCATATATGATAAATGAGGTATCACATATGATACATCAAACTTAGTTCATTTTACATCATCAACTTAATCTTAAATACCTAATTATACAGCTTATTCACACTAACATAAGCTTATTTATAACTATCATACTTATAAACCTTGACAATTCGCCAAAATAAGTTAATAAGCTAGCTTATTTATAACCCTCCTCTAATTCATACACATATTTACATAACCCTCATATCCTCTAATTCATAAGTTTATTCACTTGAGTTAGCTTATTCACATGAATGAGCTTATTCACAATAATCTAATTATTCACATAAATCAACTAATAAGCTAGCTTATAATTAAAAACAAGTTTATTCAAAATAAGCTAGCTAAAAGCTTATAAATTCGAATGATGATAAATTAATAAGCTTATTCAAATGAAATAAGCTAAAATAAGAATAGATGTTATTAATCTAACTTGGTGATGGATCAATCGATTCGTGGTGATAAACTCGTGATGGATTCGTGATGATCCCTTTGTAATGGATTTGTGATAGGTTTATGGACTCGTGATGATGGATTTGTAGAGAGATAAAGAAGTTCGGGGTAGAGAGAGAAAGAGAGACCGATGTGTGTGTTTTTATGAGAAGGGAAAGAAAAAAAATCTTATATAGCAGACGGTGAAATGACCGAAATATCCTTACAGTGTAAAATGAGATTTAATCTCAACTGTTTGATGAAAGGTGGGGATGAGTCCCCCATCTTATATAAGTTTTGTATTCAATTGAAAATTTATAATCAAAGTTTAATAAAAAAATTTGAAAATTTCAAGTTGACATTTATTATGAGACAGAGTTAGTAAAAGTTTTAAGTTAGTGATCGTTTGATAAAATTTTTATGGATATATAATATAAAATGAACTTGGTTTATAGAACTATAAATTTCAGTTTGTTAAAAGTATTTTTATGGATATATAATATAAAATGAACTTGGTTTATAGAGCTATCTAAGGATAGATTTTCTAACAATAATAAAGTATAAATCAATTTTTTTTTTTTTATCGTTGTATAAATCAATTGAATAAGTCCAAAGTTTAACAATTCAGGATGTGATATCTGATTTTTTTTCTAGCCTAACAAGCAAAAACTATTACTATCTTAGTACAATAATTTAGTGTTGGATAGTATTTATTTTGTTTAACTCCTATTCAAGAAAAATAATGATGATGTAACAGTTTTTAATTATTGCAAAGTTTTGTCATCTAGTGCCATAATTGACTAAATGTATACTGGCGTGTGTGTGGTTTTGGTGCATTTCTTTAACTATTTTTAAAGATGATAAGTTAACTTTATATATATCCAAATCACATCATTTTGGTTAATAATGTCAATTAAAAATATTACTAGTTGATTTTTCATTCTTATTACATAAAACCATATTATATCCATGTATAGATAACTTATTAATTTATTATTTGATACTGTAGTTGATACTTTATATAAAACTTCATTAAAAAGGCTGATTAGGCATGCACAAATTTGATAATGTTTGGTAAGATTGGGGCTAAAGCTTATGTTATAAGTAAAAAGCTATTAAATTTTATAAAATTGTTTGACAAGTTAATTAAAACAGTAATTTATTAATATAAAACTATATGTGTACATTATATTAAATTCAATTGTATTTTCATTTTTTGTTGGATGATATTATATGTACTGTCGAGTTAAGATCTATATAAACACTTAAATTAGCATAGACTTATCCAACCAATTATAATCACTTATTTTTAAAAAACCTACTTCCCACCACTTTTTTAAAAATTAAATATCTCACAAACGATAAATCGTCAAACGAAAAAAAATACACAATTGTGACGAGAATTAAATCATCTATCTATCAAGGGGCACATGTATATACTTTCGATTCGACGAACTTTTTTTTCGACTTTTTTTTCTTAAGTCACGTCTGGAGAGAATCATATATGATCCGTCACGAATCATATATGATTTTCAGAAAATCATATAGATTCGTGATATGAATCATATATGATTTGTGATATGAATCATATATGATTTTTTGAGAATCATATATGTTTCGTGACGAATCATATATTATTCTCTCCAGACGTGACTTAAGAAAAAAAGTCGAAAAAAAGTTCGTCGAAAGTATATACATGTGCCCCTCGATAGATAGATGATTTAATACTCGTCGCGATGATATGTTTTGTTTTACGTAACGATGAACGGTTTGTGAGATATTTAATTTTTAAAAAATAAGTTTTTTTGTTACATGATAAAAATGGATGGTTGTGATTGATTGGTTGAGTTTATGCTAAACTAAAGATGTATGAGAATCTTTTTCCATGTACTGCCTTATAATGAGATTACTATATTATTAGCAAGGTTTGGATTTCAAACTTTTACACTCCTTTGTTATAAAAATATTACTACATCTTTTAACCTATATAATTAAGATAAGGATATGCGATTTTAACTATATATCTCATTTTAATAAAATACATTTAAAAATAACACGTGTCACTTATTAATTGAAACAACTTTTATTTTAAAATTAAAACTATTTTTTTATTTATTTCTTTTTTAATGATATAATTTTAATATATATTTTAAAATTTTATGTTTTTTAGTTCAACATTTGATATTTTTTATAACGTTTTAGTTTTTATTCTTTATTTTAAATGCTCATGAAACTACTTTTTTTACGAATATCATGCTAGTATTTTTAAAAGTATATAAATAATTTAACTAACTATACTCTATAAGTACATAAACTGTTTTCATGAACCCGAGCTTATGAGTGACTTATGACTTATAAAAGCTTTCATAACCCTGTGTGACAAATAAAACATATCTTATAAGATAATTTGAAACCGAAGCTCGTTTGAGTCCTTAAAGAGTTTGGGAATCGTTGGCACGAGAAAGTGGTGTCAAAGCCGTCACGTAGGATTTTGAGGCATTGGCATCATAAACTCTTTGGCAACACATTGACGGGGGAGTGTTTGGCACGAGAAAAAGTGGTGCCAAAGGATATAATGTGCCCGCAAATACCCCCTTTATTACTAAAGAAAAAAGGAAAAAGTTGTTGGCGTTGGCTGGTCCGGTTGGCACGAGCCCCTTTGGCGCGAGGCAGGAAACGGTGCGCCAACGATTACCTGGCGTCAAAGGGCTACCAGCCATCCCACCGACTCCCGCTCCCCGCTCTCTTACAAGCTCGTAGCCAAACTATAGAGATACTTAAATATTCTTCAATAATGACAATTTATAGATGCAATGGAATCACAAGTTCTATAGCTTAATGTTTATCCTTTATCAGAGCATTAATAAAGGGTCCAGCCCATTGTATGGAGACCACAAAGCACAAATGGGCTCACTGACCACAAATCATAAATATGCAAACTTTAACAAAAATAAATATTAAATGCAAAAATTGACAATCTTTTGATAACAACAAAATAACCCCATATTTTGCCAACTCTCACAAGTATTAAATTTCTCTACAAATGAAAAAGAATTTAACATTTCTGCACAAGAACCGCTCGGTCAATGAAGATTGTTCTCTGTATCTGTAACGAGATTGTACAATGATGGCATTGCATGAACCTCTGGTGAAATCCAATAAATATATGTAGAATAATGTTGTTAGAGTATCCAGCATCTGCATCCTGACTTATCTTGAGGTCCCTCGAACCATCTATCCCATGATGGATTAGCTGGCCCGTTTGTGCTGACATTAAACAAACTAGCTAGATTCAGAACCAAAACCACTAGCAAGAAAATGACAAACAAACGTGGTATTTGTTCACCGAAAATTGCAACTCGCTTATCTATATTAACAGCAAGTATTTTAGCAAAATATTAATCTATAATTAGTTATTTGCCCTTGCTACTGATCTTGGTCAACATGATATTTTACTTAAGTCTACTTGAAATATTTGACCAACAGTGGCAAGTGTCTTTTAAATAAGAGTGAAGTGCAAAAATCATCCAAGTGGTTTAGCCGTTAGATCGAGTACATCCCTCCGTTAGTAAAATGAGACGAGGACGAACTGTGCAATATTTTTCCAGTTAAGTAATAACGTGGTCTAAAAGGAGTGGTATTGTTGTCTTTTTGCCGTCACAGAGAAGTATGGTGAACCTTTGCTTATAAACAAATTTATTTATTTTACTTTTTCTATATTTTTTAATTTTTTGAAAAAAATATTTTACGTTATTATTAGAAAAAACAGTTGCTTTAAAAAAATAATTTATTTTTTTTTCGTACTTTTTAAATTTTCAAATTTTTAAAAAACATTAACTTTTTTTCGTACTATTTATATTTAAAAAAGTTAATTAAAAAATTTAATTCTTTTTCTTACAATAAAAATTAAGACATTTTTACTTTTTTTAAAAGAGTAAAGTGCAATATAAAAAAATTTAGGATCTTAAAAGTCCAAAAAAAAGTACAATTTTTCTTAAAAGTACGAAAAGAAGTTAAATTTAGTAAGAATAAAATCAATTTTTTTCTAATAATAACGTAGAGTTCTTTTTTTTTCTAATTTAAAAAATAAAGAAAAAGTAAAAAAAAACATTAGAAATGATTTTTTTAAAGCAAAGGTTCATCATACATCCATTTGGCAGCAAAAAGACAACAATATCCTTCCTTTTAGACAATGTTAGTATTTAATGGGAAAAAGAATTGCACCGTTCGTCCTCAGGAATGTATGGTGTCTCATTTTACTAGCGGCGGGATGTAATCGATCTAACGGCCAAACCACAGGGATGTAATCTGGGCGAAGTATTGACGAGGGATGATATTTGTACTTTACTTTTTAAACAAAATGTTCTATGACAGGTACATCATGAAACATGTTCAAAAATTACCTAGTTACCATTTTACTCATGATATCGATCTTGGTCATGCCGTTGTCATGCTAAAGGGTATTTTAGACATTTAGTTTGATGGTTACACATGTTTAGTAGACTATCAGTAGAGTTGTATTATGCAGTTTTTATGGGGCTCAAAATGTTGATTTTTTATAGTAGTAAGGAAATAAGAGGTCTTACATGGGAAGTAGTGGATCAGGCCTTGTTTCCACGTTATTCAGGATTCTAGAGAAACACAAAAAGAACGCATGTTATACACCAGACAGTTGGCAGAAAGATGGAAATATCGCACATTCATACTCACTCTTTGCATCCAGCTGAGGCTGCGTCCATTTTATCAAGTTTGTCTAGCTCTTCCTGCATACGATATCACAAGATCGAGCGTTCAATACATATATTATAAACCCAGCATATAGAATGTGCGCACACAAACACACACACACACACAAAACCACCTCATTGGCACTGTATGATGCACGACCAAGTGGTGGGGGAGGGATGCTTTCATAAACAAGTCTTAGCATGGTATTTTCTCAAAGGCACTGTTTTCGCAATCCTGTACCCTGACCTTTAAGGTTAAAATTTTAGTCCCCGACTGTTCCATGGTTAGCAATAAAAGAGACGATATCATGGGTCCGACTGCATCAAAGAGATGAAGCTAAAAGGCTTTACAACTTAAAAGTTATAGAGGGTAATCTTCCCCTTGCATACTAAAGAATTATTCGAACACAGTTTCTAGTCCTACAAAATACTACCAAACACGTTGAATTCCGAAAAGCCCAACCAGCGAACAACAAACTGGCGCAGGCCTATCATGTGAGAGGTTATTCAAGCTCACCTCAGCAGGCTCACATGGTCGCCCAACCAAATGGTCCAAGAGTTTTTTTAGATAAGATTTATTTTTGCCTCAGGCAGGTACATGCTAGAGGCTCCTTTCAACATAGACGTGACTAGCGGTCCAATACATCAACTTATTTAGACATATCAATATGTGGGTCTATCCTTTATTCATTATCTTCCTCAAATCATTATCAATACATTGACCCAACTAATCTATATAATTGATGCATAAGGCTATCCATTTAGAAAGATAATGAATATATGGATTAACTCGACCTCATGAATCATGATGACCCACACGTTAATTTGTCAAAGTTGGCTGATATATTTGAACATTGGTGGACGGTTGGCTTTAGTTTCTTGATATGCTGGACAAATAAATGAATTGGGTTGGATCATATTTCGAGCAAAACACGACCTATTGTCAAGCGCAACCCATGTGGGTGTTGCCTTTTACCATAGTCACCACTCACCAGAAACTAGGATCCCTTTGGTTCATGGTCGCGGTAATCTAAGTCCCTGAAATCCGATACCGTGATGTACGCTCATATTGGATCACCATGTGCCATAAAATGTGGAACACAGTGCCCTAGAATTAGGGATATATATTTCTTAGGTGTTATAACATCCAAACGTTCTATATATTAATATTTCCTTACTCAAAAGGCATCCTTGAAACAAAAAGGACACCAACTATCATGCAAACTCTTTATTTTCTCCTAGTAAACTCTTCACTATAATATCATCACGATCCTAAGTTAGCTAGCATAATCGTCTAAAATGCGTCTGAATACGATCAGAAGCATCAAATTTCAAATCAAATTGCGTACCATGTTAAAATGCGTCTGAATAATAGTCGCAGGATAAGCTAAAGTACCCGCCATCCGTGATCCTAATCAAATCATACCCAACTGGGTACACTAATGTTTTGAAATGTTGTGATATAAGATTTCGATATGAAAACTGGTGCTTCTAATTGCAATCCACCTGCACTCCAGATGCTTAGAGGCACCGGCAATTTGGGTCACAAATCTCAAATTATTCTCACCTCATACACAACCTAAATTAAACCATTCTCACCCATTCAGGAGCCTTTAGAAATGGCAAACCGAGAATCAATAATGATATTTAAAAGTAGGGAATACTGTGCGAGCATGAGAAGTTTACTAGATTTGAGTTGGGATTTAGAACATTGGTTTGAAATGAGCCTACCCACAAGCAGACCACATTTTATGGGCCTAATGAACCGTGATCCCATACAGGATCGTTCTGTGCTCATGGTCGCTATAACCTGGTGCACAAATGCGGGTTTATACCAACCGTTACCTGTACCAGTAACTCCATGGGTGGATGTAAGTCTCGATTTTGTTTTGGGGTTGCTTCGTACTCAAAGGAATAAAGATTCAATTATGGTGGTGGACTGGTGGTAGACTGATTTTCCAAGATGGCACACTTTATTCCTTGCAAGAAATTGTTCGATTGCACGGTCTAATACAATTACATCAGACCGCGATGTCAAGTTTGTTGGACGTTCCTGGCGTACGTTATGGCGCAAGATGGGGACACAACTCCAGTTTAGCTCCTCCCGCCATCCCCAAACCGATGGACAAACTGAGGTCGTCAACCGAAGTTTGGGAAACTTGTCGCGAAGTCTAGTTGGTGAGAACCCGCGACAATGGGATTTGGTGCTACCACAAGCTGAATTTGCGTACAACAGATCGCAAAGTCGCACCAGAGGCAATACTCCATTTGAAGTAGTAAACGGTGTCAATCCGATTACGCCACTTGACCTCACACCACTACCCACTACTACACATGTTCAGTTCCAGCGGTGAAGAGCATGCTCAACAAGTACAGCAGTTACACTCACAAGCTCAAGCTCGCATTGAAAAACAGAACCAAGTATAAGCAGCGAGCTGATACTCGTCGCAAGAGATCGTATTTAAAGAGGGAGACTTGGTGTGGATTCGACTTGGGAAGGATCGTTTTCTAGCTGGCAGGTTTGGCAAGTTACAACCACACGCTGATGGTCCGTTGTGGGTGCTCAAAAGAATCAACGATAATGCCTAAGATTGACTTACCTGGTACGTATAATGTATCAGCAACATTCAACGTAGCAGATTTGTCCCCTTACGTCAGTGATGCGTGTAGGAATCTTTGGCCCAGCATCTCACCAAGTCTAACATATACGCCCAATGAGGTTCCGTTCTAAAACCAATTGGTGCTAGAAGGAGTAGCCCACCAAGCTTATATGTTCGACTTTGAGTTTATATTTCAACTGATGTAGGATATTGGGTTTGCACACCCAACAATACGGAAAGCGGCGAAGAAGAGATGGGGGATGTCGAGCAAGATTCGAGAGCGAATCTTTTCCAAGCAGGGGAGTATGGTGCACTGGACTAATGCGAAGAAGTCATGTTTATTTGTTAGTTACTTAGTTTATCTATTATGTTTAAAAAAAAAAGTTTCTTTTTATTTTATTAATTACTTTGGCTAAGTATATAAAGCCAAGTGACTGAATGTGAAGGCAGTTTTTGGTTATTTTCATATCAGAAAGATCGAGAAACACCTTTCTCATCTAAAATTCTCTCTTGAATTGCTCTTGTTAACTCCAGAATTTGTTGTTGCATTGGTTTATACATCTTAACCATGTACGTCATTGTAGCATGATTACATACTAATTTTGATATTGTGGTGGTGGTGATGGTGATGGTGATGTGTTTTTATTTTAAAGCCTAAGTAGTTGCAATTACCTTCTTAAGTATGTGTTCCTGATTAGGGTCCTGGTGATCCAACTCTTTTGGCACACTATATAGGTTCTCCTGGGAAGTACTTTGACTCAACCTCTCGGGAAAATGTGTCCTATGAGGCCATGAATAACTATGATCAGTCAGGGCTGTGTTTTTACATTTAAAACCCAATGTAGTTTTTGTGACCAACAATTTTTTTTTATAAATTTAACGAGAGCAAGTGGCTGATTAACTTGTTGGGTTAAGGAGAAAGCAATGATCTTAGAAGATACGTTAACCATCGGCGGTAAGTGTTTCAGGCAAAAGAATGTAGCTTCAAGAGTTATGATGAAAATTACATAGTTTTGATTAGTGAATTTTAACTAAAGTTAGGCAAGTGTCAACTCTTGCATAGTTCACATTATGTATTAGTATTATCTAGATTTCTCACGAGAATTCTGGCAGCTACCTATTCTGTACGATAAACCTACAAGGCCCCTAGAAAGATCCTAAAAAAAGGAAACACATATTATAACAAGATCAAAAAATAACTTATAAAAGGAACTTAATAAAACACAATAAACTCATTTATGAATAATCACACGTCTTAACCAAACACTATTGTAATGTCATGCCTACAAACAACTAAACCAAAAACAAGCCAACTATATTGACAAGAATGTCAAAACATGCTAACGAATCACATAGATTTCCAAGTACAGAACCAAACCAATCCTAATCAACACTTAAAATTAATCTTGCATCTTAATTTTTGGTCACTAACGTTAATGAATTACATAAGAAAATTGATCTCAAGAAAAATAGTATGTAACTCGTTTGCAATGCCACTTTAGGACTTTTGGTTTCAAATCTATTTCTGAAACACATGAACTAACACTGTGTTCTCAAGATAGTTTAGTAAAGAAAAGTAAAGGAAAGAAAGTGAAACTAAAAAATAGTTGTGTTCTTGAGTTATCTAATAAAGAAAAAGAAAGGAAAAGGAATGAAAATGTAGTGTATTTTGGATGAATTTGGAAGGAAATTGTTTCCTCCCAATTTTGGAGTGAAATAATTTACTTTCCTTTTCTTCCTTTTCTTTTAATGATAGATCTTAAGAACACAGTGTAAGACAAATTGATTATATCATGATTCATGAGGCTGCTACTTCTGAAACTATAAGCTATTCTCCTATTGTTTGAATCATGAGATCCAAAATCAATCAAACTACAAGGAGTGGTAGCACTGCTGTTGGTTATCAGCCCAAGTTACAGAATATACCAAACACAAAAGAGACGAAGTGTTACTGTAACTTGTTAGCAAAGAATGAAAATACAGAAGGTGTAATTTATTGAATAAAAGACTAGGCTATATATAGCCAGTACAAGAAGGGACGTGGTACACTTTCAACCAACTAGAAATACTAATACTCCTAGAGAATAGGTACAACTAATGACCCACTCCTCAAGTTCACCTCCATAAGAATCGGGCAAAAGAGAATACTCATTCTAACTTACTGACTAGTGAATAAAACTAAAGTAAAAACTCAAACAAATGATTTTGTCTTCAAATGTACCCATGCAACATCCACGTGAAACATTGAGACACCTTATTTCATGCAAATATAAACTGGGACTTAGCAACACAAACCAATTAATCCAACAATCACCTCCTTAATTGGTTTTCTTCTCCTCTCCTTACTGCTCACAGTAATGCCGGCTCTTCATCTTGAATTAAGTTCGCTTCCTTGTTGTTGTCTTGGTCTTTCCACTTCTTGCACTCATAGCTAAAGTGCCCAAACGTTCCACAATCATAGCATCGAATCCCACTCTTATCACCTCGACCTCTTCCTCGGGCTCTTCCACCTCTCTCGAAGTTCCTTCCATGTCCTCTACCTTCACCATGCCTTTGTTCACTTGCCCACATGAGTTGCCCGTGATCTCCTTCCTTTTCACCATGGCTTTTGAGTCTTTCTTCGTATGCCTTAAGCCTTCCAACCGCTTCATCAAAGAGCATCGTATTCAACTCGAAACATTGTTCGATCGAGGCCACAATTTGAAGGAACGACTTTGGCATTGCATCAAGCAACCTTCTCACCAATTCTTCTTCCTCAACTTCATGCCCAAGACTCCTCAACTTTGATACGAAACCACTTAACTTAGTAGCACAATCATCAACAAGCTCTCCTTCTTTCATCCTCAAGCCTTCAAGCTCTCTTTTTAATGTTGCAACTCGAGCCGTCCTTACCCGATCCACACCCAAGTATCGAGTTTTCAGTCCATCCCATACTTTCTTCGGGTCCGTGTGACTCGACATTTGCAACACCATCTCTTCCGGTATTGCTTGAAGCAAGAAGGCTAGAGCCTGTTTTGATTTCTTAGTATCGGGTTCTCCCCCAAGGGTCCTTGGTTCCACCGTCTCCAATAGACCATGTGCATCCAATATGGCCTTAATTTTGATAGACCATACCGGATAGTTGGTTGCGGTCAGAATCGGAACTTGGTAAGACATCGAACCTGCTTCTTTTGGTTGTATCAACGCCATTCTTCACTTTTTTCTTTCGGTCTCTTGCTTCCTACAGCGGACACGGTCGCTTCTACTTTTCGGTCACGGTCTCACGGTCTCTTGCTAGCGTCGGTCTTTTCGGTCTTCAGTCTCACGGTCTCTTCTTGCTAGCGTCGGTCTTTTCGGTCTTCGGTCTCACGCCGGAGCTTCCTCGGTCTTCTCTACGGCGTCGGTCTTTTTCGGTCTTCTTTTCTTTCTCGGGCAACACGCGGTCACGGTCTCGGTCTAGGTTGCCTCCTCGGTCTCGGTCTTCTCGGTCTGACTACCTTCTGCAATTCACATGAACATGTTACTTTCTCTCCATATAAACCTAACCTCGCTCTGATACCAAATGTTGGTTATCAGCCCAAGTTACAGAATATACCAAACACAAAAGAGACGAAGTGTTACTGTAACTTGTTAGCAAAGAATGAAAATACAGAAGGTGTAATTTATTGAATAAAAGACTAGGCTATATATAGCCAGTACAAGAAGGGACGTGGTACACTTTCAACCAACTAGAAATACTAATACTCCTAGAGAATAGGTACAACTAATGACCCACTCCTCAAGTTCACCTCCATAAGAATCGGGCAAAAGAGAATACTCATTCTAACTTACTGACTAGTGAATAAAACTAAAGTAAAAACTCAAACAAATGATTTTGTCTTCAAATGTACCCATGCAACATCCACGTGAAACATTGAGACACCTTATTTCATGCAAATATAAACTGGGACTTAGCAACACAAACCAATTAATCCAACAACTGCCATCTAAAGAAGCTTAGATATCAACAAGCTAGTCTGCATTTGATAGATAGAGGTAAACTAAGGGGGTGTTTGGTTTGGCTTATATAATGTAAGCCTATTTCGGCTTATATAACATAAGCCCCGATTTTGCGGCTTAACTGAAGGTTTATGGGCTTATATAAGTTTATCATGATAAACTTATATAAGCCCCTAAGTCTCAGAATAAGCCACAAAATTAGGGCTTACGTTATATAAGCGAAAAATAACCCATATTGCGGCTTATTTTATAAAAACTAAAATTTTAAGCTTATTGGTTACTTATGGGCTTATATAAGTTTATTATATCATAACAAACCTAGATAAGCCCACAACTCTCCAAATAAGTCACAAAATTGAGGCTTATGTTATATAAGCCGAAATAGGCTTACGTTATATAAGCTAAAACAAACAGCCCCTAAGACGTAAACAAGCTAGTCTGCATTTGTTACCTAATCATTATCGCTCTCATGATCCGCTAGCGAAAACCGTCAAAACGGTATATAAATCACTAATATGATAGAAGTAAAGTAACATCTTACTCTCCCATTAGCTCAGAATAACGCACTAACTAGACTACCCAGTTTCATTCACCCTTAAATCCAAAACCAAACCAAATATCTACATTCCACCAATTCGAAATCAAATATAGAGAAATAAAAAGCCCAATTCCCATTACATAAAAACTTAAGGGGGTGTTTGTTATGGCTTATATATGGGCTTATTAGCTTATTCGATTATGGATTATATTTCATAAACCCCAATTTTCCGGCTTACTTTGAGACTTGTGAGCTTATATAAGTTTATTACTAGTACAATGTACAATAAACTAATCTAACTCTCAAAATAAGCCAAAAATTGGGGCTTATGAAATAGAAGCCGAAACCAAATAAGCTCATACGCCCACATATAAGCCGAAACAAACACCCCATAAATATCATTAATCATCCTAAATTCACGGATTCAAATCATAAGCTAAAAAGATCCAATTTTGAACCAAACCCACAAATATTAATATAGATTAAACCATAAAAAACACAGCTTTATTAAAAAAGAAGAAAATTTATAAAAAAAGAAACCTCTAAGAAACGAGTTTCCTGTTCAAGTCTCTTCAACTCAGCCGTAATTCGATGTTTGCCTCGTGTATCCGCTGCAGCCACAAATCTTACATCATCACTTTGCATCTTTTTATTTATTTATTTATTACTAAAAAGACCAACACTAAATTTATATAAACCCTTTAAAGAAGAAAGACTGACAAACGGGTCAAAAAGACACCCACATTGGAAGGGAATTTTGGAAAAGGAATTTAATGCAAGAAAAGAAACACAAAATCTTTGGAACCAAATGGGAAAGAGGGTTTTATGTGTGGGTTCTTTTGATATTTTTTTATGTGTTTGTGGGTTGAAAAGGGTCCATTGATCAAACACCTTTGTCTTTTTCTGTACCTTTTTTTCTTTCTTCTAACTTTTTTTAAGTCTTTTAGTTTTGTCTTTGTGGGATGATTGGAAAGGTTTTGTCTTTGTGAACATGTTTTGTTTGTGTCTATCTTAATTTCATGATCCTTATAATGTGGAACCTTGTTGTAATCAGTGTTTTAAAACCTGGTTGATCTGGTCGGTTGAACCGATTGAACCGTGATTTGGTCGAATGATCAGACGTCAGTATTAACCGAAAAATTTGGTTGAATCATGACTCGATAACTTGATCCAATCATTTATAAATCAGGTTTTAAAATATTGGTTGTAACGTGGGACCTTGTTGTAATGTGAAATCGGTTGGGGGAAAATGTGATGATAAACAGGAACTTTTGACAAATTTGTTTTGTGTCTCAAAAGTGTGTGTTAAACGAGGAACTCTTGTTCTAACATTAGGATTGTTAATAAAATCAAAAACTAAAAACGTTCGTTATTTTATGTTGATTGTCGATTTAGAAAATGACGTTAACTATGTTTTTTTAAAATTAAAAGTCGTTGTACTATGTTAAAAGTAACAATAAACATTTGCTTGGATAATGGTACAAGTTATTTGTGTTTTTCATCTCTTAAAGTAGCGTTTGGTTATGGTATATTGGAGGGTATTATGGATATTCAAAATATTTACATTTTAATTTTTCTTAAATATTGTGTTTGGTATGCTTAACGAAAGAATTTAAAATTCTCCGAAATACCAAAATGAATGATATTAGAATTACTCCAAAAAGTGATGAATTCTAATTTCCTTGAAAAATATTTTTTATAACCTTTTTTTCTAGTCGTTTTTATTTAGGTTTTTATGTTTATATAAAAAATTATAAAGTTTAAAAATTTATATAAAAATTATTTTTTTTGTTTCTACTCTTTTAAATAGTAAAAATAAAATTTATATAAAAAGCTTTTTATGAAACTCAAAAGCATAATAAAACTTATATAAAAAATTTATAAAATTTTTAGAATTCTTTTATAAAATTTATATAAAAATTTAAAAATTTAAAAATTTAAAAAAATTTTAAAATTTTAAATAATTTTTATAAAATTCATTGAATTTTTTATAAAACTTATGTAATTTCTTTATAAAATTCATTGAAATTTTATATAAAATTTATGTAATTTTTTTATAAAATTTATGTTATTTTTTTATAAAATTTATGTAATTTTTTTATAAAATTTATGTAATTTTTTTATAAATTTTATATAAATCTTGTTATAAAAATTTATATAAATTTTTATAATACTAAATTTAAATAATTTTTTATAAAATTATTATGAATTATTTATTAAATTTATAGAAAAATTTTATAAAATTTAAATAAATATTTTATAAAAAAATTCGAATTTTTTTATAAAGTTTATATAAAAAAATTATAAAAAAAAATTAAATAATTTTTTATATAAATTGTTTATAAAATTTATAGAAATTTTTTTATAGAAATTATATAAATGTTTTATAATAAATTTAGAATTTTTTATAAAAAAGTGAAAATTCGATTTTTACTCTTTTAAATAAAAAATATTTATTCGTTAATTGGTTCAATTAAAAATCATGATTTCAAAATATTATAAATTTCTGCCAACCAAACACGCTTAAACATTTTAAATTCAGGATATTTAAATTCTTAGGAATTTTAATTTACTAGAATTTAGAATTCCAAAATTTTAAAATCTTGAAACAAACGACACCTTAGTGTTTTGTTATCAGATTTTGTTACATAAGCTTTTTCTCTTTATCTTTTAATCTTTACTTTCTTTAAGATCCTCTTATACATTTTGATACCCCTGTGTTGTGATTAAAAAATACCTCTTAAATATAAATTATTTAATTTTTAAAGAAAGTATTAACACAATAATGATCTTATAAAGCGCAACGTTTATATGTTTTGGATTAGAAGATAAATAAACAGCATTAACATTATCACAATAAATAATAGTAGCGGTCAATAGTGGTGTGTGTAGCTCTCGAAGAAGATTTTGTAGCCATGCCGTCTCAGCAACAACGTTAGCAACGCCCCTATATTCAGCTTCAGCACTATAACTTGAAATAGTGTGTAGCTCTCGAAGAAGATTTTGTAGCCATGTCGTCTCAGCAACAACGTTAGCAACGCCCCTATATTCAGCTTCAGCACATAACTTGAAATAGTGTGTTGTCGCTTAGAAGACCACGATAAAAGATTATTGCCCAAAAACACACAACACCCGGATGTAGATCTGTTAGTAGTTGGGCAACCAGCCCAATCAGCGTCAGTGTAAGCCACAAGAGAAGATACTGAGGATGCATATAACTGTAAACCAAACTCCATAGTGCCTTTAACATAACAAAGAATCCTCTTGAGAGCAGCTAAATGAGGCTCTCGAGGATCATGCATATATAGACAAATTTGTTACACAGCATAATACATGTCAGGACGAGTGAATGTAAGATATTGTAGGCCACCTGCAAGACTCCGATACAAAGTAGGATCAAAAATAGGAGTCCCTTCAGGATCAAGCTTGGACTCAGTGTCATCAGGGGTCCGATTAGGATTGCAGTTGAGCAAATTTGCTCGCTTAAGCAACTCCATATCATATTTCTTTTTAGATAGAAACATCCTTGTATTGTCACGAGTAACAGATATCCCTAAGAAATAGTTAAGGGCACCGAGATCTGTCATGTCAAACTCCTTGTTTAGTGAGGAAATAATCTATAAAGAAAAGTTGTAGAAGAAGTTGTGAGAACAATATCATCCACATAAATCAATAAATATGCTATGTCAACGCCATTATCTATAAATAAATAAAGAGGAGTCACATCTACTTGGAGAAAATCCAACTCGGGTAGCATAAGCAGCAAATCGATGAAACCAAGCACGAGGGGCTTGTTTCAACCCATATAAAGACCTTTGAAGGCGACATACATGTTGAGGATACCGAGGATCCTCAAAACCTATAGGTTGATGCATATACACAGTTTTTGACAAATCACCATTAAGAAAAGCGTTCTTAACATCCAACTGATGAATAGGCCAATGTCTAGTCAATGCAAGACTAAGAACAGTATGAATAGTGGAAGGCTTGACAACTGGGCTAAAAGTCTCATCACAGACAATGCCAACCTGCTGACTACTACCGTTGGCAACTAATCGGGCTTTAAACCGACTCAAAGAACCATTGGCATGAAATTTATGCCGAAATAACCACAAACACCGCACAATATTGGCAGCAGCACGTCTTGGAACGAGAACCCAAATATGAAATTAAAGCATTATTGTGACAACCCAAAACCGAGGTCATTGCTTAATCTTATTTTACGATTATTTTTGAATTTTTTAGATGAGTTTGAATGATATTTATTTTTGAAGGTTTAAGTTTAAACCGATATTGAAGGTTTATATTTTAGTTTTAGTAAGTATAAGGAGTATTAGAAAGCGTGATGTCGATGTATGCCAAATATTTTACGTCTTATTGTTGGTTGTTCGATTTTTGTCATTTTTTATGTTTTATTTTAAATGACGTGCTAGGTTGAGTCGGGAGTCGATATTATTATATTTGAGGTACGTTTTAAATTTTTAAAAGTATCTTTATGAAACCCGAGCCCCGTAAATATTTTCAAAATTGACTAATAGTTATTTCCCACTTTTTAGCTAACTATTTTCATTTTGAGCCACAACTATTGCAAAATTACAACCAAGGTCCCTCAAGCACTATATATAAACTTAAAACAAACACACACACACACACACCATATTTTCCACTAAAAATTTTTCTCATCTCTCTCCTTTTTCTTTCTTTAGCCGTGACTTCACTCACCCACCAAAACCATACAATTTTCAAATTTTGCTCCATTTTGATCATGAATTGAGCTAAACTAATCAAAGTCCCTATCTTATAATTGATAAAGGATCATTTTGGTGTAAAAAATCATACATGCAAGGCTTTTTATTTTTTTTATGTTGGTAGGTGAAAGCCATGATCATGTATGGTGTTGTTAGCATGATCAATGATGATTCTTGCAAGAATTCTTGTTAAAAACTTGATTTTGATCTAAAGGTTTTTATTTTTATGATGATTTGGATGTTATGGTTCATATATGTTGATGTTAGGGTATAGGAATGATCATTTTCATGGTTGGTTTTGATCAAAAATGTGATTTTGTACAAGTTTTTAATGGTCATTTTATAACAGTAAGTAAACTGTAAAATCCGAATTTTTATGTTTTGAAAATGGATTAACTTATAGCCTAGGGTTGTAGATAATTTGATTAGCTTCGATTTGATATAAAGTAGAGCTTCTAGCTCCAAACGAGCGTGAAGTTATGATGTTTTGATTATTCGTGTACCGGGAGACGAGTATCAGCACTACATATAGTTGTTGTCGATATTTGGATTGAATCTCGGGGACTTTAAATTGAAGTTTTGAAATGTGTAACCTACTGATAATGAAGTGTTAACTTTAGAGGTTGAGTTTACTTTAAAACCCGAGTGTCGGTTTTGTAAACGGAGTCGTTTAAAGAAGTTAAAATGGTTGTATGAAAAATTAATGTAAATCTGTCCGCATTTTGTAGTTTGAAGATGAGTCGGGTAAAGGACTTTAAAAGTAATTTCATTTGATAAACTTGTAGGAGGACTTTCTATATATAGTAAGTTAGTTTATCGAGTCGTTCATAAACGTTTGACAAGTTTAAAAAGGGGTAAATAAGCTAGTACATGTAGTATGTGCTGGCAGACTTTGTTAAAAGTGTAAAATGGTAAAGTAAATGTGTAGTAGAGTATAATAAAGTTATTTATCTCTCGAGTTAATCGTGACTTTATGAGTTTGAGTTTGATGTTGTTATGTATGATTTATTTCTCGAGTCATTATTAATGAATGAGCCTTATTTGATAGGTAGCGGTTCTCGTGTTTGAAAGGCATCCATTATCATCGACGATCATCTCGCTAGATCTCTTATACTAAGGTGAGTCTGTAGCCTCGCTTTTCATGCTAGCTACTAAATGTTTTATTACCCGCGAGGGGGTTACATGCTATTTGAAAATAAATGAACAAGTCATGAGTAATTGTTGGACCCGAATGTTGCCTAAAGTTGATTACATTGTATTGAGTACCTTGTTGCTAAAGACCCTAAATTCATGAGCCGTTAACTATCTTCTGACTTGATGTTGTGAGTCGGGAATATCCGCTTATTCTAATAATAGTACTATTGGGTTGACCACCCTATCTGAGACCAGGGCATTACGTTGAGTAACCTCTGGGAAGGATAATTTACGGGAATAAGAATGTGGTATTCTAGCAACTGATACCCTAGAGGGGCAATGGTTTTATTCTAGTCATGCCGGCATTTGGCGTGGGTGATTATTTGGTTAAGGGGTCAGCGTGTCATGAGCTTAAATACAATGTTTATTATTGCCTTGAATATAGATTGTGTGTACGACAATTCTAAAATGATTATGATTGATTTTCTTCTTGTGTTCAAATGTGATTTGATAAACCTATAGACTCGCTCAACATTATTGTTGACTCGGTTTAGCATGTATTTCAGGTAATAGGAAGTGATGGAGCATGGAGCTTTGTTGTGGAGGTTGTGGCTTAGCTTTTGGAAGAATGTTGGTCTAAAAACTATTTCTATCCTTTACTATTGAACAATTTATTTTATGTTGTGTAATGTACTAAACTTGATGGTGGTTGGTCGAGATCCATGGGGACTAAACGCTTTACTATGGTGTCGTTTTAGTACAATTATGGGATGAAATTATGTTTTATACCTATTATGAAAATCATGTTTATATTTTGTGTAAACGTCTCTATTTGAGTCGTTCAATATACCTTGTGTGATGATACTTGTGTCTAGCACCCAATTGTGTATTTCCACTGCGCAATGTAAATAGGGGGTGTTAGAGATTGGTAATCAGAGCTACAAGTTATAGAGAACTGGGTCGATTTTGAAAATTGTCCTAAACTATAACTTTGGTGTCGAAAGTATTTATTCTTCAAAAGCACACAACTTCTCTGCAACGCTCCGGTAAGATCACTTTTAGTTTTGTTTTGCATTATACATGTATCCCTCATAACTGAAATGATTTCCCGAGTATTTATTAAGTAAATACTACGATATTGTATTGGAATTATTGAAAGTGCGCTGAGTGCTTGTCAGTATCATATTTATTTTTTTGCGAGCATTGCATAAACATCATTTGCATTGTGTTGCATAGCATGGATTATGTATAACATTTGTATAAGCATTGCATACTAATTTTTATTTTATTAACAATGACCTTAAGTATCCTTGAACCCTTATAATTGTAGAAAATGGTTGGTTTACCTTGTGAGGATGGATGGATTGATATGACTAATGTATTGGATGGTGAGGAAGTAGATAAATTTGGTGCTAGTGATGATGAGGAACCTTTTGAGTATTTAGATGATAGGATTCCACTTACTGCAGTTGGTAAGATAGAGCCTGAATTGATACAAGGTAGTTATATTCCAAGGGTTAATGTTGTGCCACAGACTGTTCCAGATTGTCAGCGACCTGTTGTTCATTCTATGACGCCTACTTGTGATGCCTAGATTAGCAGTTTGCATGGGATTGCATTTGCTAGGGGTGATGTTCCTGTTGAGTCGAGTAGTGCTGCTAGTGCTCGGTCTATTCATGATGGCATATCTAAGGTTTATTGTCTAGGTCCTAGGTCTTATAATGATATTTTCTGGTTTCTTAAGAAGTTTGATAGGTCTTTGTTTGAAAGGTATTTGGTTGAAACCCGTGTGATTAGGAGGTTTGAGCATAATGAGAAGAAGTTTGACAGGTTTGTTAGTAATGTGAGGAGATCAGAGTTTGTTAGGGCAAGGGAAATGGATGAAGTTGTTAGATTAAGATCTATGGTGTTGAATTTGAGTAGGCAAGTTGAAAGGTTACGTGAGGAGCAAGAAAGGAATGCAAGGTTGAGTGCGTGGGGTTTGCCTATGATATCTTTTCCTAGTCGAGGTGTAGTGATTCGTGATGTGCCCAATCAGGTTGAAGCTCAAGTGTTGGTGAAGCCAAGTGAAGGAGGTAGTCGAAAAGGGAAGGAAAAAGTGGAAGAAGATTCTGAGGATGATGATAGCAGCAGTGATGATGAACCGATGTACAAGAAGCTGCGGGGATCAGATGTTTAGTTCTTTTATGTTGTTTTCATTAGCCTTGTTGTAATAGAACTTATGTAGACTCGTACTGTAGTTTATGATGAAACTTAATGACTTTAAGTTTGACGTGATGAAGGATTGTAGTGACATTACTTGTCACAATTTTGTGGAAATTTTCCAACGCAATCCAAATTACCTTCATGAATTATGATTTATCTTATTAGTTCTTCTGTGAATTGGTTAATGATTCATTGTGAACTGTGTTGTTGGTACATGTAGTATCCATGTTACATCTTGATAGAGAAATCCTTCTTCTTATCTTGATATGAATACTTACTTGTTCTTTTTCTTTTATGGTTACATAGGAAGGAGTTGGGAGGCATTTTTCTGACTTTACAAAATTATTGTTTGGTTAGTTTCCTAAAAACATGCCGCCTAAATTGACGACGGCTACTGTTAATACCATGATTGAGCAAGCTATTGCTAGAGCTTCGGAAGTTGAATGTGCTGCGAGGAACCAAGAGGCTGTGAATAGGAATGCTGCTGGTCAGGTTGGAGGGAATGTTGAAAATCCAGTTGTAGGTAATGTTGATGAACAAGCAGGAGGAAATGCTGCGGGACAAGTTGGAGGTAATGCTGTTGTTCAGCAGGTTCAGAAGGAATGTTCTTATGCTAGTTTCATGAAATGTGGACCTACCCAATTTCATGGTACTAGTGGTGCTTTGGAATTAAGGAGGTGGATTGAGAAGATTGAAAGTACTTTTGAAATCAGTGGATGTTCAGAAGCTAGTAAGGTGAAATTTGTTGTAGCTACTTTTCAGGATGATGCATTAAGTTGGTGGAATAGTCAGGTAGCTACTGTGGGTTTAGTTGAAGCTAATGCTAGAACATGGACTGTGACCAAGGGACTGTTAACTGCTAAGTTTTGTCCTGAGGAAGAGTTAGGTTAGTTAGAAGATGAATTGAGGCATTTGGTGCTGAGAAACAATGATATTGTAGCTTATACAAGGAGATTTTCTGATTTATGTTTGTTATGTCCTGATGCTTTTGCTGATGACCGTAAGAAGATGAAGCAGTATATTAGAGGTTTATCTAGTAATATCAAAGGAGAGACTACATCGTCGAAACCCAAGTCATTTGATGAAGTTGTTCAAATGGCTCATGCTTTAATGGATGTAAAGCTGCAGGATCGAAAGGATAGTATTGCTGAGGGGAATAAGAGAAAGTGGGAAGCTGCACACTCAAACCAAGGGCAGAATCAAGGTGGTTATCGTAACAAAAATAACCAAGGACCAAATAGGAATCAGCAATATAATTTGAGAAAGAATGATGGTGTTCGTGCTGCCACTGGAAATCAAGGTAATAAGGTGAATCCGAAATGTGGTCGGTGTAATCTGTATCATGTTGGGAATTGTCCACCTGCTTGCAACAAGTGTGGGAAGGCCGGACATAAGATGGCAGATTATAGAAACAAGGGTGTGGCCACTTGAGCCAATGTTGTTAAGGTAGTTAACTGTTTTGGATGTGGAGGCCGTGGACATAAGCAAGGGAACTGTCCGAGGGTTGGCATACGACAGGGAGGCAATGTTGCTGTTGTTGCTGCTGGGATTGCTGCTCCAGCCTATGTCGTGGGAGATGCTGACAAACCTCAAGGGCCGAATGTGGTGACTGGTACGTTCTTACTTGATGCTTGTTATGCTAGTGTGTTATTTGATTCTGGATCTGATAGAAGTTTCGTAGATCTTAGATTCAGTCAGCAATTGGATAGAGAACTAGTGAGATTGACAACTAGTTATAAGGTGGATTTAGCTGATGGTAAGGTTGTAAGCACTAGTTCTATACTAAAAGGTTGTTCCTTGAAGTTAGGTAATTATGTGTTTAGTATTGATTTGATGCCCATAGAATTAGGATCTTTTGACGTGATTGTTGGAATGGACTGGTTAGTTGGTAATGGTGTAGTGATTGTTTATGGAGAAAGATTAGTCCAGATACCGCTAAGGAATAGGGTATTGACTGTGAAAGGTGATGAATGTACTTATCGTTTGAGAGTTGTTTCTTGTTTGAAGATGATGAGGTATATAGAAGCAGGCTGTGATGTGTTTCTTACATAAATAAGTAATGATGGTGTGAAGGAAAGGAATTTGGAGGATGTGCCTGTGATTAGAGAGTATCCTGAGGTTTTCCCTGAAGATTTGCCAGGATTACCGTTGCATCGTGAAGTAGAGTTTCGTATTGATTTAGTGTCGGGAGTTGCGCCTATTGCTCGTGCATCGTATCGTTTAGCTCCATCTGAGATGAAAGAATTATCTGGTCAATTGAAGGAATTGATGGATATGGGATTTATTAGACCAAGTTCGTCGCCATGGGGTACTCTTGTTTTGTTTGTTAGAAAGAAATATGGTTCTTTTAGAATGTGTATTGATTATAGAGAGCTTAACAAATTGACTGTCAAAATTTGGTATCCACTGCCGAGGATTGATGATTTGTTTGATCAGTTGCAAGGCTCAAGTGTATACTCGAAGATCGATTTGAGGTCTGGGTATCATCAACTGAGAGTTAGGGAAGAAGATATTCCTATAACAGCTTTCCGTACTCGATATGGACATTTTGAATTTCAAGTGATGCCTTTTGGGTTAACAAATGCGTCTGCTGTGTTTATGGATTAGATGAATCGTGTATGTAAGCCGTATTTGGATGAGTTTGTTATCGTATTCATTGATGATATTCTCGTTTACTCCAAAAGTGAAAAGGAACATGAGAAGCATTTGAGGATAATTTTGGAATTGTTGAAGAAAGAGAAGTTGTATGCGAAATTCTCTAAATGTGAATTTTGGTTGAAATCAGTGCAATTTCTGGGGCACGTGATTGATAGTGAAGGTGTTCGTGTGGATCGTGCTAAGATTGAGGCAATTAAGGATTGGTCAGTGCCGAAGACGCCGACTGAAGTTCGCCAATTTCTTGGTCTAGCTGGGTATTATAGAAGGTTTATCGAGAAGTTTTCGCTAATTGCTAAGCCGTTGACCAAGCTTACCGAAAAGAATCGAGTGTTTGAATGGGGATTGGAAGAGGAATCTGCATTTAGTACGTTGAAGGAGAAGTTGTGTTCTGCGCTGATATTGTCTTTGCCAGAAGGATCTGAGGATTTTGTAGTGTACTGTGACGCGTCTCATAAAGGATTTGGGGTTGTGTTGATGCAAAGGGAGAAAGTAATAGCATATGCATCGAGACAAGTCATGAAGAGAATTACACTACGCATGATTTAGAACTTGGGGTTGTGACTTTTGCATTGAATCTGTGGAGACACTACTTGTATGGAACCAAGTGTGTGGTTTTCACTGATCATAAGAGTTTGTAATATATTTTGGATCAAAAGGAATTGAATATGAGGCAAAGGAGATGGGTTGAGTTGCTGAGTGATTATGACTGCGAGATTCGTTACATCCTGGTAAAGCGAATGTGGTAGCTGATGCACTTAGTAGAAAGGAAAGAGATAAGTCTATAAGAGTTAGAGCTTTGACAATGATGGAATGTGTTGATTTGACAGAAGTGATATTGAAAGCCCAAGCTAATGGTTTGAAGGAAGAGAATGTTAAGGCAGAAAATTTGGGTAGAATGTTGAAACCTTTGTTTGAAGTAAGGTAAAATGGATTGAGGTATTTTGAGAATAGGATTTGGTTACCATTGTGTTCGTCTAAGAAAGGTTCATTAGGAGTGCGAGATTTGGTTATGAATGAATCTCATAAGTCGAAGTATTCAATACATCCTGGATCGGACAAGATGTATCAAGATCTTAAGAAAGTTTATTGGTGGCCGAATATGAAGGCAAATATAGCACAGTATGTTAATAAGTTTTTAACTTGTACGAAGGTGAAGGCTGAACATAAGAAACCGTCTGGATTATTAGTGCAACCATAGATTCCTGAGTGGAAATGGGAGAAAATTACAATGGATTTTGTGACAGGTTTGCCAACGACTGCAAGTGGTAGTGATATGATATGGGTGATTGTAGATAGATTGACTAAGTCTGCTAACTTTTTGCCAATGAAGAAGACGGATAGTATGGAGAGGTTAACAACAATATATGTGAAGGAGATTGTTTGTCGACATGGTGTGCCTATATCGATAATTTTTTATCGTGATAGTAGGTTTACTTCAGAATTTTGGAAGTCTTTGCAGAAAGCGATGGGAACGGAGTTATGTTTGAGTACAGCATATCATCCGAAAACTGATGGACAAAGTGAAAGAACGATTCAAACGTTAGAGGATATGCTTCGTGAATGTGTAATTGATTTTGGAAATGGTTGGGATAATCATTTTCCATTGGTTGAATTTTCGTACAATAATAGTTATCATGCTAGTATTAAAGCCGCTCCATTTGAAGCTTTGTATGGACGTAAGTGTAGATCACCAGTGTGTTATAGTGAAGTAGGTGAAAGTCAATTGACTGGGCCTGAAATGATATTTGAGACGACTGAAAGGATTGTGCAAATTAAGAAGCGTTTGTTATCTGCCAGAAGTAGACAAAAGAGTTATGCTGATAACCGAAGGAAACCATTGGAATTTGAAGTAGGAGACATGGTTATGCTAAAGGTATCTCCATGGAAAGGAGTAATTCGTTTTGGAAAGAGAGGAAAGTTGAGCCCGAGATATATTGGACCATTTAAGATTATCCAAAGGATTGGATTGGTGGCTTATAAGTTAGAGTTGCCTGATGAGCTTAAGGCTATTCATAATACTTTTCATGTGTCTAATTTGAAGAAGTGTTTAGCTGAAAGGATGTGGTGATTCCATTGGAGGAAATTCAACTTGATGATAAGTTGCATTTTATAGAGGAACCTGTAGAGATTATGGATAGGGAAGTTAAAAAGTTGAAGCATAGTAGGATTCCGATTGTGAAGGTGAGATGGAACTCTAGACGTGGGCCATAGTTTATCTAGGAACGTGATGATTTCTTTAAGGATAAGTATCCTCAGTTGTTTTGGAAGGATTAAGTGCCGCGGACGTTGCTTTTTTAAGAAGGGGGGATGTGACAACCCAAAACCGAGGTCATTGCTTAATCTTATTTTATGATTATTTTTGAAATTTTTGGATGAGTTTGAATGATATTTATTTTTGAAGGTTTAAGTTTAAACCGATATTGGAAGGTTTATATTTTAATTTTAATAAGTATAAGGATTATTAGCAAGCGTGATGTCGATGGATGCCAAATATTTTACGTCTTATTGTCGGTTGTTCGATTTTTGTCATTTTTGATGTTTTATTTTAAATGACGTGTTAGGTTGAGTCGGGAGTCGATATTTTTGAGGTAAGTTTTAAATTTTTAAAAGTATCTTTATGAAACCCGAGCCCCGTAAATATTTTCAAAATTGACTAATAGTTATTTCCCGCTTTTTAGCTAACTATTTTCATTTTGAGCCACAACTATTGCAAAATTACAACCAAGGTCCCTCAAGCACTATATATAAACTAAAAACAAACACACACACACACACCATATTTTCCACTAAAAATTTTTCTCATCTCTTCCTTTTTCTTTCTTTAGCCGTGACTTCACCCACCCACCAAAACCATACAATTTTCAAATTTTGCTCCATTTTGATCATGAATTGAGCTAAACTAATCAAAGTCCTTATCTTAGAATTGATCAAGGATCATTTTGGTGTAAGAAAATCATACATGCAAGGCTTTTTATTTTTTTTTCATGTTGGTAGGTGAAAGCCATGATCATGCATGGTGTTTTTAGCATGATCAATGGTGATTCTTGCAAGAATTCTTGTTAAAAACTTGATTTTGATCTAAAGATTTTTATTTTTATGATGATTTGGATGTTATGGTTCATATGTGTTGATGTTAGGGTATAGGAATGATCATTTTCATGGTTGGTTTTGATCAAAAATATGATTTTGTACACGTTTTTAATGGTCATTTTATAACAGTAAGTAAACTGTAAAATCCGAATTTTTATGTTTTGAAAATGGATTAACTTATAGCCTAGGGTTATAGATAATTTGATTAGCTTCTATTTGATATAAAGTAGAGCTTCTAGCTCCAAACGAGCGCGAAGTTATGATGTTTTGATTATTCGTGTACCGGGAGACGAGTATCGGCACTACATATAGTTGTTGTCGATATTTGGATCGAATCTCGGAGACTTTAAATTGAAGTTTGAAATGTATAACCTACTGATAATGAAGTGTTAACTTTAGAGGTTGAGTTTACTTTAAAACCCGAGTGTCGGTTTTGTAAACGGAGTCGTTTAAAGAAGTTAAAATGGTTGTATGAAAAATTAACGTAAATCTGTCCGGATTTTGTAGTTTGAAGATGAGTCGGGTAAAGGACTTTAAAAGTAATTTCATTTGATAAACTTGTAGGAGGACTTTCTATATATAGTAAGTTAGTTTATCGAGTCGTTTCATAAATGTTTGACAAGTTTAAAAAGGGGTAAATAAGCTAGTACATGTAGTATGTGCCGGCGGACTTTGTTGAAAGTGTAAAATGGTAAAGTAAATGTGTAGTAGAGTATAATAAGTTATTTATATCGTTTTCTCTCGAGTTTATCGTGACTTTATGAGTTTGAGTTTGATGTTGTTATGTATGATTTATTTCTCGAGTCATTATTAATGAACGCGTCTTATTTGATAGGTAGCGGTTCTCGTGTTTGAAAGGCATCCATTATAATCGACGATCATCTCGCTAGATCTCTTATACTAAGGTGAGTCTGTAGCCTCGCTTTTCATGCTATCTACTAAATGTTTTATTACCCGCGAGGGGGATACATGCTATTTAAAAATAAATGAACACAAGTCATGAGTAATTGTTGGACCCGAATGTTGCCTAAAGTTGATTACATTGTATTGAGTACCTTGTTGCAAAAGACCCTAACTTCATGAGCCGTTATGTGACAACCGTGTTTTTGAGGTTCGTCACTCGGTCTTATTTTTAGGTTATTTTATGTGTGACTTTGTGTTTTGTGTGTTTGCATGTTTATTTTGCGTGAACGAAGTTGGTGTGGACATCGTTTATGGGTATATGGTACTCATAAGTAAATCGAGGAACGGTTATTTAATGTTCATGATGTCACAAATTGGTGACTATGAAATGAAATGGTGTTATTTTGGTGTTTTATGTATACGTATAAGTATTATAGTAAATCGTATTTTTTTTACGATTTGGGGTTTAGTATTTAGAGGTCTCGGGTAAGGTGTTTAGTCATGTGAGTATTTTTCGGGATGGTTTTAAGTCATTTAGGACTTAGTTATAAAGTTTTAATATTTTTTTAAAACTGTATATTTTACATTTTTTTGGGTATACGCGTAAAATTGACTAGTTTTACGGTTTTAAGGTTTCAGAGGCTTTAGGAGCTGAAATAAATTAAGGTAAATTAAGGTATTATTAATAACATAATAATAAGTAATAAAAAGAAAAAAATAAAAAATATATATATGAATTGGGTTTTAAACCGACTAGAAAAGAAAAAGAAAGGATAATGGGCCAAAAGACCCAACTTGAGCCCAATTTGGAAAAGCCTTTTTAATAAAACATATAAATACCATGTTTATATCACAAAAATCAGTTTTTCATTAATTTTCTCACCTTTTGGCCGAATTTTTACAAGCCCTAATTTAGGGATTCATGTAGAATAATTTTCTTGAAGATTTGAGGTAAAAATCTTGATTTAATTCTTATAGTTTTCTTGTTTTATAGCATTAAGGCTTCAATTTTTATGTAATCAATTTATACGAAGGATTGGAGTTCTTAATAGATATGTAATTAGGGGTTTTATAACAATTAACATGATTAGGATAATGATTGGTGATTATTAGTGATGTTAATTAGGGTTTAATCATGTTTAAATTCGTTTTTAAAAACTAGACAGATTTTGAGTCACTTATTTTGATCATATCTAGAGTTATACAAACTCTTGTTTTGCGATCCAAGCATCCCTGAATAGGTGATTGAAGTGTCTTTCAAATGCAAGAAATGAGAACTAAATTGGAGGTGGGGAGGTGGGTCAAAAATAGGTTACAACAGTCGGAGGTCAAAACAGTTTTGAAATCAGTCGGGTTTAATTTAACGTTTTGAGGTGATTGGGGTACCTAGGAGTACACTTGAGCCCTATAATGAGCATGGGTGTTGGCTTATATATTAAATAAGAGACCTGAAATGTGGCTAAGCAAATGGGTTAGGGTAAGACCCCTTAATCATAACAAACTTTTTATATGTTCAAAATTGGTAAAATGCGGATAGGCAGAAGTATATATATATATCGGGGCCTTAACAGTAGCTTTAAGGTTGGGGAAAAAGGGATGAGTTAGCTAACATATGTAAGGGCATAGGGTTTCCTTTACATAGATCATGGGTGTAAAACCCAAAAATTTAGTTTGTATTTTATTTCCTCATTTTGAATATAAACCAAATTTTAAATAATAAACTTTAGATATTACAACCTTAGGTTATAACTATATAGATATTATATTAGTTAATACATACCATGATACACATGTTTTAAAAATAAAGGTAGACATACTGTAAATGGAAACGACTGGGACGTGAAAGGTTTAAGAGGAATTTGTTGTAATAGGAAAGTCAAACATAACTTTTCATCATATTAATTTTCACAAATTAAGTGAGACTAATGACTAATACTTAAATAGTCAACAACCATATAAGGAAATTATGTTACCCTGCAACGAGTCATACGGAATAATCACGTCTTTCTCGCCTCTTTCACAGTTGATTTAATTTATATGCCTAGACTTTCATTCTATCATTAAAAAAAATGGAATCCCTAAAACTTTCAAATAGAGCAAAAGAGAGACATAGATGGTACTAAAAATTATCGATGTTTTACTTCGTTCAAAGAAACATTCAAATCTTAAAAATTGTGTTCATGCATGGGTGAACTTTATTTCTTATTGATCGGGCCAGTAGTCTCATATGCTCGAGTTTGGAATACGTCTCTCTTTTTTGTTGTTTGATATCGATCTGATTTGTGGAGTCAAGTTCAATGGCAGCCGCCCTGTTTGGAGGTAACTCATGAATCATTTATTATTATAATAATCTAATGTTTGTGTTCATTGATAAATTAAGAAACTAGATACGGTTAATTACGAGGTAATCATAAACATAAGTTATTATTAGTCACATGATGAATCATCTTTGATAATAGTCTCTTAAACTAATAATACATTTATAAATACCTATAGTATGTATAGGTGCATCAATATTTGATACAAAATCAGCAAATGTTAGAATGGATGGATGGATATATCGACAATGAAGAAGTACATCTAGTTAATAAATTAATGTTCTTAATAAACTTGTTTTGTATATCTAAAATGTTGCTATAGAAATTCAATGTTCATTTATCATACTACATAGGTAAATGATTTAAAAATATACTCAGACCATGCACCCTCAATATGAATTGACTAAATTAAGCTAATGGAATGGTGATAGAATATCAAATGAATGGTATTTGATAATAAGAACTAATCATAATATATATACCATTAGAACCTAGTTTTCTTGCTAAGGAATAATATGTTGGTGTAGATTTTTTTTGGTGGGAAAATAAAATGGGATTCAACGATGCATTGAGTGGTCACGTCTAAGGTACGGATTTCCCGTCCTTTCAGTAAGGACTTCCTTTCTATGCATGATTAGGATTCCCCGTCTGCAGCCAAATGTTTTCCCCAGTTTATGTTATAAATTATCAGAAATTATTTAAATAACTAAGATATTGCCTGAGCCTTATATACAAGCATGAACAGTTAGTTGTACTAGTTACGGAGGTACCGTAACCATGACACTTGAGGCACCGGTGTCGTGACTCACATGCAGGAGAGTGATATCCTGCATCGTCCCTTCATGTTTTGGCCATTATTATTATCATGTCATGTGGGGCGTATGGATGCATCCTAGGCTTATAAGTTTACAAGTTATCAGGGTGAATGTGGTGTGTGCTCTACATCATTCACATTGGAGTTGATCCCTCCACCCAGCACAGTATTTAGAGGTCACCCCTCTACAATTATTTAGAGGTCACCCCTCTACAGCATGACGAGGTCACCCCTCCAGTTATTCATGCACAGTTGTTACAACACATGACCTATATAAGCTCTGGCAATTAAAATACAGTAAATGCATGTTTTCAGATTTAACAGATAACAGTTCAGCTTTATTATTTATTAATCAGACTTTACAGATCATACACAGATTTCCACCGTAACTTTACTTTTCTACCACAGCTTTACTCATCAGTCTTACAGCTTCAGTATTTTATCATCTGCTTCATTTCAGTACTTCTTATCATGCTTTATATCCGTTCACTGAGCGTTATGCTCAGCCGTAGTTCCTTTCATGTTCTAACGGCAGGTACACCAGGACGCTCTTAGGATGCTGAGAGCATGTGCATTTGGATGGAAGCTATCCAGACTTCTTACTTTATGCACTTCTTATATTAAATAGCTGATTTGGACATTGTTTAGTCCTTTCCTTCAGTATTTTACTTTTCATGTTTTGAGCTTATGTTTGGATTACCGATGTTTGATTTCGGTAACTCCTTTATGGTCAGTTAATGTTTTAGGACATTTACCTTATGCTTTGATGACACGCCATAAATACACGTAACGGTCCACTTATCCAAGTGGGGTGTTACAATTATGGTATCAGAGCGCAAGGTTCGACCTGTAGGCTCTAAAACTTGACCTGTGACTAATGGGTAGTCACCAGGAACTTCCCAGATTTTGGCGTTGTTATCTTTCATGTTTCTCATGCATTTATCAGTCAGTTTTCTTCATTTATCAATCGGTTTTCTTAAAGTTTTTGACTAAGTAAAAGGTTGGTACAGGACTGGCCATATTAAGTCGCATGTGTTTTTCTACGAATTTTGTTTTGGTGAACCGACCCATAGGCGTTCACCCTTGCCCGTTCAGATTTTGTATTGGTAAACCGACCCATAGGCGTTTACCCTTACTCATGTCAGATTCATGATTTGAGTCAAATATTACTTGGTGAACCAGCCATTAACTTTCACCATTTTTCAGGTCAAATTTTCAGGCTTTTCAATCGAATGATGTTTTGTGAACCGATCCACAGTTGTTCACCTTTGCTCATATCAAGACATTTTATAAAGTTTTGAAAAGTATGAATTGGACTACAGCCATCCATATTTAGTCCCAGATCGTAAATTTTTATGCATGACAGTTCTCAGAAAATTTTACAAGTATGGATCAAACCAGAATCGCCCATACTTAGTCACATGCTTTCTCCTGTAAATTCTGAGAATTGAACCTTAGCCATCCACACCAGTTGATATTAAACCTTAGTTGACTATACCTTAGTTTTTTTTAATAATCAAGTTTCATACCCTCACGTGGATGTAGTTTTCATGCTGATTATGTTCATGTCTCTTTATGAGGATTACGTTTTCAGCAAGGTGATGATGTTTTCGTGATAAGATACAGAAGGATTACAGTAAAAATCCTGTCTTCATAATAATCATGTTTGATCTTCATCAGTCATGTCTTCATGCTGACCATTGTTAAAATTCCGTTTATTCATATTCTTGAAACTCTATACAACCAGCCTTAAGTCCACACAGGAATTACCAGGCTATCATGTTACTCATTTGAGTTTAGTTTACTACCATTTAAGTGAATTCATTTCTTTGATCATGTCAGACAAGCAACACCAGTGTCGATCATCCCATAAAATTTCCACCAGTGCCATGTATAGTATTTCATATGTACCCCATGTACAGTGTCTCAGTTATACTCCATGTACAGTAATTTATGTGTACTCTATGTACAGTGTCTCAGATACGCTCGATGTGAAGTATTCATTTTATACTCTATGTACAGTAGTCCAGGTGTACACCAGGTACCCTACTCCATGGATATTGCTAATCGATCCTCAATCATCTCAAGCGTTTCCACTTATCGATATTCTACCAGGTGCTGATGCTGCCCGTGAGTTGAAGATTTTTCCAGATATTGCAGCTGCTAACACTTTGAAGACCTCGCGAATGCTGATGCTGCTGATACCTTAGAGATTTCTCAAGCTGCTGATGCCGTTTATACGATGAAGACTCTACAGAACAAAGACAAAAACTATAAATTTGAAATGTCTGACAAGAATAAATTTCAACCATTAGACACTACCATTCCATTCCATACTTTTACCTCCTCAACTAGATGTCACATTTCACCTAGCTAACCGTTATTCAGAAGAGTGGGAACCGGAACCAGCCGACCACTCAGCAAAATAGTTACATGAAGCACGGTCATGATAATGGCCGTCATAAATTGACAGACAAAGCAGTAGTGACAACCACCGTGCTTATAAGTAATCAGTCAGTAACCATCGGAACTCCGGAACGAACGTGACCAGAAATAAAGAGGTCAGCAGTCTAACCGGTCCGCCAATCCTAGCAGTTACCAAAATTTTCAGCCTTGTTCAGATTTATCTACTAAAACACATGTCAAGTCATCACTCAAGACATAGGTCTCAGATATCATTTCGGAAGACACATATCACGACACCAGTCATGGTACACGTCATACGAATATCTTCTCAGAGTACGAGTCAGAACTCATAACTCTGTATGTTTGCTAAATCGGGCTCTCAGAAATTCAGGGTACCCTCCAAGGGGATATGACCGTTTCGTCATGCCACGTATAAAATCAGATCATGAAAGATCCATTTACCACCACTGAAGTATTAATCAGTTTAAACACGCAGTATTCATTCTGTGAGGTTACAAACGAACACATTCAGTGAAAGTTGTCACGTTTACTTCACGTATTCCTATGTCAGCTTATTCTTAAATCAGCTATTTATCTACCTCCCAGCCAGAAAAGACTCCACAATCACCAATATTTATTAGAGTTTTCTTTCAGTCAACGACGAGATCAGTCTTACTAAATTCAAAATATATTCATTATATTTTCTACTAGAAAAATCAGTACAAATTGTTTCTGCATTACAAGCGCGTAACTTATCAGCCCATAGCTGCGAGGATTTATAGCTACCAATTTTAAATCGAATTCTAAAGTCCCTTAAACCCATGATTAGCAGATTGTTCTAGAGTTTCCAGATGCCATTCCAGAAGGTTTTCTAGAAATTCCTTCCTAACCACGAGACAAAGTTTAACATCAAGTCTGTCTCAAGGTTAGAACCTATTTCAGAACTCTTTATTGTATGGCTTCAGCTGAGTTAAAAGAGTTGCAGCATTTGCTGCGAGAGTTACCGGAAGGAGGCTTTATTCGTCCTAGCGCACCACCAGGAGGTGCACTGATTTATGTCTACCATAAAGAAGGTATATATCATGAGATCATGAATCGACCACCAAAATTTATCGAGATCACCTTTCTTAATCGATGTTCATTCCACGTATAGAAGATTACCTGATCTGCTACGATGTCTTAAATATTTTCTAGAACAATTCACGACCATGTCACCATCAGTGGTGAGAGAAATAACATGATATTTTCCATACTGCTTTTGCACACGTTATGGTCTCTCCAAATTTGGATTTATACTTCTGAGCTCCCTAATGCTCCAGCTATAGTATGAAATTTATGTTTTTTTTATGACTTCACATATAAAATCGTTAGTATGTTCTTTGATAACATCCTGGTCTCCTAAATTCTAGAGAAGTACAAAAGAATCACCTTCTCACAGTTGTACAGAATCTCCGATAGGATAAAATTATATAAGCAGCTTCCCAAATGTGAATCCCAGTTGAACAAGGTGACATTCCTGAACCACCCTATTTCAGTAGAAAGAAATTTCAGACAATCCTGCGAAGGTGAAGGCCATTACCAGATGGTCAAGACCGACGTCTGTGACTAAAGTATAAAATTTTCTAGAACTCAGTTGACTACTACCGCAGAAATTGCTGACAGTTCTCACGATTAGTTTTCCATTACCAAGCTTACGCATAAAGGAGATGGTCTACACTAAAATTTTGTATTCCATCAGATCCTATGCTAGGAGAGATCTAATTTACGAGACTTAAAATTCTTTCATGACTATTCATCCAGATTCCACCAGAATGTACCATTATCTCAGACAGAATTTTGATGGAGGCAGTATAACACAAGGATGCAGCTATGTTCATATCTTGATGCCTGACATGCCAGCAGGTTCAAGATAGAACACCGATATGCTAGTGAGCTATTACAACCATTAGAAAATTCTGAACAGAAATGAGACAGGATTCCATGGAAGTTCTTATCAGTTACCACATACTCAGAAAAGTTTAATCCTGTCTAGGTCATTTTTGACCAATTAACCCTAAGATTACGTAGTAGCAGATCTGCAGGAAATTCAGTAATAGATCGTACACCTTCGAGGTATTCCATCAACCATCATATCAGATAGAATATTTACATTCGTGAATCACGCTCATGTTCATATTCACAATCACATGTATGATTACGTTCACTTTACGTTCACATTTATTTCACTTTCTCGTCTACGTCTCATTCACAGTAGGATGCTTTTCAGCTCATGTTTATAATCTCTCGTGATTTAAAGCCACGTTCGCATTCATGACATTGTTCATGTTCAGGTTCGTGTTTCATCTCCGTGGATACGTTCCAATACTTGTACTGGATTTGACTTTAGAAAACTTGAGAAAACCAGACTCAAGTTTAGCATGGTTTCTCCATGACCAGACAGACGTTTCACGCCTCAAGCCGTATCGTCGACATTCTTTCCTCAATCAGCATACATTCGTGATATGTCCTTGTATCAAGTTCATAGTATGTTTCACATATCACATCCATGATATATTTCAGGCCTAGCGTTCCTTTTATAATCGCGAACCACGTTCACAATTGCTCACGTATAACGTTCACAATTATTCATGTAGTTCTTCCTAATATATTTTTCACCAGCTTACTCAGAGATATTAATGCTATCTTTTCAGGATATTTATATGTACCGTTTCATGTATTCTACATGCTATTGCTTTGTTCATTCTATCAGATTTAGAAAATCCATCTTAAGTATGGAAGCAGAAATTATTTCAGCATCGTCAGGACAGGGTCATCAGGACCAAGATTTTCATTGTGTTTAGACCTTTGAAGGAATTGTTTCGAGCGGGAAGCCACTTGAAACAGATGATTCCATCCGGACCTCTAATCCCTTTCCTTTAATAAATCCAATTAAGTTCTTTCAATCATGTCACGTTCCATGTTCTCTTCAGTCATGTCATGTTCCATGTTCAATGTAGTCATGTCACGTTTATACCCTTTCAGCAGCATCATGTTCTAATTCAAGGAAGAATGACCCTTCAGCTGATATGTCTTTTCAGCCTTTATGCTCTTTCAGCATATATGTCTTTTCAACTTTTATAACTTCATCAGCTTATTACCTGTAATTCGAGGACGAATTTTCTTTTTAGAGAGGGAGAATTGTAAAATCCACAACATAATTGCATCCTTAATTCGAGGACGAATTATTTTTTTTAGAGAGGAAGAGTTGTAAAACCCAAAAATTTAGTTTTTATTTTATTTCCTCATTTGAATATAAACCAAATTTTAAATAATAAACTTTGGATATTACAACCTTAGGTTATAACTATATAGATATTATATTAGTTAATACATACCATGATACACATGTTTTAAAAATAAAGGTACACATACTGTAAATGGAAACGACTGGGACGTGAAAGGTTTAAGAGGAATTTGTTGTAATAGGAAAGTCAAACATAACTTTTCATCATATTAATTTTCACAAATTAAGTGAGACTAATGACTAATACTTAAATAGTCAACAACCATATAAGGAAATTATGTTACCCTGCAACGAGTCATACGGAATAATCACGTCTTTCTCGCCTCTTTCACAGTTGATTTAATTTATATGCCTAGACTTTCATTCTATCATTAAAAAAAATGGAATCCCTAAAACTTTCAAATAGAGCAAAAGAGAGACATAGATGGTACTCAAAATTATCGATGTTTTACTTCGTTCAAAGAAACACTCAAATCTTAAAATTTGTGTTCATGCATGGGTGAACTTTATTTCTTATTGATCGGGCCAGTAGTCTCATATGCTCGAGTTTGGAATACGTCTCTTTTTTTTGTTGTTTGATATCGATCTGATTTGTGGAGTCAAGTTCAATGGCAGCCGCCCTGTTTGGAGGTAACTCATGAATCATTTATTATTATAATAATCTAATGTTTGTGTTCATTGATAAATTAAGAAACTAGATACGGTTAATTACGAGGTAATCATAAACATAAGTTATTATTAGTCACATGATGAATCATCTTTGATAATAGTCTCTTAAACTAATAATACGTTTATAAATACCTATAGAATGTATAGGTGCATCAATATTTGATACAAAATCAGCAAATGTTAGAATGGATGGACGGATATATCGACAATGAAGAAGTACATCTAGTTAATAAATTAATGTTCTTAATAAACTTGTTTTGTATATCTAAAATGTTGCTATAGAAATTCAATGTTCATTTATCATACTACGTAGGTAAATGATTTAAAATATACTCAGACCATGCACCCTCAATATGAATTGACTAAATTAAGCTAATGGAATGGTGATAGAATATTAAACTTTTTAAAGGCAGTGATCAAATGAATGGTATTTGATAATAAGAACTAATCATAAGATATATACCATTAGAACCTAGTTTTCTTGCTAAGGAATAATATGTTGGTGTAGATTTTTTTTGGTGGGAAAATAAAATGGTATTCAACGATGCATTGAGTGGTCAGGTCTAAGGTACGGATTTCTCGTCCTTTCAGTAAGGACTTCCTTTCTATGCATGATTAGGATTCCCCGTCTACAGCCAAATGTTTTCCCCAGTTTATGTTATAAATTATCAGAAATTATTTAAATAACTAAGATATTGCCTGAGCCTTATATACAAGCATGAACAGTTAGTTGTACTAGTTACGGAGGTACCGTAACCATGACACTTGAGGCACCGGTGTCGTGACTCACATGCAGGAGAGTGATATCCTGCATCGTCCCTTCACGTTTTGGCCATTATTATTATCATGTCATGTGGGGCGTATGGATGCATCCTAGGCTTATCAGTTTACAAGTTATCAGGGTGAATGTGGTGTGTGCTCTACATCCTTCACAGTGGAGTTGATCCCTCCACCTAGCACAGTATTTAGAGGTCACCCCTCTACAATTATTTAGAGGTCACCCCTCTACAGCATGACAAGGTCACCCCTCCAGTTATTCATGCACAGTTGTTACAGCACATGACCTATATAAGCTCTGGCAATTAAAATACAGTAAATGCATGTTTTCAGATTTAACAGATAACAGTTTAGCTTTATTATTTATTAATCAGACTTTACAGATCATACACAGATTTTCACCGTAACTTTACTTTTATGCCACAGCTTTACTCATCAGTCTTACAGCTTCAGTATTTTATCATTTGCTTCATTTCAGTACTTCTTATCATGCTTTATATCCGTTCACTGAGCGTTATGCTCAGCCGTAGTTCCTTTCATGTTCTAACGACAGGTACACCAGGACGCTCTTAGGATGCTGAGAGCATGTGCATTTGGATGGAAGCTATCCAGACTTATTACTTTATGCACTTCTTATATTATTCTGCTGATTTGGACATTGTTTAGTCCTTTCCTTTAGTATTTTACTTTTCATGTTTTGAGCTTATGTTTGGATTACCGATGTTTGATTTCGGTAACTCCTTTATGGTCAGTTAATGTTTTAGGACATTTACCTTATGCTTTGATGACACGCCATAAATACACGTAACGGTCCACTTATCCAAGTGGGGTGTTACAATGGGTATGTTTAGGTGGGCGTTTGGCTTATAGTTTGGAGACCTAAAAACCGGGACTGTTTTGCGTAAAATATTAACGGGACAGGTTATGAAGTAAACTGAGTTAAGGGCTTTATAGAGGGTGTAATGAGATGCTTAGAGCATATAAATGAGGTATATATATGGGAGAAGGTTAGATGTCCATCATAGGTTGATGAGCCATCTTAGTGTTTGGTTCATGTTTTGATTGTGTGCTTTTGTTTGTTAGCTTTTTGCTAGTGCACGGATTTTTGGAGAAGCTCAATCAGGTGAGTTTCATAGTCCCATATCTTTTAATGATTTTCACTTCCAGATGGGATGGAAGATACACTGTATGGTTTTGTAACTAATGTTGTGAATGTTTTTATGGTTTGTGATTGACTTGTGTGTGCACTTATGTGATTAACTGTTATGTGATTCTTGATTGTGTTTATGATTTGGATCGAGGGACACGTACCGTCTCAGTTATTATGGTTTGACTTGGTACCAAGGGGATGTTGACAAGGCGGGGCCTTGGGGAGGTACATAGATGTGTGAGCATCTATGGGACCAATGGATAATGACAAGGCGGTGCCTTGGGATTGGTACATAGGTGTATGGGCGCCTATGGTACCATGGTGTTTGGTAAGGCTGGGAGCCTTGGATTTGGTTTGGAATGATTGATCTTGAATGTTAGTTGTTAATGCATATTTGTAGCATATTGTCCATATGTTTAGTGGTTTATGGTGGTTCAAAGCTTATTTTAATCTGTTTTCGGTTGGAGTCTAAACCTATGACTCTCACCAACATTATGTTGACGTGTTTTAGTGTCTCTTTCAGGTGATAAAGTGGTTAAGCGTGAGAACATATGTGGCTAGGATTGGAGTCGCGTAGGAATGCATTTAGAAGGAGATCCTTGTTCCTTCTTAGTTTATTTTTCTGTTTGTTTCAATAAGTGATACTATGAACCTATATGTTGATTTGTTTGTGTTATTTGTTTGTCTTGGGTAAGAGGTAGGACTGTTACCTACTTACCTAGACTCCTGCATTGATGAGATATTGTCATGACATTTGTGTCACCTTTTATGACATTTTTAATTCATATAGTTCTCTCTATAGACACGCTGTTGTTGTGATGATATCCATACGTCGCGCCCCATATTCCGCCACGGTGGGGTGTGACAGAATGGTATCAGAGCCAATGGTTATAGAGAATTAGGTTGCCTATTCTAGTAACCTAGCCTATAGTTTAAGGGTCCCTGCATATAGGCGTCATAGGAGTATGTGTGCATTTTATATTAATTAAAGTTTTCTAGATGTTATTGGTTTTTACTTGCGATGTTTGTTAAGTTTTGACTAGTATGGGTTGAACCATAGTAGTTCATACTTAGCCACATGTTATTTTCCTTTCGGGTTGTGACTAGTGAAGGTTGAACCATAATCACCCACGCTAGTCATTGTTGTATTTTGCTTAAATTGTACATTATAGTACATAATTTGGTACATGGTAGTTTCTGTCTTTTGTTGAGTTATTTTATGTACCTGAGGTATAGTATTTTTCTTTTGATGTTTAAGTCATGTCCCTAAGAATCATGTGGTGGTTCGAGTTATTAGGAGTAGGTGGATATGAAGGATTTTAAGTTGTTTCCACTCTTATGGGCGACATGACTTATAACTGATTATGTTTTCGTTTTGGATTTAGTCTATGCTGTTTTAGTTAGACTATGGATTTATGTATTCCAATAGTTTGATTATATTTTTTAATGGATGGAGTTTTGGACTTTATTGTTTATGTGGTTATGAGCTTATGTGAGTAGATGGATATATGTGTTATGTGTTGTATTAATTCTTATAAGTGTCATCATAGGAGGGAGTGTATTGGGGAAAGGGTAATTGTATAAGTATGGTGGCCAACATAGTTATACAAGTACCATAACTCCAATGGATTCCTAAGTATGATTGCATGAAAGAGGGTTAATACATGCTTGTATAGTAGATGTTAGACGGATTTAAGTATATGTATCCCGATATACCTATATATGTATGAACCCCTATAATTATCGATTGTATCCTTAGGAGGGTGGCTAGCTCGCTTCTTTTTAGATATTTAACCTCCGTTGTGGCGTATTCTTCGAGTTTCCTATTTCACGTGTCCGTTTTAAAATGGTGTCCTTGGTGTTAAGTATATTGAAATAAATTGAGAATTTTTTTGGGATAATGAAATCTTTTGTGTTGAGTCTTACATTCATTTTTGTCGGTATATTGGATAGACTTGGAAATCTACTATAGGGTTGGATAGTTGGTTGTATACGGTAACATAAGGGTAAGGTGTTGGAATCGTGTTTGAAACTAGATGTAACATAAGATCTCTTAATCAACAATTATTTATTTCAAAATTCTAAAAGACTTTTTTTTTTAAATAAAGCGAAATAAAATTTCTTTCTATTTGCATAGTTAATATAATTGAGTTTAACCAATTTACGTCATTCATAATTATTTATACAAGGTTAAATTGAGTTCATGAAAATTTCACATACAATTATTTCTTTCATTTAAAAGAATTGCATTAATCACTAAGTCTATTCTTTAGTTTTTAAAACAACTAGTATAAAATTGTTTTGGGTCGTAACTTGTTCGTTTTTAACGCTTTTTTGGTGATTCAAAAGCCTAAAATTATGTACTCAGAACGTACTTTTCAAATATTCAGAATGTATAGTCATGGGAGGTCCGTATCCTAGTCGAAATTATTGTACAAGTGTCGGGTTAAAGGTTGAGTTTTGAATAGTAGTTTATTTTTATGATTTGGGATGCACGGGATACCTAGTCTTTGAGTTGAGTTTTGACTTCGTCAAGAGGGTTGTTTGTAGATTGTTTGAGTCACATAGATGTGGGGAGGTAAAGAAAAAAAATATTCTTTTGGAAAAGTCGATCTTCTGCACGGTTTAAATAATATGTCGCGGGGCGTAAGATGTTTTGGTTGCCATTAAGTGTTTCTTGGATCATTTTTCTTTGTCATGAGTCATTTGAATTGGTACCTGTTTGAGTTTTCCTTTTGAGTTTCCGTGGTTTTGGTCTGTTTTAACTCGTGCACGTGAAATGTCGTTAGTTATCCGTGGGTTTGATTCGTCGATCGTATCTAGTGGATTCAGGATGTAGTCTTGGTTGCGTATTGATTGGAAGCGTTGAGGTAGTCATATGAAAGACTTGGTCGCACCTACACGATTAAGTAGGTGACCATGAGAGAATGGTCAGAATGCCCTTAGTGGGGAGGAAAGAGTTAGAAGTTCGTAGACGAACTAATGTGGTCATGAGGTCTATTAGGAGTGCCAAGGGAGATGAATAGAGATTTGTATAATGTATGGATATTGGCACAAGTAACGCGCCATAGAGAGTGTTGGAAGGGGATATAATACCTCAAAGGTATTTATGATTGTTCGTAAGGCATGTAAGTATTCTGAAAATTTCTTGAGATTTAGTAGGTTTGCCTATTACTTTGAGGTAGAACCATGAATAGAGCAAGTAGGAGAAGTGAGAGGAGTTGTAGTTAGTGCCTTTCCAAGGCAATTGTTGATGGAATGATTTAAAAACAGGATTTGTTAGAAACTGCAAGGAATGCAAGATAAAAGTTGAGTTGCTTAGTAGTAGATTGGATGTGGAAAGCGGTTGAATAGTTTGATAAGAGGAAGTATTGGTCATTTAGAATGCGTGTAGGATTTTGCGAGTAGAACGAGGTAGGAATTTATTCGTATTGCCACTAAGAGAGGGTGCAAGTAGTACGTAGTTGGAAACTGATAAGGATGTTGTATGAATGCTTTGGGTTACGGTTATGCATTTAGCTTCGCCAGAGCACTAGCGGTTTTCATGGAGTCAATGAACTGAGTGTGCATGAACGTATATAAACGAGTTGTCATCGGGAGTATCGACGACATCTTGATCTACTCAAAGTCTAAAAAGGAGAGCGAGGCGAATTATGAGTTGGTTTTGGAGTTGTTAGGAAGGGAATTATACGTGAGATTTTCAAGTGTGAGTTTTAGGATTAAGTTGACCAGGATGAGTAGTTAGAGATGATGGTATATCATGAAACCAGCAAGGGGCGAAGTAAAGAGGGATGAGGAAGCGTTTTGGAGGCTAAAGAGGTGATTGGATAATGATCCGGTCTTGGCATTATCGGAAGGACTGGATGAATTCGCGAAGCATGACGATACGTGGAGCAAGGATTTGGAGGTGTACGAGAACGACAAAGAAAGGCGATTTCTTATACAGTGTAGGAACTGAAGATTTGGAAGAACTAGATAAGACTTAGTCAGTGGAGTTGGACTGTTATATCTGCCTAGAATGCTAGAGGCATTTGGGGTACTAGACGTGGAGAATGATCTATACGGATCATGAATGTCTCTAACACATATTCAATCATTTTGATTTAACATTTGGCAAAGGTGATGGGTGGAGTTAAGTGATGAAAGACAATTGCAAGGCTAAGTACCATCTGGGAAAGGCAAGCATGGTTGATGAGACATAGAATAAAAAGAATGAAGTGAAGCTGAGACGAACTTGAACTATATGGATGACGTATTAGGGTGGTTTGGATGCAGGATGTAGGTTGCACGAGTTGAGTTGTCTAAAGCAGAGAACGCGCCAACATTTATGTTGCGTGGCTTGGACAATCATATGGAGAAAAGGGACGTAGACTATACTTCCTACATAGATAGGAGTGGCTTATAAAGGGCAATGTAAGGACGAATTTGGTGGAAGGGATACATAATGAGGTGGAGCAATATATACGATGAGAGTTGCGTGATAGTCGATAGACGGACTAATTCATCCCATATTTCTAGAGGAATGAGAAGTCACATAGTTGAGAAGTTGGAAGGATTGCGCACAAATGCGATGGAATAGGAGGTTTTGTGTAAAAGTTAACCTAATAGGTATGGAATGCCTTATGAAGGATTATGTCAAGGGAAGAAACGATGCGAAGCAAGCGTAGTATATCATTGATAGACTAATGGTCGGTATGAGCATACTATAGAGGTAATTGAGAAAGACGCCTAGAGCATTGGCGTGAGATTTGGAGATAGTTGGAGAACGCATTATATTAGGAAGAATTCTCCTACAAAGAGAGAGTCACCGGTGATAGGGGCATGTTCCCCATTGATGAGGATGTAGGGAATAAAGGAGGAAACGCCTAAATTATAGGTTGAAGACAGGATATAAGATGGTATGAAAATTAAGATTGTGGAAATACAAGCGAAAAGTAGTATGGAGGAAGAATGATTAGAGAGAGCAAGAGGTTGTCAAGATGGTGGGGTGATATTAAAGGGAAAACCGTTATAGCAAGAGGTTAGTAGTCACGAACAATGGAATGTTCACCTAGAGAAAAGGTGTAGCACCTGTTAGTATGAAGGATTGTTAGTTACTTGGTTCCGAGCATGGGAAAGCAAGGATGAGGTGGTGGTTATGACATGTTTCTTGTGAATATTATGGGAAGCTTTTGGTTATGCAATCCTGCATATACCATTGGATGTGTTTAAGGTTGGGAGAACTTCCAAATGATGGAAAATCCATAGAGGATAGAAGCCGTTAGGTATGGTGATAGGAATTGTAGTAGAAACTGTCGGAGTTAATTCATAGGAGATGAGGTGGATCACCGTTATAGTGGGATGAAGTTAGAAGCGGCCAACGTATTGGACCGGAGGTGGATTAGAAAACTATGGAGGTGGTGGCAGTGACTAAGTAGAGGTTGAAACTAGCAAAGAACCGACAAGAGAGCTATGCGGACAAGAGGCGTAAGCCGTTGAGATTTGAGATAAAGTTATGCTAAAGGTTTCACCATGGAAAGGGGGAGGCGGTTTGGAAAGAAAATGGAAGTTAGCACCATTAGATGATATTAGTATAGGTTGAGATTACCGGAGGAATTGAGTAGTGTGCATGACGTATTTCATGTATCAAACTTGAGGAAATGCTTAGCAAGAACTGACTTGCAAGTACCGTTAGATGATATTAGTATGGATACGAGTCTTCGTTTTATCAAAGAGCCGATAGATATTTTGGGTCGTGAAGCTAGGACGTTGGATAAAAAGGGTAATATACCGTAGTTATGGGTAGATGAAATTTGGAACGTGGACTAGAGTTCACGTGGGAACGGGAAGGATTTATGAGGAGCAAGTATCCTCAGCTATTTGATAATGACGATCCTAAGGAGTAAATCTCGGGACGAGATTCCTATTAGGAGGGAGTGATGTGACAACCGTGGTTTTGAGGTTCGTCACTCGGTCTTATTTTTAGGTTATTTTATGTGTGACTATGTGTTTTGTGTGTTTACATGTTTATTTTGCGTGAACGAAGCTAGTGTGGACATCGTTTATGGGTATATGGTACTCATAAGTAAATCGAGGAACGGTTATTTCATGTTCATGAGGTCACAAATTGGTGAGTATGAAATGAAATGGTGTTATTTTGGTGTTTTACGTATACGTATAAGTATTATAGTAAATCGTATTTTTTTTTACGATTTGGGGTTTAGCATTTAGAGGTCTCGGGTAAGGTGTTTAGTCATGTGAGTAGTTTTCGGGATGGTTTTAAGTCAATTAGGACTTAGTTATAAAGTTTATTTCAAAATTTAAGATTTTTTTTAAAACTGTATATTTTATGTTTTCTTTCGGTATACGCGTAAAATTGACTAGTTTTACGGTTTTAAGGTTTCGGAGGCTTTAGGAGCTGAAATAAATTAAGGAAAATTAAGGTATTATTAATAACATAATAATAAGTAATAAAAAGAAAAAAAATAAAAAAATATATATGAATCGGGTTTTAAACCGACTAGAAAAGAAAAAGAAAGGATAATGGGCCAAAAGACCCAACTTGAGCCCAATTTGGAAAAGCCTTTTTAATAAAACATATAAATACCATGTTTATATCACAAAAATCAGTTTTTCATTAATTTTCTCCCCTTTTGGCCGAATTTTTACAAGCCCTAATTTAGGGATTCTTCAAAAATAATTTTCTTGAAGATTTGAGGTAAAAATCTTGATTTAATTCTTATAGTTTTCTTGTTTTATAGCATTAAGGCTTCAAGTTTTATGTAATCAATTTATATGATAGATTAGAGTTCTTAATAGATATGTAATTAGGGGTTTTGTAACAATTAACATGATTAAGATAATGATTGGTGATTATTAGTGATGTTAATTAGGGTTTAATCATGTTTAATTTCGTTTTTAAAAACTGGGCAGATTTTGAGTCACTTGTTTTGATCATATCTAGAGTTATACAAACTCTTATATTGCGATCCAAGCATCCCTGAATAGGTAATTGACGTGGCTTTCAAATGCAAGAAACGAGAACTAAACTGGAGGTCGGGAGGTGGGTCAAAAACAGGTTACAACAGTCGGAGGTTAAAACAGTTTTGAAATCAGTCGGGTTTAATTTAACGTTTTGAGGTGATTGGGGTACCTAGGAGTACACTTGAGCCCTCTAATGAGCATGGGTGTTGTTTTATATATTAAATAAGAGACCTGAAGGGTGGCTAAGCAAATGGGTTAGGGTAAGACTCCCTAATCATAACAAACTTTTTGTATGTTCAAAATCGGTAAAATACGGATAGGCAGAAGTATATATATATATATATATATATATATATATATATATATATATATATATATATATATATATATATATATATATATATATATATATATATATATATATATATATATATATATATATATATATATATATATATATATATATATATATATATTGGGGCCTTAACAGTAGGTTTAAGGTTGGGCAAAAGGGATGAGTTAGCTAACATATGTAAGAGCATAGGATTTCCTTTACAGAGATCATGGGTATGTTTAGGTGGGCGTTTGGCTTATAGTTTGGAGACCTAAAAACCGGGACTGTTTTGGGTAAAATGTTAACGGGACGGGTTATGAAGTAAACTGAGTTAAGGGCTTTATAGAGGGGTGTAATGAGATGCTTCGAGCATATAAATGAGTTATATATATGGGAGAAGGTTAGATGTCCATCATAGGTTTATGAGCCATCTTAGTGTTCGGTTCATGTTTTGATTATGTGCTTTTGTTTGTTAGCTTTTTGCTAGTACGCGGATTTTTGGAGAAGCTCAATCAGGTGAGTTTCATAGTCCAATATCTTTTAATGATTTTCACTTCCATATGGGATGGAAGAGACACAGTATGGTTTTGTAACTAATGCTGTGAATGTTTTTATGGTTTGTGATGGACTTGTGTGTGCACTTATGTGATTAACTGTTATGTGATTCTTGATTGTGTTTATGATTTGGATCGGGGGACACGTACCGTCTCAGTTATTCTGGTTTGACTTGGTACCAAGGGGATGTTGACAAGGCGGGGCCTTGGGGAGGTACATATATGTGTGAGCATCTATGGGACCAATGGATAATGACAAGGCGGGGCCTTGGGATTGGTACATAGGTGTATGGGCACCTATGGTACCATGGTGTTTGGTAAGGCTGGGAGCCTTGGATTTGGTTTGGAATGATTGATCTTGAATGTTAGTTGTTAATTCATATTTGTAGCACATTGTCCATATGTTTAGTGGTTTATGGTGGTTCACAGCTTATTTTAATCTGTTTTCGGTTGGAGTCTAAACCTATGACTCTCACCAACATTATGTTGACGTGTTTTAGTGTCTCTTTCAGGTGATAAAGTGGTTAAGCGTGAGAACATATGTGGCTAGGATTGGAGTCGTGTAGGAATGCATTTAGAAGGAGATCCCTGTTCCTTCTTAGTTTATTTTTCTGTTTGTTTCAATAAGTGATACTATGAACCTATATGTTGATTTGTTTGTGTTATTTGTTTGTCTTGGGTAAGAGGTAGGACTGTTACCTACTTACCTAGACTCCTGCATTGATGAGATATTTTCATGACACTTGTGTCACCTTTTATGACATTTTTAATTCATATAGTTCTCTCTATAGACACGCTGTTGTTGTGATGATATCCATACGTCGCGCCCATATTCCGCCACGGTGGGGTGTGATACGTTAATTATCTTCTGACTTGATGTTGTGAGTCGGGAATAGCCGCTTATTCTAATGATAGTACTATTGGGTTGACCACCCTATCTGAGACCAGGGCATTACGTTGAGTAACCTCTGGGAAGGATAATTTACGGGAATAAGAATGTGGTATTCTAGCAACTGATACCCTAGAGGGGCAATGGTTTTATTCTAGTCATGCCGGCATTTGGTGTGGGTGACTATTTGGTTAAGGGGTCGGTGTCATGAGCTTAAATACAATGTTTATTATTGCCTTGAATATAGATTGTGTGTACGACAATTCTATAAATGATTATGATTGATTTTCTTCTTGTGTTCAAATGTGATTTGATAAACCTGTAGACTCGCTCAACATTATTGTTGACTCGTTTTAGCATGTATTTCAGGTAATAGGAAGTGATGGAGCATGGAGCTTTGCTGTGGAGGTTGTGGCTTAGCTTTTGGAAGAATGTTGGTCTAAAAACTATTTCTATCCTTTACTGTTGAACAATTTATTTTATGTCGTGTAATGTACTAAACTTGTTGGTGGTTGGTCGAGATCCATGAGGACTAAACGCTTTACTCTGGTGTCGTTTTAGTACAATTATGGAATGAAATTATGTTTTCAACCTATTATGAAAATCATGTTTATATTTTGTGTAAACGTCTCTATTTGAGTCGTTCAATATACCTTGTGTGATGATGATTGTGTCTAGCACCCAATTGTGTATTTTCGTTGCGCAATGTAAATTGGGGGTGTTAGAATTATATTCATCATACATAGCATCCCGCCAATGCAAATTAGATAAGGCAAGAAACGGGCATTTTGGTATAGGAGAGATGTGAGAAACATAAAGGTTTAGACGTTGGATGGTCTTACGTATGTCATCCTGATTTCGAGTGTCCATAGGGTGTCTGAGTGGGAAGGTTACTGATAATGGGTTGAGTGTTGTTGTGGGTTTGGGTGTTTGGTGGAACCGGGGCTGTAGATTGTGACTGGGTTTGGGTTGTAGGTGTTAAGTTGGATGTAGGTTGTGTTTGGGTTGTGGGTGATATTAGGTGTTGGGTGGACTGGGCTGAGACAAGTGTAGAAAAACTAGGTGGTGGGCCACTAGAATGGTTTGAGCCTGAAGTATGGTGGGTACGGGTTGGTGTTTGAGGTGTTGGTGGGTTAACAGTAGGTGTTGGTGGTGGAGGATTATGTATTACATGAAGAGTAATTTGTGAGGGAGGTGTGTCAAGAAATTTGTATGAAGGGTAAGGTCCGATAGATCCATATGGAAACTGATTTTTGTCAAAGGTTACATGTCTAGAGATAAGAAATTTGTTTATAGTTAGGTCAAGACACCAATAAACTTCGTGATAGGCTGGATAACCTAAATCTATATATGGTGTGGCTCGTGGAGCGAGTTTATGTGGAGGAAATGAATGGGGATAACACAAGCATCCAAAAGTGCGAAGTTTGGAATAGTTAGGTTGTTTGTTAAACAATTTGGTTACCAGTGTCTCATTTTGAATAGTGGTTGAGGAAGGAGGTTTAAAAGGTAGGCAACCATGTGAAGTGCCTCAACCCAAAATGTACGCAGAAGGTGGGCTTGATAAAGTAACGTACGAATCATATTATTTATGGTACGAATCATAGGTTCTGATTTTCCATTTTGTTGGGAATTTTTAGGGCAGGAAAATCTTATTTGAATCCCATGTGTAGAGAAAAGGTTAAGAATTTGGGTGTTATCACACTCACCATCATGATCACATTAAAAACTGTGAATGTCACATTTAAATTGATTTTTAACATAAGAACGAAAGTGAACAAACTTTGTGAACACTTCATATTTAGTTCGAAGAGGATAAATCCACAAATAATGAGAAAAATGATCAAGAAAAAGAACATAATACTTAAAACCATCCGTACTAATGATTCCAAATATCTGAATGAACGATTTCAAAACAACTAGAAACAATTGATGTAGAACTAGAAAATGGAAGTTGCACATGTTTGCCAAGCTGACAAGCGTGACAAACATGATGAGACTTATCCTTATTACAAGAAATGAAATTACGAGAAACAATAGAGTGTAACACTTTGTTACCCGGGTGACCGAGTCATTGGTGCCACGTAGAGGAACTAAGAGACACCAAAGCACTTGGAAGGGATGACGGTTAGGTTACCGGATATAGATCACCTGAACTATCACATCTGAGTAATATATGATGAGTCAAGAAATCCTTCACCGAAAACCGATAAGCGTCAAATTCAATAGTGCAATTGTTGTCCCGAGTAAACTGACGAACATATATAAGATTTTTAATAATATTAGGGGTGACAAGAACATTTTGAAGATGTAAAGGGCGATGAAGAGTGGGAAGAATGCTATGACCCGTGTTTGTGACGGGTATTGTTTTAACATCACCAACACGTACAGATGGATATAAGCAAGAATTAAAATAGTACTTAAATTATTAACATTAGAATTAAGGTGTGAACAGGAACTTGTGTCCATATTTCATGTAAAGTCTGGAATACTTGTAACACCTGGTAATTTTCCTTACTTTGTAAAATGACTATTTACCCTTTGACGTTTTATTTAGTCAACTATGTGATTTAACTGTGTTAGAACCGGGAAGTTATCCCGCGTTTTCTGAAAAATTGTTTGATGACGAGTAATGACTTGACACTGTGCTCAGTCATTATTCTGAACACTCTCTGTGAATCTGACCAAAATGCTGAGACGGTCAATGAAATGACGATAATCCATGAGATTATTCGTTATCTATGAATTATGTGCTTAACTGTTTACTTTTTAGTAGCGTGATCGTATTTTCATGAACATCGTATTTAAATATTTCTGTATATGTTTATATGCCTGTATTTTAGTATTTTTGCTATTTATAGTAATAAATCGTATTTTCTGTGAATATTTAATTAACATATCGTGTTTTCGTATTTTACGTCGTTTTTACGTTTAACTGTCGTTAGCATGCATAAAATACTTTATAAATTATAAAATATCAGTTTTCGTCGAAAAATCATAAATTTAATATATTTCGTCAAATTTTTAAGTTTTACGTAATTTTAAACTTAACTATATACTTTTCGACATTTACCTAAAACTAACTAACCTTTTTACCTTAAACCTTCTAACTAGTTACCATAGTAAATTTTTTGAAATATTTACCCTTGTGGGACCCCCCCCCCCCCCCCCATAACCGGCCAAACAACACCACCACATGCAAGATAACCAAAAATCATACACTTTGCCATTTTGAGCTTAACTTAAACCTTCCTACACATATTTACTTATTAACCCTTTTCACCTCAAATAATTCACATTATTCACTTATTCATTTCACTAAAAAAACACATATCTCTCCTTCTCTCTCTAAAACACACGGCACAAAACACAAAACCATTTCCACCATTGTTGAATTTTTGAAGCTTCATTTTAAGAACAATTAACACAAAATAAATACATCCTAGGGTTTGTACAAGCATAAGGAAGAATGGGTTTTCTTGGTTTGTTGATTTGAGAAGTTTTGGTGGTAGTTTATAGAAGTTGGGTTCTTGTTGATTATTTGTTGGTTAGAGCGTAGATCGGGTTGTCGTGGTTACGTAGAGTCGTTACTCACGGTTATTTCTTGAACCTTTTTCGATTCTTTCTTTTTCATGCATAATCTATGTAGATCTATGCATGCATGTTACTCATCAACTATTTTCTTGAAATAAAATGATAAAAATTACTTTTTAATATTTTAGATCTATGAAAATTATGTGTGGATCTATTAGATCCATGCATGAAAATGATTTAATTGAAAGACTTGTAAAATATAAAAATGTATATTTTTAGATTTGTGGACTTGAAGATAAATCTTTGATTTTGAGTGTGTTTATGAATAATTGGAGGGAACTAGTAGTGTTACTACTAGTGGGTACACTTGAAAATGGTCAAACACGAGTTTTTACGAAAAGTATACAATCTGTCCGATTTTTATAAGAGGCATAGGGGGTCGTAAAAACTGTTTTGACACTTGTTTACTACGATATTATGAAAATATAAGTAAATACCTTCGTTTGGATATATTATGGGCTAAAAACGGAGCTAAAATGAGTAAGATATGGTCGTTTAAATTTCGTTGTCGGAAAACTTAATTTTTGTGAAAAACACTATAATGTGCTTGCTGTCTAGATTTTTAAAGTGGTCGAAACGACGTCTTCGAGTTAAACGGAGTTGTTTTAAGTGTCGAATTGGGTACTAAATGGTATGTATAAACGTTGGACTCATTTTGTAAAGAGATATATGCACGAAATGTGAATACTTGGTGTATCGTTAAAAGTTTGAGCGTTGAAAGTGGAAATTGATACTATTGCGGGAAATGACTTATTGAAACATTGGCGATTGAGAAAGTGTTGAAATTAGGGGTTTTAGGACGAGATTTGGGTACTTACTAAAAATGGCAAATTTTTATGTGACGCCAAAAGGCTGCCGAATTTTCGTTAGAAATCGTGTTGGAAAATTTATTAAGATAAATTTGGGTAAATTAAAATTTACGCCGAAAGGGTGTCGAAATTTCGTCGAGTCAAAAATAAATATTTTTGCCTAAGTATATATATACTATAATGTTTACAACGATATGATGTTTACAAGTCATGATTTAACTACAAAATAATATACATGATTGATGAGTAAAGTACGCGGTTTGAATCGTTGCTTGAGGTGAGTTTATAGATCCCTATTAAACTGTTTTATATGTTTAATGTTTTGGGATGTGATAAATGCTTTCGATGCTTGCTTCTGGACGCAAGTAAAACTAGATTTCTGTGAACGTTTTGTGAACACTATTTATGAGATAGCTTAAGTTGCTTTAGCCGTAGTCCCCACTATCGTGAATCATTAATTACTCTGCTGGAGTAAGCTCTTATGATATGGATAGATCTATTGAGGGTTGACAACCTCCACTCGGGCATTCTGACGCCGGACGAGTGTATACCATTTGTGTGAACGGAGTTATCTTGGCTAGGTACTCCATTGGGGCAAAAATTTATGTATACAATCTATTGTATGCACTGGATCATTAGTTTCGATGTCACGAGCTTAGCTATCATAAATATTGTGAACACCCAATTTATCCTACACTTGGCACTATACCTCCTATAGTTGCATGTGTACATGAAATGAAATCTGAAATCGAATTACTATGAATTTTTACTTGAAACCTATATTCTCACCAATTTTATGTTGACCCAATTTAGCATTTATCTCAGGTAATTGATGATGATTTGTATCTGCTGTGTGAAGTACTTGGAGTCCGCATGCATTTCTTGGCTATCTTCGGACATTTATCTACTTATGCTTTTGAACTGTTATCTCGTTGATGTTTAAAACTTTTACAATCCGCTACGCTATCTTTTGAAACTGAGACCTTTTGTATTTTGATGCTTTTATTAAATTCAACGAGGTACTTTTATAAAACGTCTCATTTAGAGTCGTTCTCTTGTACCTTGAACTATGATACAATGAAGTAACAGCCCCCGAGCTTCACCGCTTCCGCATATCACATTTTGGGGTGTTACAATACTCGTATTGCTGAAAGCACTCGGAATGAATCAAAAAATACCAGCTTGTCCGTTGGGCTGTGGACTGACAAAAGCTTGTTGGGACGCTTGTTGTGGGCTAGTCCAATAGTATGTAGGTTGCATCAAAAGTGGTTGAAGAACAGAATATGCCATGAAACTTTAAATATTGGATCAAATAATAATTCTTGAATCTGGATGCGGTGACAATATGGCGCACAAGATGAGACGTGTTGCAATCAAATATATAACACCAACAATCTGAAAGTCGTTTATCAAGGGAACTTTAAAACGCAAATTCTAAAAGTGGAAAAAGTATAAGAAGATGCAAGATCCTATAGATGACTTGAAAACCCAAAACTTTGATTTAATAGGCTAAGTATCCATTGATTTCACATCTTTGAAATTTTACAATATGGAGAACAAGAGACGATAGAGTTTAATCATAAGTTTCTAAAATTAATTCTTCTTTGTGCAAGTATTTTTGTTTTTGATTTAATCTCCTCGTATTTATTTTTCACGCTTGAATAATAATTGCTTAATAAATGAAGTTTTTAGCGGTTTAGGCTTGATATCTTAACTCGTAACTCCTTCTTCTTCTTCCCTTGTAATTAAAGTGAGAACACATTAAGGGTGTCAGCGTCATAGACTTTTGATCATGGGATTGCGGAAATTTGGCTTACTATAAATATCATATTAATAAAGAAGAATAAATAAAAGCATGTTCTCTAGGAGCCTTCGGGTGGGAGTCATGTAGCACTAACCTTGTCATTAGAGCCTTAGGGTGTATGGCAAGGGGACGTGTTGAATAAAAATTGCTTCATCATCATGAGCCATAAGGTGGGATGGTGATGTCAATTCCCTTATTTTTGTCCAAGGAGCCTTCGGGTGTGGGTTTTAAATAAGGAGCACAATTGCATCTTAAAGAGCCAAAAGGTGTTATGATGTGATTGTTGCTAACTCCATTAATAAGGTCATAATTGACTTTGGAGGTTTTATTGTCGCTTTTAAGTAGTCCTATTAGCCAAATTTCGGGTCTGGGATTTATCCCTCAAATCGTGTTAAGTTATCCTTGATGTGGGCTTTCTTTAGTGACAACGGTTTTTGAAGTCGAGGTTAGGTTTTGAGTGTTGAGTTTACACCGTTCTTGCCTTCATTTTTGGACTAATATATATAAAAAGTAAAGTCAAATGAGCCTTTGGGTGAATGACAAATAAAATCTAGAGATACAATTAGGAATAATAGGAGATTGAGTTTAACACAAATTACTTGTATGAGTTGGTTTAATTTTGGGGCTTATGATTGACAATGATCTTGTTTTTGCACTTGGCATGGAAAAGTGAAAAGTCGAGGACGATGAATCTATTTGAGTTTTATGATCCTAAAAGTTATTTTTCAAATAATAAAAGCAATACATTATGTCTTTGCAAAATAAAGTATCAAAAGTTGAATAATGGTATAGTTAGTGTTTTATTTTATCATTTCGTGAGGACACCAGAACTTTCGATATTACCAAAGTAAAATCCATCTCTCCCACCTCACCAAATAACCAGACCCCAAACTGTCATCCTAACCCTAGTTAACCTAAATCACAAGAAACTTTTGGGGGATTTAATTCACACGATTGATTCATACGCTTGGGAAATTAAATCCCCAAGTTTTTCGGATGTTGAAGATGGAGAATAAAGTGACGTGGCATCATGTAACTGGCTGAAACAGCGCATCTCTCCCAATTCACCAATCAATGGAGGCCAAATCAACAAAGAGAAAACACAAAAGAAACACAGAAGGGACACCTTGGCGATCCGTGTAACCAAGGGCGAATCACAACCCTTGGATCATAACAAGAAGGAAAGAGAGAGACGAGATGCTTCATCAACGGCTCAGATGGAATATGCTGCTAAAAAAACTCATCATCCCAAGCCCTTGGGTTCTCCTATAAATACCCTTGGTATTTTCAGTATAAGGCATCCAATTTGACTTTAAAGTTATTATGTAGAAATAGTGTTAGGATTAATTTTGTACTTTTCTTTATCAAATCTTGTAATCTTTCTTGATATTTAATAAAAGTTTATTTACATCAATTAAATTCGTGTCTTGATTTTCTGCTTAAATTGATATTATAAATTAATTCTTAATTCTGTTTCATGATAATAATGTTTATGATATTCAATCTAAGCTAATTAATAGCTTAAATTTGATATTAGAAGTAAGTTTTGGATTAAATAATTTATCCCCACTGGATAAATAATATTTATTGGTTCGTTGACTTCTCGTTCGATGGTAATGGTGACGAAATGATGTATGGTGGTAATTGGTGATGTTGATTCGATTTAAAAGATTGCTCAGCGCAAATCTTCTGCTCAAAGGTTTCTTCACGAGGTTTGTTTTTCATTTACGTTTCATGTCATTAATCCGCTTTTGTTTATAAAACTGCTTAGTTTATTGGAGTAATGATTTAATCTGTTTTCAAGAGACGTTTGGTGAATCTGCTTATTTGTATGGAAAACTGTGACTGGTTAGGGGTTTATTGGATCTGCTTGATTTATTTGAGTTACTTTTGTGCTTAGTCTCATAGCTGTTAAAGCCTCCTAGCTGCTGAACTTTAATTTGCTTTCTGATGTTGAGAGTTTTAATTGCAAGATGAATCTTAGATTCTGAATGTTTGTCATTTGTTGAGGAGTTAATAGTTATATTTCTGATTGTTTACTTGAGTTCATTTATCTGTTTTTATGCATCCTTATGACTGTATGCTTGTATTTGCTGCCATGTTCTCTGTTTAGTTGCACATTGATTGGATCTGCTGAATCAAATGCTAAAGTTTAATGTTAAGAGGTTCTGCTAGTAATCTATTGGTTTATATGGGTTGATGATATTGTTGCTATGTAGAGACATAATATGATATTGCTAAGTTTGGTTTAAGCTGGGATAAGTTTTAGCTACAAGTGTTTTCTTTTTGCTTAAGTTTTATGCCTGCTCTTTATTGTTTGTTAGCTTGTGGTTGTTATTTTAACTAATATAAGTTTTTAAAGTTCTTCATTTCTTGCTGATTTTTGCTGATATATTTTTTTAGTCTGCTGATTTAAGTTAGAATTTTAGACTATAGGATTTGAGTTACTGCTTGTTTTTGTCTGAGTTGTTAAGATTGTTTTATCAGTTTTGGTAATTTAGAGTTGCTGATATATAATTCTTGTTGAGTTGGTTTTGTTTGCTGGTATTTGAGTTTTGGCTTATTTTATTTGGTTTTGCTGAGTTTCATATGCTATCAGATTGACCCAATCTGATGACTCAAAACTGATCCCTATCAGTTTCCAAAACAAGTGTATCACCAAATTAGTCACTCTTGTGAATGCACTTTCCATCTTTTGTCAAAAAAATAATTCACCAAAAATGTCCCCAAAGTGATTCGAACCCATGACCTCCTGGTCATGGGCCATACGCTTTACCAATTGTTCTAGTTCACCTTTTGTGTTTAATTACAGCTTATTGAATTAATATAGTCTGTTGACTTCTGTCAGATTTTAGTTAGATTTTATTACATAGTTTTATTTAGATTTACAAATTTTACTTTATAAAGATTAAATAATAATTAAATAAAAATGTTTAGTTAGTTTTAGAAAGTAAATTAGTTATTAAAAAAATTAGTTTTCAAAATAATTAAGTTTTTATTGAATTAATTTTTAATAAAAATAGTTTTATAAATAGAAGTTTACTTTCTAATAGATTTAATTAAATTTTAGATTAAAAATAATTTTTAAGTTAGTCTAAATAGATTTTAAAATAGTGGAAAAGTAATTTTAATTAAATAGATAAGTTTTTAATAGGTTTTTAAATAGTTTTTGTTTTTAATAATTATCTTTTAGATTTTTATAATGGGGTACGATTCATGCACTTAGGATTAATTAGTTTTAAATTGGTAGAATTAATTTTAGTTTTAAAAACCGAAAACCAATTTGAATCAATTGTCCAAATCGAAACAAAACGTCTCAAATTCACTCGATCTTCGTGTACAACGAACTTGGTTCACCAACGTGTTTAATTAAATCCGTCTTTGGTAATTTTAGACTATTACTTTTTCCTAAAGGTAATTTTCTAATTTACCCTATAACGTATCTTAATTATCACATATACTATCCACCTCATACATCATCACGATCACATCAGGAGTTATCTTGGCTAGGTACTCCATTGGGGCAAAAATTTATGTATACAATCTATTGTATGCGTTGGATCATTAGTTTCGATGTCACGAGCTTAGCTATCATAAATATTGTGAACACCCAATTTATCCTACACTTGACACTATACCTCCTATAGTTGTATGTGTACATGAAATGAAATCTGAAATCGAATTACTATGAATTTTTACTTGAAACCTATATTCTCACCAACTTTATGTTGACCTAATTTAGCATTTATCTCAGGTAATTGATGATGATTTGTATCTGCTGTGTGAAGTACTTGGAGCCCGCATGCAATTCTTGGCTATCTTCGGAAATTTATCTACTTATGCTTTTGAACTGTTATCTCGTTGATGTTTAAAACTTTTACATTCCGCTACACTATCTTTTGAAACTGAGACCTTTTGTACTTTGATGCTTTTATTAAATTCAACGAGGTATTTTTATAAAACGTCTCATTTAGAGTCGTTCTCTTGTACCTTGAACTATGATACAATGACGTAACAGCCCCCGAGCTTCACCGCTTCCGCATATCACATTTTGGGGTGTTACAGATTTGGTAATCAGAGCCTTGGTTATAGAGAACTAGGTTTGCATCTTAGGCCTAGACTATAACTGATGTGGCTACTTGTTACTCTGTATACATATGTGTACTACGTAATGTATTACGTAGGATAACACTATAAGTAATATGTAATATATATTATGTAATACGTAATATGTATTATATTCATATGCATTTCGCTGATTTGCATACTTTAATTTATATACATGATTATTTCATGCATACCCTACAACTGCTTTAATATGCATTTTGGTTGTTGCAGGTTATGTCGTCATCTACTATTACTTACCAGCCCGACTCTGCTGACGAAGAGTGGGAAGACGAGATTGAAATGATACCAGATCATGTCGAGCCGGAGAATGACCCAGAGGAGGCTCCTGAGGAGGCTGATCCTGAGGAGGAAGGTGCGGAGTATGACCCTGACGAGGATCCGGAGGAGGATGATGAGGGTGAGCCTGATGTGTTGTCTGATACTTCCGATTTTGTTGATGGGATGCCACCTGTTATGCATCGTACTTTGATCGAGTGGGTTAGTGGTAGTGAGGACGATGAGGATGATGAGGATGATGATATGTATGGTATTGAGGTAGATCACAAGGGTGATGAGGGTATGGATGGATATGAGGTAGGTCATGAGGATGATATAGGATGGTGTTGAGGTAGATCATGAGGGTGATGATGATATGGATGGATATGAGGTAGATCGTGAGGATGATGAGGACATGGATGATGATATTAAGAGTGATACTGACGTTAGGATGGTTGTGGCTAGTAGTGATAGCGAGGATGCTGAGGCTGATGATGATAGTAGGGTTGATGCTTTGACTGTTGTACCAGGGAGAGTTGAGCCCGGTAGGAGGAGTGAGATTAGGAAGACGTCCAACTTGAGGAAGAAGCCTACTGTTCCATGTCAGTGGTTTAGAGAGGAGAGGGAAGCCTTATGGGGTACGCCACCAGCTGAGGTTTATACTGAATCCGATGATACTGTACCACCTGCTGATGGAGCTGGACCATCTGGTGTTAGATCTCGAGCTTTGTCCGATTCTGATTTGTCATGCCCACGGAAGAAGATTTGTATGTCTGATTCACACACTACACCTGAGGCATCGCCTACTCATGGGAGTCGAGCTGCTACTACTGTTTCTACACCACCTACTCATCATGTTGGAGAGCCCTCTAGACCTAGGTCATGTGTTGTTATGATAGGATCTGCTAGGGATTTAGATACTGTTCGTTTTTGTCGACTTGAGGATGCGGTTTTTGGATTGTTAGAGGATAACGAGGATACCCACGACTTGTTGATACCACAGTTGAGGAGGTTGTGGGTTTGCTTTTAGCTTATCCGGTGGTCTAGGTGGTTGGTGGAAGGTGGAAGCCATGGATGAGTTGAGAGAAAGAGAGGTTGTGTGTGAAATAAGAAAATGTGTATTAAACAAGAAATGAAAACACAATCAACACCCCTCCTTGGAAGCCTAGGAGGGGTATATATAGTCACACACGGCCCTTAAACTATACATTGTTCCTAGTCTAGTCTAAGCGTGTGTGACTATGATAACTAATGGGAATTCTTAAATGTCGTCACATAAAGTGAATTTCCAACAATCTTCCCCCATGGGACGACGTGTAGAATTCCTTACAATATTTTTCCTAACAAGTACATGATGATTAAGAACAAAATCTTTCATGAAGCGTCCAATGCTGATGATGTCTTCTGAGGCCTTTGACTTCAAAACGACTCATCTTTAAAGTAACTTGTAGAAGAAATACTGTAACGCACGAGCTAAGTAATCCATGTACTTCTGGTTAAGGAGAAGCTTCTTAATTAACTTCCCCCTAATTCATGCCACATAAACTTGATGTAGAAGCTTTTAAATAGCTTCCCCCTAAACCGACAATCCTCGTAAGCAACTTCAAAGCTTTCAACAAAGCTTAGAATGATTAAGCGCACAACGGAATTTAACAAGCAAACCCCATCATATAACATGATAATGTTGCTATGAGGGATTGAAAGTAAGGGGCACACCAAGTAGATCAACAACTTCTCTTCTCACGCTTGAATAATTCTTCTGAATTTTTCTTCCCCCTGAGAGTTCAAGTTATGCATACTAGAAAGAATCAAGACATTTCTTCCCCTACATAGTTGAAGAAAATAAATCAATCCCAAGTATGAAGCTCAAATACTGAAGTAGACACTTTATCCCATTCATGAAGTTTACATCGTAACACCAGAGTCAATTAAGTCCCGGAAATGTACATATCTTCTTCCGGAGATGCACCATAGTCAATTAAGTCCCGGGAATGCATATCTCTCCATATAGGATAATGATGATGAATAATTGCAACAACCAAACATTTAAACATCGAATCAGTAGTGTACCGTTTAGAGATTGATAACGCCACGAGTTAAAACACTGATTTTCTCTGCGGCTATGACAAATGTCATCCCGGAATGTCTTCAAATCAAAAGAAGGTATGAAGTTCATCACGTGTACTCGTTGTGCGTTCAATGTGTCTTCTTCTTCCCCCTTGATGGTTTTGAAACTCGGAACCATCAATAAATCGTACGCACATGTACCTGAAAACTCGTGAGGATAATAAATAAGCTGAATTATATATTTTGTGAGAATCAGCTGTTAATCGAAATTCTCTACTCATAAACTCTCCACAGCTATCTTTACCAACCCACTTGAAAGCAATTTGAAGTGACCACTGATAGAATGAACCGGATACATCAAACTTGAAACTGAATAAGAATCCTTCGATCTTGTGACTTAAGCTTGCAGTATTGTTGAATGAGGAACGGTGGAGAAATCTCTAAGTACCCAATGCATCACTGAAGAAGTCTATAAGCACAACACCTCTTGAAATTATCCACGTCGACTAAGCGCGTGACACTGAGTACAACAATGTAACCCCTTTAAGTGATAGTTATCCGAGTCATCAACCAACCACCCCGAACTCGGAAACTAGATAAACAAGTCTTCATTCTAAGATTAAGAACGAGCAAGTTATCTTTGAAGATAAAATAAATACACGCCTTCGAAAAATCCGTCTTCAACTTCCCATAATTAATACCCGGTCAAACAAATCCGTAGCCACTAATCCGGTGGTGGAAGGTGGGTGGTGGAAGGTGGAAGCCATGGATGAGTTGAGAGAAAGAGAGGTTGTGTGTGAAATAAGAAAATGTGTATTAAACAAGAAATGAAAACACAATCAACACCCCTCCTTGGAAGCCTAGGAGGGGTATATATAGTCACACACGACCCTTAAACTATACATTGTTCCTAGTCTAATCTAAGCGTGTATGACTATGATAACTAATGGGAATTCTTAAATGTCGTCACATAAAGTGAATTTCCAACAGAGGTTGCTAGGTTGAGGCGTGAGTTCGAGTCAGTTCATGGAGGAGACCGAGCTGCAGATGGAGACCCGAGGAGTGACTCACCAAGATGTGTTGAGTGTGATCGTCGTCGTCGCACTTAGAGTTTCATCGTTATTGTGCTTAATTCTAGAGTAGATTGACATCTTTATCTTTTGGGCATTATATCCACTAAACTAGAGTAGTACTCGGTTAGTTGGAGTAGACTATATGTAATCAAACTCTTATTTTATGACTATGTAATCGATATTTTGATTATGAATGGGAATTTAACTTTATGACTTTGACCAGTGACTATCCTTTTTATGTTTGTTGTATTGTTAAATTATGCTTTTTATTTTAGCATAAGAAATATATAACGTGTATATTCGTGCTTGAACCTTATTTGCATTGTTTTCTTAACGCAGAGAAACAATGGTGAACACACGTAACGGAATGACTGACACACAATTGGAAGAACTAATTACACAACGAGTGACCGCTACATTGGCAAATATTCAAGCTAACAACAACGTGAACCAAGCACCGCCGAACGATGTTGATAATCGACCTCCTAAGCCGTGTACTTACAAGGACTTTAGGAGTTGTGACCCTTTGAATTTTAATGGTACTGGAGGAGCTGTCGGATTAGCTCGTTGGGTTGAAAAGATGGAATCTGTGTTCCGTGTCAGTGGATGTACTGTTGAAAACCAAGTGACTTATTCTACTTGTACTTTAGCTGTTGGAGCGTTGACATGGTGGAACACCCATGTGCAGACGGTTGGAGCCGAGGAGGCGTATGAAATGAGTTGGGAGGAACTTAAGAAGTTGTTGACTAAGGAATATTGTCCTCGTAATGAGATTCAGAAAATGGAAATTGAACTGTGGAACCTGACTGTGAAGAACAATGACCTTGGTACGTACACTAGGAGGTTCCAAGAGTTGTGTTTGCTATGTCCTGGAATGGTTCCAGATGAAGAAAAGAAGGTTGAGCGCTATTTTTGGGTTTTACCTGGTAGAGTTCAAGGGAATGTGACATCGTCTGGACCGACAAAAGTTAGTGATGCTATAAGGATGGCTCACAGTCTGATGGAACAAGTTGTTCGAGCAAATGATGGGAATGTCACGGACAACAAGAGAAAATGGGGGAATAACCAAAGGAACAACCATGGGAACTATCCGAATAAGAGGCAAGAAACCGTGAAGGCATACACTGCTGGTACTGGGGAAAAGGGAGTGTACAATGGGACGTTACCTTTGTGCAACCGATGCAAACGTCACCATAATGGACAATGCAATGTACAATGTCACAACTGCAAGAAAACTGGACACATTGCTAAAGACTGTAAGTCACCACCCAACCCGAAAGCCAACGTCACTTGTTTTGAATGTCAACAAAAGGGACACTACAACAATGAGTTCCCAAAGAAAAAGAATAAGGACCAAGGAAAGATTGCTAAAGATGGGGAAGCTCGTGGAAGGGTCTATGTGATAGGAGGAGGAGAAGCGCAACAAAACCCGACGTCGTGACGGGTATGTTTCTTCTCAATGGTCGTTATGCTTCTATTTTATTTGATACTGGAGCCGATAGGAGTTTTGTGTCGACTGTTTTTAGTGTTTTACTTGATGTGACCCCTTCGCCCTTAGACACTAAGTACACTATTGAGTTAGCTAATGGAAAGTTGATAGAAGCAGACACTATACTTCGCGGATGCACTTTAAATCTTCTAGGTCATCCTTTCGTAATAGACCTTATGCCTGTTGAGTTAGGGAGTTTTGACGTGATTATCGGAATGGATTGGTTGACGAGATATCATGCTACGATTGTATGCGACGAGAAGATCATTCGTTTACCATTCGGTGATGAAGTTTTGGAGGTACAAGGGGATACAAGTAACGGAAAAGGGAAGTCACGACTGAACATTATCTCGCGTGTCAAGGCTCAGAAGTTGTTGTTGGAAGGTTGCCACGTATTTTTAGCCTGTGTTACTGAAAAGCAGACGGAAGAAAAACGGTTGGAAGATGTACCTATCGTACGGGATTTTCTGGAAGTCTTTCCTGAAGATTTTACTGGATTACCGCCGGCCAGACAAGTTGAATTCCAGATCGATTTAATACCGGGAGTCGCACCTGTTGCTCGAGCGCCTTACCATTTAGCACCGTCAGAATTGCAAGAACTAGCGACACAACTACAAAAGTTGACTGATAAAGGATTCATAAGACCGAGTTCTTCAACTTGGGGAGCTCCAGTCTTATTTGTAAAGAAGAAGTGTGGGAGTTTTCGGATGTGTATCGACTATCGTGAGTTGAACAAACTTACTATCAAGAACCGTTATCCGTTACCTAGGATTGATGATCTGTTTGATCAGTTGCAAGGATCGAGCGTTTACTCGAAGATTGATCTTAGGTCTGGTTATCACCAATTGAGAGTCCATGAGGAAGATGTTGCAAAGACTGCTTTTAGGACTAGGTATGGACACTATGAGTTCCAAGTGATGCCATTCGGTTTGACAAACGCACATGTTGTGTTTATGGACCTCATGAACCGGGTGTGTAAACCGTATTTGGACAAGTTTGTCATTGTTTTCATCGATGACATACTGATTTACTCAAGGAATGAGAAAGAACACGAGGAACATCTTAAGATAATATTGGAATTGCTTAAGAAGGAGGAATTGTACGCTAAGTTCTCGAAGTGTGATTTTTGGTTGCCAAGAGTACAATTTCTAGGTCACGTTATTGATAGCAAGGGATTCATGTTGATCCTGCCAAGATTGAATCAATTAGGGAGTGGACTGCTCCTACGACACCGACTGAAATTCGCCAATTCTTAGGACTCACCGGATATTACCGAAGGTTCATCGAGGGATTCTCGAAGATCGCGAAACCATTGACGAAGATGACTCAAAAGAAGGTGAAATACGAATGGGGAGATAAAGAGGAATTAGCATTCCAGAAGTTGAAACAAATGTTGTGTAGTGCGCCTATTCTATCGTTTCCAGAAGGATCAGAAGACTTTGTGGTCTACTGTGATGCATCAGCAAAAGGATTGGGAGTTGTGTTGACGCAGAGGAAGAAAGTTATCGCCTACGCGTCACGAAAATTGAAAACGCATGAGAAGAACTACACTACGCACGACTTGGAGCTAGGAGCGGTGGTATTTGCCTTGAAATTGTAGAGACACTACTTGTATGGAACCTAGTGTGTGGTCTATACCGATCACAAGAGTTTACAACATATTCTTGACCAGAAAGAACTGAACATGAGACAACGTCGATGGATCGAGTTGCTCAGCGATTATGACTGTGAAATCCGCTACCACCCTGGGAAGGCCAATGTAGTGACGGATGCGCTAAGTAGAAAGGAACAATTGATGACACGTAGAGTTAGATCGTTAGCTATGGTTATCAATCCGAACTTACCTGTGCAAATTCATGAAGCATAAACCGAAGCCCTTAAGCCTGAACATGTTGAAGCTGAGAAACTAGGGGGAATGGTTACTAAGAAATTGGAGACTAGCACTAATGGAACGCTATGTCTGAATGGTAGAAGTTGGTTACCATGGTTTGGAGGACTAAGGGACGTGATTATGCACGAGTCGCATAAATCTAAGTATTCGATTCACCCAGGATCTGACAAAATGTATCAGGATATGAAGAAACTATATTGGTGGCCAAATATGAAAGCTGAAAGCGCTACGTATGTAGGTAAGTGTATGACTTGTGCTAGAGTGAAAACAGAACACCAAACCATCTGGATTGTTGGTTCAACCTACAATTCCTATGTGGAAGTGGGAAAACATAACCATGGATTTCATAACTAAACTACCTAAAACGACAAACGGATACGACACAATTTGGGTAATTGTGGATCGACTTACGAAATCTGCACACTTTTTGGCTATGAAGGAAGATGATTCAATGGATAAGCTTACGAGACTTTATCTGAAGGAAGTAGTCGCAAAACATGGAATACCGATCTCGATAATTTCCGATAGAGACGGTAGATTTACTTCAGAGTTCTGGAAATCACTTCAGAAAGCGTTGGGTACGCAATTGGACATGAGTACTGCTTATCACCTGCAGACTGACGGACAGAGTGAGAGAACTATTCAAACGCTGGAGGATATGTTGCGTGCTTGCGTGCTTGACTTTGGGAAGCAATGGGACAGACATTTGCCTCTAGTGTAATTCTCTTACAACAATAGTTATCATACCAGTATTAAGGCTGCACCGTTTGAAGCGTTGTATGGTCGTAAATGTCGCTCGCCTGTGTGTTGGAGTGAGGTTGGGGATAGTCAACTCACTGGCCCTGAATTCATTCGTGAAACAACTGAGAAGATTGTTCAAATCAAGAGCCGAATTCAAGCAGCCCATGATCGTCAAAAGAGTTACGCCGACGTTCGACGTAAGCCTCTCGAATTTCAAGTAGGAGACAAAGTGATGCTAAAAGTATCGCCTTGGAAAGGTGTGGTACGTTTTGGCAAGCGAGGAAAGCTGAACCCCGTTATATTGGACCTTTCAAAATTCTGGCAAAGGTTGGAACCGTAGCCTATCGTCTCGAACTACCGCAGGCGTTGAGCCGTGTGCACAGCACTTTTCATGTATCGAACTTGAAGAAGTGCCTTTCTGATGAGACACTCGTTATACCATTGGAGGAACTCCGAATCGACGACAAGATGAAATTTGTCGAAGAACCTGTTGAAATCATGGACCGTGAGGTCAAACTATTGAAGCAGAGTCGTATTCCGATCATCAGGTGAGGTGGAATTCTAAACGTGGACCTGAGTTCACTTGGGAGCGTGAGGATCAATTTCGCAAGAAATATCCGCAACTCTTTGACAACTCTAGAACCCGTGACACTCCTAAGCTTTGAGGACAAAGCTTCTCTATCAAGGGGATGATGTAACACCTGGTAATTTTCCCTACTTTGTAAAATGACTATTTTACCCTTTGACTTTTTATTTAGTCAACTATGTGTTTAACTGTGTTGGAACCGAGAAGTTATCCCGCGTTTTCTAAAAAACTGTTTGATGATGAGTAATGACTTGACACTGTGCTCAGTCATTATTCTGAACACTTTCTGTGAATCTGACCAAAATGCTGAGACGGTCAATGAAATGACGATAATCCATGAGATTATTTGTTATCTGTGAATTATGTGCTTAACTGTTTAGTTTTTAGCAGCATGATCGTATTTTCATGAACAACGTATTTAAATATTTATGTATATGTTTATATGCATGTATTTTAGTATTTTTGCTATTTATAGTAATAAATCGTATTTTCTGTGAGTATTTAATTAAAGTATCGTGTTTTCGTATTTTACATCGTTTTTACGTTTAACCGTCGTCAGCATGCATAAAATACTTTATAAATTATAAAATATCAGTTTTCGTCGAAAAATCATAAATTTAATATATTTCGTCAAATTTTTAAGTTTTACGTAATTTTAAACTTAATTATATACTTTTCGACATTTACCTAAAACTAACTAACCTTTTTACCTTAAACCTTCTAACTAGTTACCATAGTAAAAAATTTAAAATATTTACCCTTGTGGGACCCCCCCATAACCGGCCAAACAACATCACCACATGCAAGATAACCAAAAATCTCACACTTTGCCATTTTGAGCTTAACTTACACCTTCCTACATATTTTAACTTATTAACCCTTTTCACCTCAAATAATTCACATTATTCACTTATTCATTTCACTCAAAAAAATACATATCTCTCCTTCTCTCTCTAAAACACACGGCACAAGACATAAAACCATTTCCACCATGGTTGAATTTTTGAAGCTTCATTTTAAGAACAATTAACACAAAATAAATACATCCTAGGGTTTGTACAAGCATAAGGAAGAATAGGTTTTATTGGTTTGTTGATTTGAGAAGTTTTGGTGGTAGTTTATAGAAGTTGGGTTCTTGTTAATTATTTGTTGGTTAGAGCGTAGATCGGGTTGTCGTGGTTACGTAGAGTCGTTACTTAAGGTTATTTCTTGAACCTTTTTTGATTCTTTCTTTTTCATGCATAATCTATGTAGATCTATGCATGCATGTTACTCATCAACTATTTTCTTGAAATAAAATGATAAAAATCACTTTTGGTCGTGAAATATTTTAGATCTATGAAAATTATGTGTGGATCTATTAGATCCATGCATGAAAATAATTTAATTGAAAGACTTGTAAAATATAAAAATGTATATTTTTAGATTTGTGGACTTGAAGATAAATCTTTGATTTTGAGTGTGTTTATGAATAATTGGAGGGAACTAATAGTGTTACTACTAGTGGGTACGCTTGAAAATGGTCGAAAACGAGTTTTTACGAAAAGTATACAATCTGTCCGATTTTTATAAGAGGCATAGAGGGTCGTAAAAATTGTTTTGACACTAGTTTACTACGATATTATGAAAATATAAGTAAATACCTTCGTTTCGATATATTATGGGCTAAAAACGGAGCTAAAATGATTAAGATATGGTCGTTTAAATTTCGTTGTCGGAAAACTTAATTTTTGTGAAAAACACTATAATGTGCTTGCTGTCTAGATTTTTAAAGTGGTCGAACGACGTCTTCGAGTTAAACGGAGTTGTTTTAAGTGTCGAATTGGGTACTAAATGGTATGTATAAACGTTGGACTCATTTTGTAAATAGATATATGCGCGAAATGTGAATACTTGGTGTATCGTTAAAAGTTTGAGCGTTGAAAGTGGAAATTGATACTATTGCGGGAAAATGACTTATTGAAACATTGGCGATTGAGAAAGTGTTGAAATTAGGGGTTTTAGGACGAGATTTGGGTACTTACTAAAAATGGCAAATTTTTATGTGACGCCGAAAGGCTGGCGAATTTTCGTTAGAAATCGTGTTGGAAAATTTATTAAGATAAATTTGGGTAAATTAAAATTTACGCCGAAAGGCTGTCGAAATTTCGTCGAGTTAAAAATAAATATTTTTGCCTAAGTATATATATACTATAATGTTTACAACGATATGATATTTACAAGTCATGATTTAACTACAAAATAATATACATGATTGATGAGTAACGTACGTGACAAACTATTGTGACTTATAGATCCCTATTAAACTGTTTTATATGTTTAACTAGCTAAAAGACCCGTGAAATTCACGGGTATCTTAAAGGAAACGTTGAAAGAGTTAGGGAAGCACATTGCTTATTACGAAGCTATTAGTTAAAAAAGCCACATCCGGATAAAGAAATATTAAATATATAACAGTAATCAAACAAACATTATATGAAACACAATAGGTAAATTAAAAAAACACCAAACCTTTATTATACGAATACCGCATATGTGTACATGAAGATGTGATTATAAATTATGTACCACTTCTTTGTAGACAATGTTGGTCTTTTTATTAGTGGGATTTCCGTCCTCGTCATGAATAAACATCTTGAGTTCTTTTTGCTCTTATCACGAGACATGGGCGTATATATTTGGCCATGTGAAAAAATGGGTCGTTTAGGTTAAGGTTAAGAATTTTGGTTTAAGTTGTTTCAGTGAGGGGGGTAGCCATATGCAAATGCATAATCTCCTTACTCATTTACAAAACTACATTATTGCTTATCAGTGGGTTAAATTGAATTGTTACTATTTGTTTTTATTCTAAGAATATGTGCGTTTCCCGAGCCTTGTTAATTTTGGTGTTCCTATCCTTCAAGCAGATCAGCAGGATAATCTATTGTGGAAAACTACAAATGGGTTATTAAATGAATTCTCATTAAGTATTGCTTGTAAATCTATTCGTCAAAGAAGCAATGAAGTTGTTTGGTCTAGATTGATGTCGTCGAAGTACGGGATCCCACGACACTCAAGTCACCTTTGGCTCGTAATGAGAAAAAGACTTAAAACTCAATATAGGCTAACGTAATGGGACGTTGGCAGTAATGTCAACTTAAACCTGCTTCGATGTTCTCTTTGCCATCTTCATCCTGACTCTCATGACCATCTATCTATTTAGTGCTCGTTCTCTTCTAAAGTATGGAGCATTGTTGGGATGGTTGCTAAGATGTCGAGCAACTCTCCTTTATGGAACGATATCATTAGTTGGTATTGCCCTTATCTTTAAAGGACATGTTCCAAGTATTGTGGGTCATCTTAGTTTGGCTTCGTCTACTTATTTCATTTGGGAAGAACAAAATATTCGTATTCATTCTAAACCAATTAGGAATGAATATCAGGCCAAGATTATTTTAGAGACAATTCGGCTTAAACTTGCGTCTATCAAGTTGAAGAATAATAGTAGTGTAAGACATATGAAGGCTAAATGGAAGATTGCTTGAGTTGTGCATGGAGCTATCATAAATTTCCGATATGGCTTTGTTTTCTTTTGTAATAGCTAGTTTAATGTTGGTTGTTCATATTTGAGAATGTTCAAATATGATTGTTTTTATTTTACGTTCATAGCTCATTCCTATTCTTGATTGTATGCAACTCATATATTCTTTTAATATATTTCGCCGGGTATAATCCTTTTACACAAAAAAAATACAAACACCCTAAGCTATAACTAAAATGATCTTTTTTTGTGCTCATGGGTCTAATGGTTCATACTGACTTTCGTGATAATTATCTGATTTGCGGCATTGGAGTGATAAGTAAGTTACCATAAAAAAAAGTTTCATCTTTACTGTTAAAAATAAAACATAACCTAAAGGGATGTTTGATAATAAATTTGGGCAAACTGATACGCTAAGTCTAATATTGAGCTTATGAGCCTTTCACACTTTCAAATAAGTTTATAAGCTTGAAAAATAAGTTAACCAAACACCCTTTAGATCGATCCATTCACAAGTAAATGGGTGGAGATTGCCATTCAAATGAAAGAATTGTGAAAAGGTAAGTTTTGCACTTACATAGAATTTTCTCATTCCATAATTAATGAACTAATTATATTACTCTTTCTCAATTTTTATTATTGGAGAAGATTGAAGCCTTGGCTCCTCCATTTTTATCACTATTATAACTTTTAAATATGTTACGCGATCCTACAATTATTATCTTTTGCATCATATCATGTGACCCGTTATAACTCGCATAATCCACAAAATTGAGCTAAAAATTGCTTGAATCTTAATTTTAATATTACAAATGGATCAATTAAACGCTACTCCTCCAAAAGAGAAGTACATTTGTTTATAAACGATAAAACTAAAGTAATAAATAGTTTTAAGATATCACTACTTAATGTTTGAACTCAAAAACATTAAATAGTTTTAAGACTCATATTTTCACATCCTTGGCTCTTTGATTGCAAGAATATGCTTTATGGTTTACAAAAACTACGTTAATCTTAATCTAACCTTTTTAAATACATTAGTAAGGTTTTTTCACATCTGAATATGCTTTAGCTCATTTATTCTAAGAATACGCTTAATCTCATGTACCTTATCCTAAGAAGGGGCACAAACATACTTAAGCTCATTTATATGATACTTTTTGCGCACTTTTCAATGAGAATTAAAAGTTGAATTACATGTAGGATAATAGTACCGGTTTAGTAACCATGACACACATTTATTCTTTAGCTGGTCAAACAGTTTATTATAAGGCAACAACTTATTTCTTAGAAAATGGATCAATCTTTTTTACATTAACTGATCCAAAACAACTTATTGAAACAGTTGTATAGAAAAACTTTGAGGAGTTACTATTGGAAACTACACAGCATTGGACCATTTGTCCATAGTTGAAACGGGCTATTATATTAAAACGGGCCATCATATTAATATTGTTTTACTTCTGTACACTCCATGCCTAGTTTCCTACATATATCATTCACATAATTACTTTTATACATGTGAAAAACATAATTGGACATCATAAGTAGCAACAGTAAGCAAGAAGTAAGATCCGACGCAAACCTTGACTAACATGAAGGAACATTTAGGAAATTAGTACATGGTATGACCCTTAGAGAATGATCTGTAGTGGTGGTCACAATATATTTTTTTCATAACCATTAAATGAACCTCTATACGATCTGTAGCCATGTTTTGCTTCGTTTGTATATATTGTGAAGTCTCCCTTAGAATAGTCAGCAACAATTCTGCAAATGAAAAGAAAAACAACATCAATCCCGTAAACTTAGTGAAAATATGTCATGACAAGATTTTAAATTCAATTTTATTATGGTTGATTTAATTTTCAAAAATATAAAAGATTATTTTTCCTAGTATATATGGCAAGGTTTTAAATACAATTTTATTATGGTTGATTCAATTTTCAAAAATATAAAAGATTATTTTTCGATGGTTTTAATTTTGACATAAATGTGTAGAATTAAAACTGATATTTTTTATGAATTTGCTAAAGCGTGTTAGAGAAGATGCATTATTTGTGTTTTTTATTTTTTAATAAATTTCCTTCATCGTTTACATATAATTATTTATATAATTTACTTTTTAACAAATTTAGTTAAACTTTTAAACGTTTAAAATAAAGAAATGGTAGTTTTTAGATGTATTTTTTTATGGAACATATTAATACATTATGGTTTTGTAAAAAAAAATTGTAACAATTATTCATAAAAGACTTATTTTAATTTTTTATAAACTTTGTACTTGCCATCTGTTTATTTATTTTTATAAACTTTCTTAAAGTTATCTTTTAATAAATTGGTACTTCTCATCCGTGTATATTTCTTTATGTTTGAATAAGTTATGTACAAAAACATAATTAAATTCCTAGTATATTTCCTAGTATATATGGCAAGGTTTTAAATACAATTTTAGTGCTTAAGCTTAAACAACTTGTACAATAGTGTTATATATGACAAGGTTTTAAATCTTACATGATTATAACAAAATACTTTTGAAAAATTAATTTAGTCCACGTGGCGACACAAGAATGTTACGTATTTAAGGAAAAAATTAATTAGGTATTGCTTATAGACTTGTACATTCACTGCTTTAAAAACTTGTAAAAAACTCTGTTTTATTAGATATAAGAGATGTTTTGGGATGTGATAAATGCTTTCGATGCTTGCTTCTGGACGCAAGTAAAACTAGATTTCTGTGAACGTTTTGTGAACACTATTTATGAGATAGCTTAAGTTGCTTTAGCCGTAGTCCCCACTATCGTGAATCGTTAATTACTCTGTTGGAGTAAGCTCTTATGATATGGATAGATCTATTGAGGGTTGACAACCTCCACTCGGGCATTCTGACGCCGGACGAGTGTATACCATTTGTGTGAACGGAGTTATCTTGGCTAGGTACTCCATTGGGGCAAAAATTATGTATACAATCTATTGTATGCACTGGATCATTAGTTTCGATGTCACGAGCTTAGCTATCATAAATATTGTGAACACCCAATTTATCCTACACTTGGCACTATACCTCCTATAGTTGCATGTGTACATGAAATGAAATCTGAAATCGAATTACTATGAATTTTTACTTGAAACCTATATTCTCACCAACTTTATGTTGACCCAATTTAGCATTTATCGCAGGTAATTGATGATGATTTATATCTGCTGTGTGAAGTACTTGGAGTCCGCATGCATTTCTTGGCTATCTTCGGACATTTATCTACTTATGCTTTTGAACTGTTATCTCGTTGATGTTTAAAACTTTTACATTCCGCTACGCTATCTTTTGAAACTGAGACCTTTTGTACTTTGATGCTTTTATTAAATTCAACGAGGTATTTTTATAAACCGTCTCATTTAAAGTCGTTCTCTTGTACCTTGAGCTATGATACAATGACGTAACAGCCCCCGAGCTTCACCGCTTCCGCATATCACATTTTGGGGTGTTACAATACTCGTATTGATGAAAGCACTCGGAACGAATCCAAAAATACCAGCTTGTCCGTTGGGCTGTGGACTGACAAAAGCTTGTTGGGATGCTTGTTGTGGGCTAGTCCAATAGTATGTAGGTTGTATCAAAAGTGGTTGAAGAACAGAATATGCCATGAAACTTTAAATATTGGATCAAATAATAATTCTTAAATCCGGATGCGGTGACAATATGACGCACAAGATGAGACGTGTTGCAATCAAATATATAACACCAACAATTACTTTAAATTGTTGGATTCATAATCAATAAAAAAACAAAAGTTGCGTATGACAACTGACCAATGAGCCAGTTGGACTTTAGCACAAGATGAAGCGTATGTTGAAGTGGGTAAATAGAATTTTGGAGGAACACAATTCACGGTTGTATATCTTTTCCCTAATCTTCTTTGTAATACCGTAGTTTTTTTTTCAAAAATCTGTTGAAGAATAAAAGAAGAAGTGATTTGAAAAAAAATTAGGAGAGGATCGGTTTTGCTCTTGATAACATGTTTGATTGGTAATTTTTATTGATCATTGTTCAGTAAAAACATTACAATATACTAGTCGGTTACCCGCGCAATGCGACGGGTAGCCGGTGACTAATTTCGTGGATTTGGCTAAACCATGAAACCACCATTACAAAAACGAACATCTTTTCTGGAGACAACGACCATAGCGGTTGGTGGTTGAGGGAGAGCGATGAGTTTGTTTTGCTTATTTTATATCTGTGTTTTAAGATTTTTTGAGACTTTATATATTAAAATTTTAATTGTTTCTATAAAGCTGTAAGAAAATGGTCTTTAAAAATGCTTTTATGAATTAAGTTACAACTTGATTTGGATATTTAGTTTTTTGTTGTAACTTCTAATTATACTTAAAAACACTTAAATTTTCCGTTACAAATTTATATTGAGTTACAGTTTTTTTAGACTTTTAATATGCATTAATTTTTTTAGCAAAAGATAAATATTATGACCAATTACACTTTTAGTAGCTTTCCGTTACAACTTATGAACAATTAAGTTTTTGGAAGCTACTTTCTATGAAATGCTTTTTAGCATTATGATTTTTAATAAACGAAATTGTTGACCGTACCTTTAATATTTTGTGGTTATATAAAATTGAATTTTATAATTAATTATCACACGTTTTATTTGATTGCATTGAAAGCATTTATTTATGCAATAGCATAGATTTGAAAATGGTCATAGCTACATCCGTGTGTTATTAATAGGCCTGTATACGTTTCTCTCTCTATATATATACGTTTTTTCTGTATACGTTTGTAAAAGTCCACATTGTAACAACCCATTTCACATTTAGAAAACTCAACAAAACAGCCTCCTAATCGTGGTTGATGATCACACAAAGAAAAGAGTCGAAAGTTAAAGAACTAAGAGGTTGTCATGTTAGGAAATACCTAGGAAATGAAAAAAAAATATGAATGGTGTAGCCTTCTCATTCATGGGCAACTCAATCTAAAATATAGCAAAAAAAAACTTATATGAGAATATATGAATATAAATAAAAAATCATAAGAGAAATGGTTTTAAATAAGTGAGAGAAGAAAATGGGAGGAGGCATGATGTGTAGTTTGTTTGAGATTTTCAACCTTCTATTTATAATAATGTTTTAGATGGGCCGTTACAAATTTTTAAATAGGTTGTGTAAATGTTGGTCGTTTACAATCTTATATAATTTAATACATTTAATTTTCATTATGTGTGTGATGAAAACTTAATTTCTTATTTTCTTGAAACATAACACACTTTCTTTTTAAAGAAATGTTAGAGGCTTAAAAAAATTAAGACTTCTAAAAATAGAATGACTTAAATCTTTTATAAAGTAGTATAGATATAGATAGGTTACATAAGAAATATCTAGAAGTAACATAGACGCGATAAAGCCTAATCATAATGGGCCAAACATCTCAACTAACATTTTTGACATAAATTAATTATTTTCTAAGAACAAATGTCATCAAAGTATAACAATTTTGTATTCTTCCGTCTTAAAATTATTGTCGTATGACAAAAAAACACATAGTTTAAGAAAAGTATATTAATTATAGTTTTTTTTCTCATACTTTTTAGCACAATGATTAATTAAAAAACTCTTTTAGAATTTTGTAATAATGTTTTTAAATAAGGATAATATGGTAAATTTTATCAAACATTCCTATTTATTTTTAGTAGTGAACAATTAAATTGAGACGAACTAAAAAGAATATAACGTATTACTAGTATTTTTTAACACAGGGAGTATTTCATTTGTTATTGGTGTGCTATGTTAGTCGGTGTGCTATGTTAGTGCTATTGATGACAGGTAACTAGGGATTAAATACATAATCCTAGAGTTTGCTTTAAATTTTGAATATTAAAACTACTAATGAATAAAAGAAAATATTGGATAGCCAAAAAGATATTTGAGAAATTCACAAGATATATATACTAAAGAATAAAACTATTTGGGAGTGAAAACTGCAGAGAAATAAAATAGTGTGTTCGAGTGCGCCAAAATTTTCAGTAAACCTAAAACAATCATAAATTTGTTGAACAGATTTTGGCCTTTTATTTTCACTAGTATTTGTTGATGTAGTAAAATTAGTCACTTTCTTTAGGAAAAACAAGCACTAATCATCGGTAAGTATTAAATTCTACGTTTGTGAAAAACGCAAAATCGAATAATCGAGTTCGTTCTTGAGGAGGTATGGTGTTTAGCCAACAATTATAGACGTTATTTATTCAAGTGATTACGTTTTTGAAAAGAAAGAAAGAAAATAAATCGGAAACGAGTTACGTTAAAAACGGTCGAAAACGCTTAAACGTACGAACGTAAAAACGCGACCCAACGAAAAATTTCACCAAAAAAATAATTAAAAATCACTAAAATGTTCTAAAAATCCTAAATAAGAAAATATATAAACCAAAAAATTTGAAAGTGTTTCAGTTATTTATTATTAATTTTTAAAATTAAATAGAAATCCTAAAAAATAAAATAACTAAGAAAAGGATAAAATAAAAATTTTAAAATTTACGGAAACAAATTGATTTTTCCTACATTCTAAATGACAAAAGAAAATTTTGAAAAAAAGAATTACATTTTTTCGACTTTTAAATTATTTATTATGAATTAAATACGAAAATAAACTAATTAAATGATTAAAAATATTAAATAATTTTTCTAAAAATCCAAAAAAATACAGTAAAAACTACATACTATTCTGAAGCTAGAAAAAATAATAATCTAAAAATATAAGCTCAAATAAGCTCGAAATAAGCTTATATAACTGTTAAGCTATATTTAGAAAATGGGTTTAAGTAATACTTTGTGAAAACTAATACCAAAAACACATCTTAGAGCAGTTGGTCAGTGGAGCTGTTGTTGAGGCATTGGGTTGTTGCTGGTCATGGGTTCGAATCCCTTCAGCACCCATTTTTGTATCCTTTTTGGTATTACAAAAAATAAATAAAAAAGAGTTTAAAAGAAAAATAAGACAATCTGGTAACAAAAGGAAGCACAGATCAAATGGTGGGAGGGGTGTTATTGTGTCTGATTGTACTGTGTGGGGAGTGGGTTTGAATCCCAACTGTGACACTTTTTCTTTTTGTATTATTTATATGGACAGCTTTTTGACTGACAGAATAAGCAGCAATCACCCTCCTATCAGTTGGCTAAGGAGTGATAATAAGCACATGTAAACAGCAATAAAGACACGGAAATGCAATCGAACAAAATAAAATTAAGTCAAACAAGAAATGCATAAAGAGTGCTCGAAGAACAGTAACATAAGGTGAAAAAAAGTGGATTATGGCTGCAAGTACACCACTAGCAGTTGGCTAGTGGTGTGATAGTGAGCAAATTAAAACGCAGGAACACAAACACAAAGATCAAACCAACGCAGACAATCAAATGGTCACATATGAATGATCACAGAGTAGCAATGAACAAATGAGCAGAAATTACACCAAAAGCATTCGACAAAGAAAACCCACCATGTTATGATCCCACATCGGCCATGTATGGGAATGGTTGATGGTTTATAATGTCCAGGTGTCCCCTCCTCAAACAAGCTAGCTTTTTGAGTGAGTTCTACACTTGGGACTTATGAACCGATTACGAGCCTAGTATGGGATAGGTTCGTATCAATTGGTATCAGAGCTAGCCCTACCTTACGAGGTTCCAACACTCGGAGTGGTGGCCTATGGAGTGGTGGCTTGGACCCAAAGGGGGTGCCAACCGTGACCAACATAGCCGTGACCAACGAGCTCGGAGTGGTGGCCTATGGAGTGGTGGCTTGGACCCAAAGGGGGTGCCAACCGTGACCAACATAGCCGTGACCAACGAGGACGTTGGTTCTTCAAAGGGTGGGGTAATGTTATGATCCCACATCGGCCATGTATGGGAATGGTTGATGGTTTATAATGTCCAGGTGTCCCCTCCTCAAACAAGCTAGCTTTTTGAGTGAGTTCTACACTTGGGACTTATGAACCGATTACGAGCCTAGTATGGGATAGGTTCGTATCACACCAACAGCCTATGTTTAACTTTTACTCTTTTTCTTTGGATTATGTTGTTCGTTGTGAGGGACAATGAGGCACCTTACTTCCCTATTTTGGTTTACTAGTTGTTGGCAAACAAGAAATGACAAAGGCACAAATGGAACCTCACAATCCACAATCACAACTCACGCCACACTTATGATCAAAGCTACACAATGGATGCAAATAAACGAACATCAAGCACTTCCTTTTTTTCTTTCTTTGCCTTGGTTTTACTTTTGGTGCGCAAATGCACCCCACAAACCTTATGCTGGTGGGAGTTTGGGAAAACACATGTAACAAGCTCAAACACAAAACACTAAGACAACCAAATATCAAACTTGAGCAATACTAAGGAAACAAGCAGGTACTTTATTTTAGTGTTTTGGTTTCTTTGTGTGAAATGGACAGTGGGCACAAAAAACATAAAACCCAACTAACAATCATCAACCACAGGTAATGAGTAGAATGTGTACCAAGTTAGTGACAGTGGGTGTATGCAATGGACAGACCAAGCACCCCTATTTTCGCAAACAGTGGCTATATCCGACAGTGGGCTAGACAAGCTGAACTTTTTGGCCTTTTGTGAACTTTGAACTAAGCTGTGAACTTATACCCACTATGAAACCACAAAATACAGGCCTACAAACCTAACTTAACCTGTAATTTATTAGTGCCACCAATTATAACTTGCGAAACCTCAAATTGTAGCCAGATTTACTGCTGGTGTGAATTGCTTAAAACTTGGTCAATATTGACCAAGTTGAATGCTCAAAATGTACTTAAGTGCAACTAACCTATGAAGAACTATCAAATAACATAACACCTCGGATAACAAGTACGCATTAAGAAGAAAAAACAACAATGAACCTCAAACAAAGAAATTCACAACCTACTACTATGAATCATCAAAAAATTAAGAACATCGTGATTTTTTTATGAATATTATATGAAAACAAAATCTAGAATCCACTACTACTAACCTCAAGAAAAAAAATGCAATTGAGACCTGATCTTAAACCTAAGCTAGTGATTATAAGACTTTGCAAGCAAAATTAACCAATTGCCACCCAATGCCCCCTAATACTGACTCATATAAATTTTAGGCAGCAAAACAAGGATATGGCTCATAAGTGTATATTCAAACAATTAACTTACCCAAAACACACTAGCACTTACCATTAATCATACCAACATCAGATAATCAAATACAGTAACTCCAATAATCTGGACAGATTATCAATAAAACAAGCAAAAACAAACTCTATCTAAACAACCAAATCTTTTCAAAAACGAACTATCCTAGACCTTTAAAAAGGATAAGCAGAGCTAAACCGTTGCTTGGAGGTCACTTCTCACCCAAAACAAGGTTGTCCCAAACTCCCCTTTACAGTTTTGGAAATTGATTTTTGCAACGAAAATGCTTTTAAAAACTCCACAAACCCCAAGTTAACAGGGATATCACTTAATCAACACAGAAAAATGATATTAACTTATAAAGTAAACTTTTGGACAGAAAAATGAAAGGAAAACTTACCTAGAGAGTATACCATCCATACCCTCATAAGTGTGAGCTTATGTACTAGCTAAACAAGTACAAGCATCCAAATCCCTGCTTAGAATAACAAACGTGAACAGTAAACATGATAAACAATCTAATTTATCTTTTTACTTTTCTTTCACACACTTTCTTTAACACTAAAAACATCTTCCACATAAATCTTTTCACACAAAATCTTTTATACCTTAAAACTTTCTCAAACTACCAACTTTTTCAAAGTTATGAAAAAAGGAATTAAATTTGAAAAACAAACTTATGATAAATTTGTGGAACTCAGAATCTATTCTCAAACAACACCAACTTTTAAACTCACAAAAAGGAATTACATTTACCTAAAAATACCAATTTTTATAAATATTAAAAAGGGATTACAGGTTTGAGAAATAAAAACTGGAACAAGAACTAAAACTGACTATCCTATTCTATTTATACAACCAAGAGGATGAATCTAGAAGACCTAAACCCTAGTTGTGAAGTTCCAAAAACACCCCTTGAATAAGATCCGAATATGCTGATTTTGTATCTTGGTCAATTCTTCATATCTTCTCTCCATGTGTTATGACAGTCGAATCTTTAATCTTGGTGGTTGATTGAAGATTGGAGAGCACGAAACTGCATCCCATACGTCCATTTGGTCTTCATCTTGATATAAGTGATGGACCCGTGATGTAGATGAGCTATGGGGAGACAAGGGAATGATATGTCCCTTTCCTTGGCATGTGTGATGGTCTCTTTATAGCAAACGAACAAAAGCCCTCTTGATTAATAATGGATTAGGGTTCAATGGGGGGGGGGGGGGGATTAGGAGAGGGTGATAATGATAACAGTCCCAGTGTTTATTACTTGACCATTTGGACTTGGGTTGTGGTGGGTATAAGGTGGATATGGGTTTCATTTGTCCATGAATGCCCCCTAGTCTTCACAAAAATCTTCAAACAAAGTCTGACCAGCCTAAACTTGCAAATTCCTTTTGTTTTAACTTTGGGATACTTGTCAAATGTGGCACAACAAGTTTGAAACTTGTACCAAGGGCTTGTTTTGTATACTTTGAGATTTTCAAGGACCATTTTTGCCAAATCTTCATACATCAAGGACCAAACTTGTAGAATCTTCAAACTTCAAGGGCCTTTTTTGCAAAATTCATCATTTGGGTCCGGTTCATTGAGCGGCTTCGTTTCCCGTGTTCGTTTTTGATTGATTCTTGTGATCTTTTGTCATTTTCTTAATATCCGTACCTAAAACATACAACAAACGAATACAAGCATATTTTGGTGTATTTTAATGATATTTTAAGCGTTTTAAGCCCGATTTGGACGATGAGACTATGTATAATTGTAGTCTCATCATTTGTGCTCGCGTTTTGTTGTGTCAAAATGGGAGCCTTTTTTAGAACGTTTTCAGAAAGCACATAATAATATCGATGCAAAGAATAACAGTTTAAACTACAAATTATACATTGCAAGAAAGCTTTCTACTTCTTACTTCTTGTTGGATAAGCTGTAAACTCCTAGACATACCATTTAACTTAGAATATACAACAACCCTAAGTTACATTTACTCGATCTGCACTTCTTTATTTTCCAAATTATAGTGCTGATACATCATGCAAAATTGTTCCTAGCTATGACGCTTCTACAACTTTTACGGCAAGTGATGGTCAAGACTGGAAATCTGGATTTGACTGGTTCGCACCTGCACATAGTGTATATGCATAGAGTGATAAGTACTTATGTTTAAGCATACCATACACAAAAAAGTAATAAGCAATCCTGAAAAACCAATTATTGCTAAACAAAACGCAAGTGTTACATATTGAAACGACTTTATATCTTAAATGCAAATCAAGACATTAGTTCTCTTGCAACAATGCTAAACTGATTATCTAAAACTACCAAAACACTACAAACTAGTTATATGTTGCTAATGCTCTAATCAATATAGTTCCAAACCAATAAGTGGTCTTATAAAAATAAATATTGAAAGTACTTACGTGATGATAGAGGTAACCAATGAGAAGGTTGCCATCGCCAAGGCGAAACTACAGGAAGCTTGTGCTCGACAGAAGAGCTATGCTGATAAACACCATAGAGATCTAGCGTTTAATATCGGCGACCATGTTTTCCTTAAAGTATCACCAGCACGTAGTGTAAAGCGTTTTGGACTCAAGGGCAAGCTCAGTCCTCGTTTCATCGGACCGTTTGAAATCCTTGAAACGTGTCCGTGAAGTATCATATCGTCTAACTTTACCTCCCCAGTTATCTCCTGTGCATGATGTATTCCATGTATCCTTACTCAGAGTTTACAACTATCATCCATTGCATAAGGTTACGTATCCATTCGAGCAGATTCGAGAGGATATATCATATATCAAGGAACCCGAGAGAGTTCTCGATCGCCAAGAACGAGTCATGAGGAGAAAGACGATTCCATTTGTTAAAATCCTTTGGAGGGATCATTCCGAGCGGGAAGCCGCTTGGGAAACGGAGGAGTCTATTTGGACTTCTTACCCTCATTTCCAGTTTTGACTCGAGTATGTCATTTCAGCTTACATGTATTTCCAGCTTATATGTCATTTCAATGTTTAGCACTTCATCAGCTTATCGTATCTCTAATTCGATGACGAATTATTCTTTTAAAGGGGAAGAGTTGTAAAACCCACTTTAATAATCCTAAGATCATTAAATGCACGAAGTTACCGTTAAATTTGAACTTTGAAATTTATTAATATACGACATGCATCACGAATATTTAATACGAATAACAAGTATATTAATTAATTATCATAAGTATTATGTACGTAAACACGAATATTAATATACGATAAGTATGTACGTATAATATTAAGAAAACATTAAAGAAAAATAATTCGATATTTAAACACGAGCACATAGTAAATATTTAGAAAGAAAAACAAATATGAAAACACTAAGGGGGTGTTTGGCGTCGGCTAGAAGAGAGGGAAAGGAAGACATGGGCCAAGCCCGACCCATGATATTTTACCAGTTAATTAAATAAGCCACATGGAATTCATAATCACTTTTTACAAGAATTAATCAAAACCCTAACTCTATTGCCTCTCTCTCTCTCTCTCTCTTGCCGCGACACCCTTAGAACCCAAGGAAGAATTTGGTTTTGATCTTTGTTGATACGGTAGTGTGTTCGTGTTCATCCTTATTTAACCCATGCATTCGGTATCTCGAATCCATTTTTCTTTATTTTTTTTTAATTTAATTATGTGTGAACATTAATAATAATGCAAGAACATGTAATTAAATCATGGATTTAACAAGTCTAAAAACAAATAAATGTTTGGGTGTGTTTGTTGTTTCGATTGCAGCCCAACCGAGACCATGAAGGTCTCCACCAGCCGCAAGCAAATGCTGGCGGTGGTGGTGTTGTGGTTGGCAGCCGCTAGGACCAAGACTCACAGTTGGGATCTTAGCCTAGCGGTGGGAACCGAGACCATTTGGGGGTGCTCAGTGGGTACTACACGCAGGCAGGGGGACCCTAGCGTTGGGCTGCGGGTTGTTTGGTTCGGCGGAGCAGCGAGCCGAGAGCCGTAGGCTCTCGGTGAGTTGTTGTAGCTCGGATTGGGTCACGACAGCGAGGCTGCAACCCTCGGGCTGTGGTGCTCGGTTGTGGGGTCTCGTGGTGGGGCTCAGGAACTTAACTTTTTTAAGAACGCGTAAATTAAACCGACATGTAAAATAAGTTATGTTATGTTAAATTAATTAATAGTATTAATTAATGTGTGGTTTATTTAAATAAACTTAGGTTATAATAATTAATTATTTAATTATTCATGAACGTGGATTTAATTAATTAAAACTTAGGTTAAATTAAATAATATCTTTTATGATAAAGTTTAATATCATGAACTATGTAATATTATTAATTAATAATAAACTTATAATAACATAACATGATATTATTAATTAATAATAACCTAAGTATTTATTTATTATTAAACTTTATAATATAATAATACATGATATAAAATAAGCATATAATTAATTATGGAAACTTATTAATTATAGAATTACATTATTTATGAAAACATGATAAATATGGTAATATGATATTTATGGTAATATACTAAATATGGTAACATGTTATTTATGGAAATACATTAAATATGGTAACATACTATTTATAAAAACATTTTAAATATGGAAACTTTCTATTTTTGGAAACTTACTAATTATAGAAACTTTCTATTTTTAGAAACTACTATTTATGGGAACTTACTATTTTTGGAAAGTTACTATATATGGAAACCTGCTATTTTTGGAAAGTTACTATATATAAAAACCTGCTATTTTTAGAAAGTTACTCATTATGTTATAACAAGTATAATAACACTTAAAACATGAAACACATGAATTTAAAACACATGAAACTATAAGAAATACATGAAACTATAAGAAATACATGATTAAAATATGAAACAATAAGACAAGACAAGAACAAGTATAATAAGTATGAACACGTCAAGTAAACCAAATAACAAGTATGTATAAGTAAGATCGACTCTTATTCATGTCCCTTCATTATGTAGCTATTGTGAAGTCGGAGTGATCGTCTACGTTCGTTTTCGTCTTCATTTACTGGACATAAGGTACGGATATTCTGTCCTTCAGTAAGGACATCTTTCTTCCTATATTAGGATTCTCTGTTTGCAGCCATCTATTTTCCCAGTAGTTTAAGTGTTTTAAACACATCAGTATATGTATGATAATTTTAGATTGCCTGAGCTATATACATGCATGTCAGTTTCACCTAGTTATGGAGGTTCCATAAATATAGCACTGGAGGCACCAGTGTTATGACTCTTCTGCGGGAGAGTGATTGCTCGCAGCGTCCCTTACAGTATTTTGGCCTATGTTATTATTATCATGTGGGACGAATGGGTGCATCCTAGGACAAGTAGTATGATTTCATGGTAACTGCGGTGTGTGCCTTGCATCCGTTACAAGAGCTGATCCATCCACTCGTTTTATATATTAATTAGAGGCAGCCCCTTTAATTGCATGACAAGGTCACCCCTTCAAGTATTCATGCACGTGGATATAACATGACCTATATGGGCTCTGGGCATATTTAAAATATAGATTTTCAAGATAAACTAAACATAAGTCTTTTTAGAAAGATAAACTAGTTTCATGAACTTAAACCAGGTTTTCCAAGACATACATTTATTCCGCTGCTATTCATTTCACTTCATTATTTTCTTATGTTTATGCTTTACATTATATGTTATATATCCGCACACTGAGCGTATTGCTCAATCGTATTTCTCTTTCCACATCTCAATACGACAGGTACTAAAGGGCAAAACTAGGAATCCAAGAGTACGTGGATGGAATGAGGCGTCAGCTTTCTTTCATTCTTTAATGCATTTACATACTTTTGTTTTGCTGGACATTATTTAGTCCTTTCCTTACATTCTATACTTATGCATTTCGTGTGTTGAGCTTATTTGGATCCGATGTTTGTTTCCGGATTCTTTTATGGCCATTTAATGTTTTAGACATTTGCCTTGTATGCTTTGATGACATGCCATAATTATCTTGTGATATTCCATTTATCAAAATAGGGTGTTACATCTTCACTCATTATCCTTCTTCAAACCTTTTGGTATGTATTGCCCCCAACTATAGATCAGATCCAACAGGCGAGAAAGAAAATTCCACACTGTTGCTGAGTCATCAGACATATGTTTTTTGGGATTCGTAGAATTTATGTGGATTGTGTTGCCATCTTGCGCGAGTTTTGGCATCATGATGGCGCCGTAGATGTCATTGAAGACTTGTACACTACCGACTTTAGTGTTTTTAGTTTTATAGTAAAATGCAAATTACATTCACGTAGTTTGGGAAATGACCGTTTCACGCATGTGGCCAATACTTCGTGTAATTTTAATCTTTGCATTAGTAAAATGATGCACCACACCTATAGGACGAACGGTGCAAATGTTTTTCGTGTTAATTACCGACGTGAGTGCAAAAGAAAAAGTATTATTGTATTTTTGCTTCTAAAATGATATGCACCTTCATCTTTTTTTTTAAATTAAAAAATGAATTGTTTTCTTACGTTATTTTTCTGTTTAGGACGAAGTATGATGACCTCATTTTTACTTGGTAAATAAAAGTTGTCTACGGATTTTTTATACGTCTTTGTACGTTTTTTTTTCTGTTTTAGCTGAAGTATGGTCTCATATTTTACTTGGTTAAATGAAAATTAATATCCAACATATTATTTTTTCATCCGTTTTCGTCATACGTTATTTTACTTTGAAACAAAATAGGTTTCATACTTTTATTACTTGGTAAAAGTTAAGTTAACTTGTTTCAAATGTTACTTTTCGTTTTCCATGCAGTCGGCATCTTTTTTTTATCTCTTTATTCACAAACGCATCAAAACGAGAAAACGCTTGAATAACTAAAAAAAATAACGTTTTTACTTGGTGAAATAACGTACGAAAACGTATAAGAAATTACGAACGAAAAATTTTACTTGGTAAATAATATATGAAAAACTTTTTCTACAAAAAGTTTATTTTATTTTTACCAAATAAAAAATGAGGTGATGCTTTGGCCTCAAAATGTAAAGTACGAAAAAGATTAATCAATTTTTATATTAAAAAGAACTTTAAAAAATTATAATTTTTTTTCGAAGGCTACCTGCAACGTTTAGTAGGTCGTGATCTTAATTTTTCAGTTTTTTTCTCTCTTGCGACCTAGTGCGACCTATTTGCTCAAACAAGGCGACGTAGTGCGACCTAATTCATTTTTTTTTAAATTTAAATCCTTTTTTCTCTTTATAAATACCACATTTTCTCACACAATGTTCACACACAACTTCCAGTATCTCTCTGTATTTTCACACACACTTTCAGAAATAAAAAATGACATGCTCTTTCCCACACACCGATGACGAGATTAAGGCTATGATTCAGAAACAAATACGTCAACAAAAACGTTGTTACGATCGTGGGTAAGGTCGTTTTGTCTCGACCGAATCCCCAAAACAAGACGAGTCGATCGCGACCGAGTGTCGATAGATACAAATCTCGTCCGTCGCGGGTAGCCTAAAAAAAGGCCAAAGTTTATAAGGCTACCTGCAAAGGTGAGTAGGTCGCGACATTGATTTTTTAGGTTTCTCTCTCCTGCGACCTAGTGCGACCTATTTATCCTAACAAAATGACCTAGTGCGACCTAATTCTTTTTTTTTAATTTTTATATTCAGTAAAATAACATTTTATATTCAATAAAAATAACATTTTATTAAAAAAACATTTTATTCCATACAACACACATCACACTAAATAAAAAACATTACATAAAAAAAACACATTACATAAATTAAAAAAACATTACGAAACATAATAATAATTTTTAAGTTGTAAAACATCAAAACTTAAACTCTTCTATTATCGAAGTGTCGCATTTCAATGGTGCTACAATGGGGACTTTGTTTCAAAATTTCCCAACATTCACTGTATTCAAAATCCATATGACGAAGAGTGTGATATTTAAGTGCGGCTTCTTGATAAAGAGTATCTTCTGAAGTCCCAGCCGGATGTCTACGTACAACGTAATTGTAAATCGCAGTAAATTGACCAACTTTAGGACGAATCGAATTTTTCCATTTGCTGATAATTGAGTCATAACCTCTTTTTCGCTCACCCATTTCTTGATAAAATAACTCACGTACCCCTTCCCAAAACCCTTTCCCCTTATGAGATCGACCACTGGAATTCTCCGTAGCGTCTATCCAAGCTTTACACAAAGCTACCGCCTCTTCGGTAGTCCACATAATTTATGTTATATTTAGTCTTTATGTTTGCCTAAGTTATGTCTAGGGATTAAGAGTCGAGTAGCCTAAGAGATAAGAATAAAGGTCGGTTGGCAATGTCTAAGCCCAACCCGACCCGGAGTCATTGTAAGAGTCGGTTCCCCCTTATCTCTATAAAAGGAGGTGAGGGGGAAAAGAACAAGCACGTCATTCTTTCAATACTAATCGTAATCGGTTAGGGATAGTACCTTGTGGGCGTCGCTTTATCTTTTCTGTCGATTCTGTTGTGTGTGTGTTCTTCATAGATCGATATTCCGCATCTAGTAATCAGGGTTGTAGGGATTAAACCCTACAAGTGGTATCAGAGCTCGGTTCATCGAGATCTGTTGGTTTCTAGGATCGATCGTGAAGTGGGTGTTTTTGTTGATCGGGTTTAGATCGACAAGGGAGCAGTTTGCATCGCCAGAAAAGGGTTCTTGATCTTCGGTTATTCTCTGCCATTTTTGTTATCAGTGGTGGCTGGTTGGAGGCTGGATAATAACGAAGAAGAAGGGGTTGATGTTTGGGCATATAAAAGTCAACAAATACTACAAAGGGTTTTAAAAACCGGGGTTTGTATTGGGCCTAAGTTTTTGGGCTAAACTTGATTAATTTGTTTTTATTTTGTTCTGTATTAAATAAAATAAAAGGATTTATTTTGTAGTATTTTAACACAAGGGGACTTCGTAATTCGTGATTGTGAGGTTTAACGTGTCAAAAGGTTTAGCGAGTTACCGAAGGGATTTTGTCGGTTTGTGATAGTGAGGTTTATCACAAGGTTTAACAAATCAACAAAGGAATTAAAGAATGACGGGAGCCAAGTATGACATCGAGAAATTCGATGGAACTGGTGATTTCGGGTTATGGAGAATCAAGATGCATGCTTTATTAATCCAGGACAGATGTGAAGCAGCTCTGGAAGTTTTACCCGCAAATATGGAAGCTGAAGAGAAATCTAAGCTTGACAAGAAAGCTCACATTGCCATGATTTTGTGTTTAGGTAACAAGGTCCTGAGAGAGGTTATCGGGGAGACGAATGCAGCGGGGGTTTGGTCAAAGCTCGAGTCTTTGTACATGACAAAGTCATTGGCCAACAAGTTGTACCTGAAGAAGGAGTTGTATACATTCTACATGCCGACTGGACGAAAGATTTCCGAGCATATAGATGAGTTCAACAAAATCGTTCTTAATTTAGCAAATATTGAGGCAAAATTCGAGGATGAAGATCTTGCTTTATTGTTACTCACTTCTTTACCAGCATCATACGAACACTTTGTGGATACCTTGCTTTATGGACGGGAAGCTTTGACTTTGGAGGACGTGATGGCCACACTAAATTCAAAGTAAATCAAAGAAAGTTCCAAGGCGAAGGGGGATGATGGTGAAGGGTTATACGTGAGGGGAAGAACTGATCCCAGAAATTCGTATCAATCAAGGGGAAAGTCAAGATCGAAGTCTCGAGGTGGAAGACTCAAATGCTTTATTTGCCAATCTGAGGAGCACTTGAGAAGAGATTGTCCGAAGAATAATCGCAAGAAGTCAAAAGGTTACTGAAATTGAGATTTTGCTAGGTTAAAAAATTCGTTTCTCGGTATCTTCTCGAATTGATCACTGGTTAATTGTGCGACTCAGTTGTTCTTGGTGAATCAAATAAAGGGGGTGTCGTTGTCTAAAACTAATGAAAAATAAAGTCTTGGAAAGATAAAAATAAAGACGGTAAAAGAAACAATGACAAATAAGAACTTGGCGAAAAGTAAATGACGGGAAATTAAAAGGGAAATAAAGTAAATAACGCGAACTAAAACTTAAACTAAAAGGAAAGGCAAGTAAAAGTGCAAATAAGGAAAAAGGCGGGAAAAGTAAAGCTTAAAACTAAAAACTGGAAAACACTCATTCGGAATAAAACAGTTCATCCGGAATATGTCACTTATCCGGAATAAACTAGTTGATTCGGAATAAGGCTTTGATCCGGAATAAAAAAGGGAAAAGAGGTTGATTCGGAATAAGGAGTTTGATCCGGAATATTTGATCATTCTACATGAAACACTCTATCCGGAATAAATTAACATTCCGAATGAAGGACTATATCCGGAATAAATTAGCATTCCGAATGAAGGACTCTATCCGGAATAAATTAACATTCCGAATGAAGGACTCTATCCGGAATAAATTAGCATTCTGAATGAAGGACTCTATCTGGAATAAATTAATATTCCGAATAAAAGACTCTATCCGGAATAAATAAAACTAGTGATGATCCGGAATAAAAATAAAAGGTATTGGTTCAGAATAAGCTACTGATTCGGAATCTGGGCAGCAATATGAATACGAAGAACACTGAAGAAGAACAAGTCACGAATCTAGACAAATCTAACCAAATCAAACCAAAAGATTAAACCAAAACAACCACAAATGAACAACTAATCAATACCAATCAAACCCAATCAATAACACTAACAATCAGAATCAAAATAATAAAAACCCACTTGATTGAAAACCATAAAAATAAAAGAACATAAACATTAAGATTAATCAAGAAAGGAAGATGAGAGATTAACACTGAAAGTAAAGATTAACAACAATTAAAAGTGAACTTACTTGAATTAAAAGGAATTTAAAGGTGCATGACAATTAAGGAAAATGACATGAAATTAAGAAGCAATTAATTAAAATGGTGGAAGAAATGGGTTGTCAATCCACCCAACAACTACAAATGAAATGAAAATCATCTATTTATAGTGGATTAGGAAGGTGCTTAGTGGAAGCTTCCTCCCTCTTTCTTCTTTCTCTAATTAACCTTTAGTCCTTAATCTTCTTAATACTTCGACTTTTGACTATGTCTCGGGATTAATAAACTCGTCTTGTAATTTCTTCAATAAATTAGACTTGAGTTCTTCGGCTTTTAGTAAACTTCCGTCTTTTGACTTTTTCTTCGATAAATCTTAGAACTGGTCTTGGACTTCCGTTCTTTTTGCACTCTTGACTTCGTCTTTCGTCTTTTTCTTCGATAAAAGCCTGTAAAATCCCGTGTTTTCTCCCCTTTTCATAATTTGATCCTAAATCACAACAAAAACACAAACCACGCATAATTCCGACATAAACGACATAAAATACACGTTTTGGCTTGGTTATTATTGCAATTAAGTGGTAAAAGGATGGGTGTTTTCACACCTATCAAATCCCCTACACTTGACCATTGCAATGTCCTCATGCAATGCATTAGTTACAAAGCACGATTACACTTTTCATCATAATCAATCCGTCTTGGCCTTTATTAAAGAGATAGAAAATTACGAAACAAGTAAAGAAATAAAAAACATACCTTGTGGTTTTGAAAATGTCATGAATGATCATCATCCTCAAGTTTTCACTTTCTCCAAACCAAGCTTAAAAACGAGATCATTGTAATTATAAGTCAGCAAACTAACACGAACTCATGTGGGCCAATTATTCACTTAGACTCCCTTATTCCTAGGTGTATCTCTTATATTTTATTGTTGTCTTGAATGATCACGAAGATGCATTGTTGACTTATTTCGATAGTTATTAAGTCTGAAAATAAAGTGAGACGATTTAATCAATAGTTAGCTAAAGGACAAAATCTTTTAAAACTGCTTCTCGGGACCTCATAAAGTTCGTATCTTGGCATAACTCGCTTCGCGATTTGAGACCTTTCTCGGACCGATATTTGGCAGCGACTTTATACTTCAAACCTTGAGAGACGTTCATGAAATAATGGTCTTCTCTTCATAATAGGAATTTCTTCACTTGAAGTTTTGAGAGATTCTTCATCTTTGGACCACGACTTCTTCATTTTTCTCCAATCTTTATTTTGGACTTTGATATACAACGATCCGCCTTCTTTTTGGACTTGGATCTATTTATCCTCATACCTTGCTAGGGCCTTTTTGGATAGACTTCTCCATGATCTTTTGGGAGTATTTGCTTTTCGTCATGTGTCTCGATCCTTCATATTGATCTTTGATAAATGATTCTTCACATCACTTGGGATCTTTAGCAACAAAATGTAGCCCTCATGTCTTGTTAGGACCTTTTCGGACTCGCCAATCTTCGCATCCCGCTTCAATAAGTTATGCCTTGGCTATGAACTCTAATCCATACCGAGCAACTTTTAAACGATCTTGGGCTAGAAGCTAAGTAACTTTTCAAATCGTACAACCTTATTTATTGCAGATAAATTTATTAGCAAGCGATGGGAGAATAGGCTTATAATTAACTCACATAAATTCACGAAAGAATACCAAACTTATAATTGACTCTATCATCTCTCGTTCTCCACAGTTTAAAATCTCAAGGAATGAGACTCGTGGATGCTTAGCCTATTAAATCAAAGTTTCAGGTTTTTGAGTCGTCTATAGGATCTTGCAAATTCTTAGACTCTTTCAAGTTTAGAAAACGCATTTTAAAGTTCCCTTGATAAACGACTCTCTAGGATAAATTATAGGAACTTGCGAAAAGTTCTTGTTCTTAACCCGGGAGAGTTAAGACTTTCGCGTTTTATAGCTCCCTATATAAAAGCCTAGCAAAACTTGACTTAAACACGTTAAGGATACTAGCTAGAGTAAACTTAGATAAGTAAACTCGGGTTGAGTCAAAAGATTCACAACGTTTGAAAATTAAAACCGCTTTATTAAAAATTTATTCTAATAAGAAAGAAAATAACTATACAAAGGTAAAACTAATAGGCCAAAATAGATCAAAAATTTTGAAAAATGTCGAAAAATTGATTTTCTGGTTAAAATAAGGACAAATACAAGGAAAAGACCACTTAACTTCGATAGAAGTCTCCTACACTTAATATAAACATTGTCCTCAATGTTTAAGCATGTGGGAGTAAACTCCCCTACACTTAGGACATTGTGCACGTTGTTTAAATCGCGCTAAGGAGAAGACAACTAAAGAGATTCCTATTTTAATATTGGAAAATATAAAATAGTGAATCGAAAAGAGTTTAGGATAGAACTGGGAAGACGGGAACACGGAATCACGGTTCGTCAGAAGTCATCAAGAGTGTGTCTTTGAAGCTCTAATCCTTGCAAATGATAAGAAAGAAAACAAGAAACACCAACGGGGCTCCCCCTACACTTATGGTGAAAACAGGTAAAGATAGAAAGATAATTGGGTTGCCTCCCAAAAAGCGCTTGTTTATATTAACCGAGTCACGAGCCTGACTCGTCCCTGAATTAAATGGTCCATGGGGAAGCCTCGAATGTAGTACCGGGATCAAAGACCTTGTCCTCGTTCCCGTAGGACATTAACAAAGGAGAGGCGGGGGGGGGGGGGGGGGGTAAGTCTTAAATGGGAGAAAAGTCCTTTCAACATACGAGAAGTATGTGAAATCAAGATCCACGGGAGGTGGGGTGGGTAAAGTAAGCACATTGTCATCCCCCAAAGACAATGGATGCTGAGCACTTGGCAAAGCCGTAATGTTATCAATCATGAAATAGTGCATGTCACCTCCCGGGTCAAAGCACTCATCCTCCGTAATAGTGGCTAAAGGGGAGGATGAAAGGTGCTCGGGAGGGGGACTTGGGACAATACCTTCCTGCAGCAAATTATCAAAAATAATATCCCCCTCCGTGTCATCATCATCAATACCCGGAGGTATTGAGTGAATGTCGATTTCTTCCAGCAATGGGTCATTATCTTCAACGGGAGGAATAGATGGAGGTAAAGACTCGGAAAGAGGAGGAGAAGTCAACTCTTCGATTTGAGCAATAAGAAGATGCACTTTCCGTAATCTGTCGCGGAGAATCACGTCTTCCACCTCATCTTCAAGAGCAAGTTCATCGGTGAACTTCTCGTAAGCCAGAGAGAATAAATTGTCATCGCCCGCATCTCCCGGTGGAGATTGAGAAATTTCAAAAGTGAAATTCTCATAGCGTGGAGAAAAATCGTCATCATTAGGATCGACCTATTCCGTAAGAGCAACGTCGTCCTCAGATTCCATAGCAGTAGGCATGGCACAAACCTCATCATCATATAATTTAAGGCCAAAATCACTACTCTCACTCAATGAATCATCATCCTTAGACGCATTAGGAATATCGAGAGTAGGAGCAGCAACTTCAGTAGATGGGTCGAGAGCGTAGACATCATCGTCGTCATCATCATCATAATAGACGGGACCATTCCAATTAGGAGTGACATAGTCGGCTAACTCTTCCTTGATAACCTTCACATCTTTAAGAAGCTCACGAAGCAAATTTTGTTGTTCATCTCCCCGAGTATGTTCAATTAAACCAATTCTATCCCACGCTGTAATTAAACATTTTGGTGTAGAAATGAAGGGAAAACGACCGAATTGGCTCAGAAAGGTATTGGTGGTTTTCAAGGTTTCGTCCACATCAAGCAAAGGTTGCCTTTCCCGATGCAAGTCAGCTCGAATTTGAGCTAAACTTTCTAGAACATGGTTCAAAGAAGTGAGTTGTTGGTCAAGACTAATTTGCTGAGAGGATTGATGATTGAGGGTGTGAGGTGGGGGCTCAAAGTTATACACACTGGGATGATAGCACAGAACTTTCTCAAAGACTTGCGACGGATCACAAGAAGAAGCATCGTGAGGGCCCCCCACAAATATAGCACCATGGGTATGGAGAAAAATTTGGTGAGTTTTGTGGATAGCTATTTCTATTGTCATAATTGTAACCCGGTTCTTGCCCGTAATCATACGGGTATCAAACCGGACACGAAACATGCCAATGATAATCGCTTCCACAATAGATGCAAGGGGGAATAGGAGGTGGATTAGAAAAGGACGAATTAGTCGAGTTGCACAACGGACAAAATCCGAATTGGGTATAGTCAATATCGTTTCCGCACTGCTCACATGTACACCATTGACATGAGTCGTTCCTGTATAATCGTCTCCCACACCCGACACAATGGACATAAGAATCCATAAAGAAAAATATATAAGCAAGAAGAATATTTCATGTGCAAAACTTTGAAAAAGAAATGCTTTTTATGATTTTTCAAATGTTTTTGGATTTTTTGAAATTTTTTGACACGAGAAATAACGTTCACGAGTGAACGGATCTCAAAAGCCAACGCGTCTCTCACAAAAAACCGTTAATCCTCACGAAAAGAGCCGGCAGCGGCGCCATTTGAAATTGAGATTTTGCTAGGTTAAAAAATTCGTTTCTCGGTATCTTCTCGAATTGATCACTAGTTAATTGTGCGACTCAATTGTTCTTGGTGAATCAAATAAAGGGGGTGTCGTTGTCTAAAACTAATGAAAAATAAAGACTTGGAAAGATAAAAATAAAGACGGTAAAAGAAACAATGACAAATAAGAACTTGGCGAAAAGTAAATGACGGGAAATTAAAAGGGAAATAAAGTAAATAACGCGAACTAAAACTTAAACTAAAAGGAAAGGCAAGTAAAAGTGCAAACAAGGAAAAAGGCGGGAAAAGTAAAGCTTAAAACTAAAAACTGGAAAACACTCATTCGGAATAAAACAGTTCATCCGGAATATGTCACTTATCCGGAATAAACTAGTTGATTCGGAATAAGGCTTTGATCCGGAATAAAAAAGGGAAAAGAGGTTGATTCGGAATAAGGAGTTTGATCCGGAATATTTGATCATTCCACATGAAACACTCTATCCGGAATAAATTAACATTTCGAATGAAGGACTCTATCCGGAATAAATTAGCATTCCGAATGAAGGACTCTATCCGGAATAAATTAACATTCCGAATGAAGGACTCTATCCGGAATAAATTAGCATTCCGAATGAAGGACTCTATGCGGAATAAATTAATATTCCGAATAAAAGACTCTATCCGGAATAAATAAAACTAGTGATGATCCGGGATAAAAATAAAAGGTATTGGTTCAGAATAAGCTACTGATTCGGAATCTGGGCAGCAATATGAATACGAAGAACAGTGAAGAAGAACAAGGCACGGATCTAGACAAATCTAACCAAATCAAACCAAATCAAACCAAAAGATTAAACCAAAACAACCACAAATGAACAACTAATCAATACCAATCAAACCAAATCAATAACACTAACAATCAGAATCAAAATAATTAAAACCCACTTGATTGAAAACCATAAAAATAAAAGAACATAAACATTAAGATTAATCAAGAAAGGAAGATGAGAGATTAACAATGAAAGTAAAGATTAACAACAAATTAAAGTGAACTTACTTGAATTAAAAGGAATTTAAAGGTGCATGACAATTAAGGAAAATGACATGAAATTAAGAAGCAATTAATTAAAATGGTGGAAGAAATGGGTTGTCAATCCACCCAACAACTACAAATGAAATGAAAATCATCTATTTATAGTGGATTAGGAAGGTGCTTAGTGGAAGCTTCCTCCCTCTTTCTTCTTTCTCTAATTATCCTTTAGTCCTTAATCTTCTTAATACTTCGACTTTTGACTATGTCTCGGGATTAATAAACTCGTCTTGTAATTTCTTCAATAAATTAGACTTGAGTTCTTCGGATTTTAGTAAACTTCCGTCTTTTGACTTTTTCTTCGATAAATCTTCAGAATTGGTCTTGGACTTCCGTTCTTTTTGCACTCTTGACTTCTTGACTTCGTCTTTCGTCTTTTTTCTTCGATAAAAGCCTGTAAAATACCGTGTTTTCTCCCCTTTTCACAATTTGATCCTAAATCACAACAAAAACACAAACCACACATAATTCCGACATAAACGACATAAACTACACGTTTTGGCTTGGTTATTATTGCAATTAAGTGGTAAAAGGATGGGTGTTTTCACACCTATCAGTTACTTTAAGAAAGATAATCAACCAAGCTCCAGCGGTTTGATTTACGACGATTCTGATGTGATGATGGTGATGAGTGTAGAAAGACTGCAAGACTGGATCATGGATTCAGGAGGTTCATATCACATGTCACCCATGTTAGATGTATTTTTTGATTTTCTGGAATGCGATGGGGGCAGCGTACTGTTGGGAGACAACAGAGAGTGCAAGATCATGGGTATTGGCAAGGTAAAGGTACAACTAAAAGATGGGTCAAGTTTTGTGTTACACAATGTCAGGTATATTCCTGAATTGAAAAGAAACTTGATATCGCTGGGATTTCTTGAAAAAGAGGGATATACCGTAAAATTGCAGTCGGGCAAAATCAGTGTGATTAATGGTTCTAGGGTTATTATATCTGGAACCAGAAGGGAGAACTGTGTACTCTTTGGATGGCCATGCATTGGTCGGTGAGCTTAATGCTGGTGTTGAAGAAAAAGACAGTCTTGTGTAGGTTTGTCATAAAAGACTAGGACATATCAGTGAGGCGGGGCTACACGTGCTGGAAAAGTAGGGTTTGTTTGGCAAGAAGAGTCTAGGTAAGCTCGATTTTTGTGAGAATTGTGTTCTGGAAAAGTCACATCTAGTCAGTTTCGGTGTAGGAAGGCACACTACTCTGGGAGTGATACACTATGTTCATTCAGACTTATAGGGTCCGTCTCAGGTGGAATCATTGGGAGGTAAGAGGTATTTCTTATCTATAGTTGATGATTATTCCAGGAGGGTATGGGTTTATGTTCTCAGCTTCAAACACGAAGCATTTGGGAAGTTCAAAGAGTGGAAGCAGTTAGTAGAGAATCAGACTGGGAGGACGGTTAAGAAGGTTATGACGGATAATGGTCTTGAGTTCTATAACCGGGAGTTTAATCAGCTATGCACTGAGAGTAGGATTGCTAGACATTTGACAATTGCCGGGATGCCGCAACAGAATGGGTTAGCAGAACGGATGAGCATAACTCTCATGGACAAGGTACGCTATTTATTAATACAGTCTGGATTGCCCAAGACCTTCTGGGCGGAAGCGACATGTACGGCCGCATATCTTATAAATAGGTCACCATCGACGGCGATTGAGAAGAAGACACCTATGGAGATGTGGTCGGGACATCCTAGTGATTATGGGATGTTGAGGGTTTCCGGCTATGTCGCGTATTCACACGTTAAACAAGGTAAGCTCGAGCCGAGAGCGGTAAAATGCGTTCTTTTGGGGTATCCTGAAGGTGTGAAGGGGTACAGACTATATAGGCCTGATAATGAATCACCTAAATTAGTCACAAGCAAGAACGTAGTCTTCAATGAAAGTGTCATGTACAAAGACACGTTGAAGGATACTAGTGCAGGTAAAGATAAGTCTGTTGAGGAATTACAGGTTGAGGTGGAACTGGAGAGGTTAAATAATCATACGCCTGAGGAAGACCAGACAGGTCAGGAAGATCAAACAGTTCAGGAAGATCAGACAGATCAGGAAGACCAGACGGATCAGGAAGATGGCTATGATGAAGGTACAGGGGTTCAAGAAATTGATCATCCACCGAATCTCATAGATTATCAATTGGTTTGAGATAGAGAGCCAAGGACAAGAACGAAACCGGCAAGGTTTGGGGATGAGAGTAATATGGTTGCTTACGCGTTTGCTGCAGCAGAGGAAGAAGATACTCATGAACCATTGACATACCAGGAAGCAGTTGCTTGTGAGGATAGTTCTAAGTGGAAAGCTGCTATGAAAGAAGATATGGATTCTCTGAAGAAGAACAAGACCTGGATGTTAGTAGATCATCCAGCTGGGCAAAAGCTGGTGAGCTGCAAATGGCTGTACAAAATAAAGTAAGGGATTGAAGGTGTTCAGAAGCCTAGGTACAAGGCAAGGTTGATGGCTCGTGGATTCACACAAAGAGCAGATACTGATTACAATGAAGTATTTTCGCCGGTAGTTCGACACACGTCTATTCGGGTTATACTTGCATTGACCGCGCGTAAAGATTATGAGCTGGAGCAGCTTGATGTAAAGACAACGTTTTTACATGGAAATCTTGAAGAAGTGATCTACATGAGGCAGCCACTGGGATTTGAACAAGGTAACAAGGTATGTTTGTTAAAGAAATATCTTTATGGTTTGAAGCAGTCACCTAGGCAATGGTACAAGAGGTTTGATGAGTATATGCTGAGCTATGGGTTTAAGCGTAGCAGTTACGAAAGCTGCGTATATTACAAGAGTTATGCACCAGGGGAGTATATCTATCTATTGTTATATGTAGACGATATGCTGATTGCTTGTAAAAGCAAGGCTGAGATCGCGGTTACCAAGTCTTTGATTAAAAGGGAGTTCGACATGAAAGAGCTCGGGGAAGCAAATAGGATTCTTGGTATGGAGATCGTCAGGGATCGGAGTCGCAAGATTATGAGGGTGTCATAATCCGGGTACGTTTCTAAAGTTTTAAACAGGTTTAGAATGGACAATGGGGAGTCGGGTTCATACATCATTGGATGGGAAATTCAAGTTGTCGTTGAAAGATTGCCCAGTTAGGGATTGTGATGTTGAAAGAATGAGTAAGGTGCCGTATGCTAATGCGGTTGGGAGCTTAATGTACTTGATGGTGTGCACGAGGCCAAACATAGCGTATGCAGTAAGTGTAGTTAGCAAATATTTGGCAAATCCGGGTGAACTCCATTAGGAAGCAGTGAAGTGGATTATGAAATATTTGTAGGGCACTGTAAACGTCGGTTTGGTATATGGGACAAATCGTGGCAACCATGTAGACGTAACAGGTTTTGTTTATTCAGACTACGCTAAGGATCCGGATAAAGGTAGGTCTCTCACTGGTTACGCATTTTTAGTACAGGGATGTGTTGTAAGATGGAAAGCAACGCTACAACACGTGGTGGCTCTTTCAACTACAGAGGCAGAGTATATGGCCCTTACGGAGGCTGTGAAGGAAGCTATTTGGCTAAGGGGACTCTTTGAAGAGTTGGGCGTGAAGCTCAACACTTTTGCGATTAATTGTGATAACCAAGGCGCGCTTCACTTATCGCGGAATCATGTTTTTCATGAAAGAACTAAGCACATCAATGTGCGCTATCACTTTATCAGAGAAGTCTTGGAAGCAAAGACGGTTGAAGTTCTGAAGGTGGGTACTGAACACAATGCTGCGGATGCCTTGACGAAGGTGGTACCTGGACGTAAGTTACAACACTTCTTGAAGTTGTTGAGTGTTGGGATACGCTAATATAAAGTCTAAGATGGAAATTGTTATATTTAGTCTTTATGTTTGCCTAAGTCGTGTCTAGGGATTAAGAGTCGAGTAGCCTAAGAGCTAAGAATAAATATCGGTTGGCAATGTCTAATCCCAACCCGACCCGGAGTCATTGTAAGAGTCGGTTCCCCATCATCTCTATAAAAGGAGGTGAGGGGGAAAAGAACAAGCACGTCATTCTTTCAATACTAATCGTAATCGGTTAGGGATAATACCTTGTGGGCGTCGCTTTATCTTTTCTGTCGATTATGTTGTGTGTGTGTTCTTCATAGATCGATATTCCACATCTAGTAATCAGGGTTGTAGGGATTAAACCCTACAATTTGAGAAGTCATTATTTTTGATGGTATAAAAATATGAAATTTGGAGAATTGTAAGTTTAATGTGTATGAAAAATGGTTGAATAAATAGGGCATTTACAGGGGCGGAGCCAGAAAGTTCGGGTGGGGGTCAAAAATTGATATTTATATAAACTACACTATAAATGGTTCATAAGGGGTCAAATTTAAAAAAAACCCGAAAAATTTTCGAAAATTTACATTACCATATTTTCGCTAGGGGGTCACATGATCCTCTTGACCCCCTTCCCTCCGCCTCTGGGTATTTATATAAATAGAAGGTAAAATTAAAAAAAAAAAAGTTTTTCTTTTTTTCACAAACACACAAACACAAACACAAACACAACCACAAACACAAACACATCACAAACTTTTCCAATGGCTAGTTAATAAGTCGTGAGTAGAGTCAATTTCAGTCGACCAAGTCATGGCGACCGAATCGCTACAACAAGACAACTCGATCGCGACCTAATGATGATCGAGAGAATTTGCTCCCGTTGCGGGTAGCCTAATACACACTCTTGTAAAACAAAAGACATACTTTTCATGTTACATTAGTATTTATTACTCCCTCCGTCCTAAATTACTTGTCCAATTTTGAATTTTGTATTCGACTTTGACTGTAAATTACTTTTTGTGTGTTGTATACTACTTAATGCAAAAAATATGTATGGATTGAGTTATAAATGTATTTTCATTAGTATAATTTTTATTAAATATTATATAACAATAAAATAATAATTTACGGTCAAAGTTAAATAAAAAAGTCAAAAGTGGACAAGTAAATTAGGACGGAGGGAGTAGTATTTAATGAGAAGTTTTTTTACTATTCGTCTTTAAGGATGTATTGTACTACGCAGGGCTGACTTGGCCAAGTGCAAAGTTTACATTAAATTGGCAAAGTTGTTTTACTATTCGTCATCACGATCTCCTATGGAACAAGTAATTTACATTAAATTTTTATTAAATTACTACATTATTAACTCTTAATTAATATTAATAATTTGAGTTAAATTTGCAGGATGATGATTTTGCTGGACCAAACCCTAAAAAAATTGCTCCAGGTATCCATTAATTAATACACTCCTTTGTTTAAGCTTATATATTTCAGAAGCCTCAATTTTCTGGCTTATTTTGGGATTTACGGGGTTATATAGAGGGCGTGTTTGTTTCGGCTTATTATATAGCCGCCTTATGGCTAATTTGATTTTGGGCTTATGTTTTTTAACCTCCCTTTTTGTGGCTTATTTTGAAACTTTCCGCCTTATACAAGTATGTCATAATGAACTAAGTTCATTATGTCATTATCAACTTGTATAAGCCGGAAAGTGTCAATATAAGCCACAAAAAGTGAGCTTATCAAACATAAGCCCAAAACCAAATTACCCATAAGCCCGCTATATAATAACCCCCTAAGTCCACAAGTCTCAACATAAGCCGATAAATTGGAGCTTATGAAATATAAGGCGAAATCATGTAAGCTAAAACAAACACCCCCTTAACGGGGTGTTTTTAAAGCTTTAGTTTTCGGCGTATGAGCTTATGTGGTTTCGGCTTATGTTTCATAGGCTCATTTTTTTCGCCTTAATTTGAAACTTGTGGATAAGTTTATTATGATATAATGAACTTATATAAAACTTATAAGTTTCAAAATAAGACGCAAAAAATGGGCTTATGGAAATTAAAACTTATGAAATACCATTTTAGTTTTGATGATTTTTGTAATGTGGTTTTTTGATAGGTAGTAAGAGAGGGTTTGGTGATATTGATGACCAAGATGATGATCTTTTCGGCTCCAAAAAGGTTACTTATTTACTTTTTATCAACTTAGGGTTTAGGTCGTAAAAGTAGAATGTACTTTTTTTTTTAGCTGTTGATTGTGGTTTTTGACAATTAGGGTATGTTGCGTAGCTAGCGTTTAGGAGCGTTTTAAAGCAACTAGTGGACAGCGTTTTTGCACGTTGGAAACAAGCAATAGGCATTCCTACTTTTTTTTTGTTACCCTAGGTTTCGGAGTTGACATTGCGAGCCGACTAATCCCAGAGCGACTACCCTTTTATAGATAGCCCGGAAGGGGATTATTTTTCTCCCCGTTGGATTCGAACCCTTGACCTTCACTTCGGAATATTCTTACCACTGGGTCAACCCTTGTGGTTACTTTCCTACTTTTTTCTAAACGCTCCAAATCAAAATGCTAACTAGCATTTCCACTTAGGCTTGTTAGTTATGATTGTAAAGCTGTGTTACAAAACGACTACTGCCACTACTACTTTTGTTTTCGACCACTGCTTATTGCGCTACTGCTCATTGCCCTGCTGCTTATTGCACAAGCTATTATTGCCAAACATACTCATAAACTAATTGATACCTCACGCGTTACCACAGACACAAAGCTTGGAGTGGTGACATCATGGTTGCTTGTACCTATATACCAGAATTGAAGAGCCCTTTCACATTTTAGTAATGATAGTCATTTAGCCTTTCGATTAATACCAATGCACTTTTCCATAGAATAGCAATGTACCTTTCTACATGTCTCACCTAGGTATGTCACGTCCCATTATGTTACAAAATTTTAATAGCTTCTCTCATATGCACATCTTAGTGACGTGTCAAATGTGACACTTGTCATTAGAATGTGCAAAAGTTGGAACGTTAAATGGTAATGTTTTTGTTCACACTTCACATAGTGAGGTCGGACTTGAAGAAAAGTACATTGCTATTGTATCGCCAAAATTAATGTACAAAGTTTTCCATTCAAATTATGTAAAATAATTGCAGTAAAATGTAATATACTTTCAAGCTGTTCTAAACTGTATAGTATGAGTAGGATTCATATATTGATGTAATTAAGTCATGTTTATGCTTAACCATTTTCATAACTGAATATGCATTGGGAAACTGTTCAATATGTGTATTTTGATATGTGTATGAATAATAAATGGGTAACCGACCTTATGGCAGCCCCCACCGATCTGTCCTACGGGAGAGGTAAATTGCTTAACATCATGATTGAAGAGACACACTGGCAGGATTTGAACTCATGGTCACTGCTTTAGGCTGATGTTCTTTGTAGGTGTCAAATTTGCAAAGCAAACTTGAACTTTAGACGGGAGGATATGGTTTACTCATTGTGTATTCGGATTATCTAGAATGAGTATTTCTTATTTCTTAAAGGTCAGTTATGTAAAAGTCAATGAGAATACTTAGGTTGTTTGTTCGTATATCCTAGACCAATATTGGAAATTTTGCCTTAAAACTACTAGTTAACATTGTTGCGGTTCTATTATATACCTTATGGGTTATTGGAATAGGAATTTTTAACCTTTAATCCACAATCCAAGGGAGTTAGAGTAACGGGACTTTGATGTGTGAGGTAGCATTTGCCTTAAGCGATTGGAGTCACAGGAAACAATTAAAGATGCATGTTAGTTGTTACAGTATGTAAGAAGAATCAAATTTCAGTCATGATTGCCTCTTTGGCTACGTGCAAAAAACTTGATAAGGAGATGTTGCATTAAGTGAAATAAACACGATGATGTGCCACAAAATTTTAAGTGAATGTCTTGTCGTTTGGAAGAATTCGACCATAGAACCGGAGATTACTTAAGAAGAATTATGAACCCACAAACCTGAATTTTAAGTGACCGTCTCATTTGTCTCTCGTTATAGTTTTTAAATTAAATAATGGATGTATCAAGATACGAAAGCTGACACCCTAATAAAAAGGGAGTTAACCTGGTTGCAAATGATGCGTCGTTCATCAATCCCTCGTTTTTGGCCAGGATGTAAAAATGGACACCCGATTGGCAACCAGATGAATTACATCACCACAGCTGTCTAGCTCACTGGCTTATGAAGATCTGTATATTGTTTTTTTTAAGTGTTCAAGCTACTTTTCATAAATGCATGCCTCTTATGTCCCTGGTTTCTCATTGCTTTTTGAAAATATATAGTTCTCAATAAGTGCGGGATAACTAGCTTGTTACTTAGGTCTGCGGACTAAATAAATACATATATTCAGCCACAGAGAATACGAGTTCTCTGAATATAATCCAATCATCATTCTCGGCCACTTGTTTCTGTATTTTGGATAAAAGTTGGTGTAGCTATTATGGATTGCAAACTTGATTTGATGTTTTATGCTGGAAGCTTTTTCATCCTGCTACAAAAATGACCTCACAAACCTGTTTCTGATTATGTTACTAAAGAAATGCAAGCTTTACCACGGTCTTAGGGACAGCGGAATACTAAGATTGTTGCAAAATGCAGTGTGTGAATGCTTGATCTCGCATTGGAATTGTTATGTGTTATCTAATTTCCACTTCATAGTTTACTCCTTAGTTTACTTGATCATTAAGCTGATGTTTGCAATTACTTCGCTTACATCTCAGGCAAACATTAAAGTAGAAGAAACTGCACCAGGTGCGGCAACTGGGATGATTTTATCTCTCCGTGAAAGGTATCATTAAACATAATTTCTTCAACATCTTGTTAACTAAGGTTATGGTGTATAACTAAAACTTGCATTTGGATCAAACATAAACCCTTTCCATTTTTGTGCTTATGTCTTTTGTAGTCTCCAGAGCTGTCAGGATACTCTTGCAACGTGCCAAGTATGTATTAACTTATCTTTTATCATGTCTTTGTTATTTCCATGACTTCCATTATCATAAGAGATGACAATCCAGTTACTAATGCATACAACCTCTTGTTTTATTTAAAAATTTATAATTGTAATAGTCTATATTCTACTAGTGCTCTAGTTATTGACTAAAAATAAGGGGAAGAAAAATGCTTGCGGTCAACCCAGTCCAACCATATCCCTTTCCACTCCTGCTGCAATCGCCCATTTTAACATGTACGGCCATACAACCCACTAATTCATCTTGCCATCTATAATTATCAAACAAAGAGTCATTTGACATCTGAAATACTTGTGTAATGCCTTTAATGTGAAGTTGACAATTTCCTTGCATAGTGGGGTTGCATTTAAATTTATATACATGGTGGTATTTTGGTTATAGTCAGATCTTGAAGGAGCAAAGGCAGAAGTTCAAAAATGGCATTCTGCGTTTGAGAAGGAGTCTTTCATTCCTCCCGGCTTATCAGTTGGTTAGTTTTTTGAAGCCACTGAAAAGATATTCATGCCATGATACAATGTATTAGTTGTTGAGAATTTTAAAAAATAATGCTTACCAATGTTTTCCCTGTATGCAGAACCCAGAGTGGTAGTTAATTATCTCCGTAACTTGAAATCATCTGACGAATCACTTCGAGAGCAGGTTTGGTGTAAACAAGCTTATGCCTTTTTTGGTGGAAAGCGTATAATCTTGTATTGATCCATGTTGTATTACTAATTTCAGTTAGACAAATCAAAGAAAAAGGAAGCTGTGTTTATAGTAACCATCGCAAAGCGAGAGCAGGAAATAGCAGATATGAAGGTGCTTATTTCTGTCTTCATTAAACACACGGGATGTGTTCATACTTATGTATTTCTTCATCCATTCATTTACATAAAACAATTTCACAATATAACAAAATATGAAGACACTATACATAGGTCGGGTGATAATTCTTTTATAATCAGTATCCATTATACCATGACTCGTGAATTGTGATATGGGATACAGGCAATCATTTTTCTGGTTGAGATGGGTAATCTGTTTGAATTGAATTTGACTGAACATAAACTTAGAAGTCACAATTCTTAAAATAGAGTAGTCTTTATCAGGTTATATTCATAAACTGTCTAAAACAAGTTATATGATTGTTTTGACTTTTGCCTGTGTATGGACCAATCAGCATTAATGAATGCCGAGTTGGTTGTCAATGGTGTCACATAGGTTAAACGGATGCTAAATGCATATCTTAACAAAGTGAATTTATAAAATCCTTAGGTCATTGGTATCACATGTTAGAAAATCCGTGCATATATATGCTTGTGAACTGATAAATATGTTTTTAAATGACACAGTCGGCAGTTCGGGATTTAAGGTCACAACTCAAGCCTCTATCGATGCAGGTACGCCGCAATTTTCCTTTCCTCGCTATGCAAAATCTCTCTTCTAAGAAAGTCTGATACTCGGATAGAATAGAAGATGCACACATTGTGCCTGTCTAAAAATAAGACATGCTTTAATCTATTCCCCAAATACACAATTTATATATTTGGCTTAGAAGTCGAAGCAATTTAATTTGCAAATCGAATTCCCACTTGATTTCTTCAGTCACAATGTAGCCCTTCATTGAAGTAATATGACAAGTTGAGGTTGCATTAATGTAGAGTAACTTAATGATTAGTTGCAAAAGTTGCTTCCCTTTTAATTGTGCTTCAGTTTGCATTAAGAGCTACCTTTTGATTGTAACCACCACTCCATATGAAAAAGTGAAGTATAAATGGGTTTGCTTTGTGTTGCTCAATCTTCTGTTGTTGTGTTAAATATGCAGGCAAGAAGATTATTACTTGATCCTGCAATTCACGAGGAGTTTATGCGCTTGAAGGTATCTGGATTGGCAAACCCTGCACATTTTCTTATACATTGCTGTGATTGGACTAGTTATGCTTATTATCTATAAAAATACGATTATATTGTAATTTTAGTTTATTGTCGACAGTAGACTAGCAGTCCTGTTTTAGCACTTATTTTGTACATTACTAAGAGCCAATGCTGCAATTCCAGACTTTGGTAGAGGAGAAAGATAAAAAGGTTAAGGAGCTGCAGGATAATGTAGCCGCTATGAGCTTCACTCCAACAAGTAAGATGGGGAAGAGCTTAATGCTTAAATGTAAGACCCTCCAAGAAGAAAATGAGGAGATTGGAAATCAAGCCAAGGAAGGAAAGGTCAGTGGTTTTGGTTCTAGTATGGTGGCATTTTCTAGTAACTTATATGGGAATGGCTCATTTTCTACTATTCATTTCTACTAAAATGAAACAGGTCAAACGGGCTTATAGGTCAAGGTTGCCAAACGCGAATTTAAATGCTTATATTGTCCTAATGTATTTTATCCAGAATAAATTATCATATGATTTTTTGTTGCTGGTCTGTTCAAGCCTTGACCTGACCCATGTTGACTCACTCATAAATATTACTTGTTTAAACCTGTATTTTTTCCTGAGTGCATCTATATGTTCTTGGACACATTCCGGAAGTCCCATGTGCCCCTGAACCTCTTGGTCCGGATACTAACCATTTCAAATTTTGGTTTTGCAGATACATGAGCTGTCAATGAAACTTGCGTCACAGAAGTCACAGAACGTAGAACTTAGAAGCCATTTCGAAGGTTGTCTTGTATATCTGTTATCATGTATTTAATCTTATTCTTATAAACATCTCTCTCTGCATCGTTTTTAATTCTCACATTCTTTAGGATGCTTAAAGAGATAACTATTTTAGATCCCTTCTGTAGTGATAACTATTTTAAAATAGGTTGCAAAATTTGAGTTTCACTTGTCAAAGTCAATTCTTTGAATCTTGATATGGCCTACAACCGGTTTCCCTGCTGCCATTACAAGTATGATAAAAACATTGTTTCAGAAACTAACGAAAATCATTAAATAGTTGAATTTACCCAGTCATAAGACGCGGGTCAATGTCAATCTTCCAGTAAATATCATTTTTTCTATATCAAGAGATTTCTATACTTCATATACTTCGGGATACTATGGCACGTGTAGGTATAAGCCTATTTCTTAGATTGTCTGGCATTTAAGTAAACCCACTTCATGGAAATAAGGTGCAACTGTTGCATAAAATTTTGTGTGGTCACCCGTATCTAATAAGTTACTGGGTCATTTATAAACATGGTTTGGTCATTTACAAGTGTGTGTTTACTTCATGTAGGATTGTTGAAGAACATGGAGGGGCTGACAGATGACGCTGAAAAGTCAAATGAAATGGTGGTTCTCTCTCTGTCTCTCTGTCTGTCTCTTATAACACATGTGTTTGTGATTTTTCGTATTCCAACATTATTACTTTGTCAACCCTGATCTTTTATCTCATGATAGAGGTGTGGAATTCCGTGTTTTGGGTAAAGGGTTTTGTCAGACTCAAAAATCTGTCCAAAAAAAATGAAAAAGTGAAGTAATTACGTAGTCATGATTACAAAGTAAAAAATTGCGACAAAAAGTCCTGGGAACAAAAAATTTTGATTTATCAATTTTGTAATGATCTAAACCTTTTGATAAAATGATCTAGGAGTCTATGCACGCATAGATACACTATGGGTGACTTTCGGCAGGTTTAAATTTCAATTCAAGCTTAACTTTTTAGACCCGTAATTCTTTTATCTTTTTATCCCAAATATTGTCAAGCTAGTGTGTGTTTATTATACGTATCCGGCTAACAGCTTGAGTATGTTGTATACATTAAAAATGCACTTCAAACGACCTTTGACCCGTTTGAAACTTTAAAGGTTTCTTCTTTATTGTTACTGATGTTTTTCTCGGGGTTTATCTTGTTTAGGTGCTAATATTGGAAGAGAAGCTTGCAGACAAAGAGGCTGAGATTCAAAGATTAAGGAACCAGCTGCAGCAGAAGCCCAAGAGCAGTACGGTAGAGGAAATAGTCGAGACACATGCCGCTGATAAGAAAGATACCGATGAGGATGTTATCGTGACAATGGAAGATGAAAATGAAGATTCTTAGAAAGGTAGGGCGGTTAGCATATATGGCTTTTTTTTGTGGCATTAGTATCTCTTTTATGCCCTTCTGTATTGGGTACGTTGTACATTAAGTTTTCGTGAGCGTTCATGTTTGATCAAATGATTAAAAGCTACTGATGGAAACTAATTTTGTACTTTATGATAGAGGTAGTTAATTTTACTCATTCATTGGTAGAGATGGGTTTATTATTATTATTATTATTATTTTTTTGAACGGCGAGTTAGTAGTTAGTGACTCGAGCCCAGAGTGACATCAAAAACCTTCTCCTTTAGGAGATAAACCCCCTGGTGATTTTCACTTACTGATTTTCGAAGTAATGGGTCAAATGCCATAACTCTGAAAACTAGCCAAAAACGCAAACAGATTGAGCAGGTCAGACGACAAGCTAAGGCTTTTCCATCTTACTATGTTGGATGTTGGAAGGGTCAGTTGACCAAGATCATACTTAAGAGATAGTAACAGAGTGGTTACAAGTACTTTTTGTATGTTTGCGTCAAGTATGATTGTTAAGGAATCAAAATCCTTTCTTTTAAATGATTCAAAATACTAGAAAGTACAACAAATGTTTCACTGTTCACATGCCGACTTCATTAATTGCTGGGGTCTCGGCTATAGTCCGGGGTAGTGTACGTGTCCGGAGGGCTCAGGCCGGAGACATACACGAACAACGTGTATTTGACTTTTGAGCCAACAAGTTGTGAACTCTTCGATTAATTTTTTGTAATATATATATGTTCTTCTTATAATTCCAAAACATAAAATAAACAGACTTTTTATATATTTTTTTTTATTATTATAGTACCACTTAGAAGTAAACCCTCACTCATATACATATAGTATACAAAGTTGATATGTGAAGCACTATCTATTATCTAAAAAAAAACAGCTTGATATAAATAGAGATATAGAAATAGCTCCATTGGAACACAATTTATCATTTTCATGGCATCTAGTTTCCTCTACCTCGCCATCCTCCTTTGGTTGCCCCTCCTTCACTTAGCCTCAGCTAATGTACATTTTCGTGTTTTGTTCTTCGTAGTGGTATCTGTAGTTAAGTTTTAAATTAATCTGAGCTAACTAATTTTATCTGTTTATGGCAGCCGGCTGATTGGACGAGTCATGGTGGAGATTTGTACAATCGCAGATACGCATATGGTGAAACAAAGATTAGCCGTACAACTGTGGCAAACCTTAAGCTAAAATGGAAATTTGTAGCTGGAAAAGATATAAGCGCGACACCAGCAATATACAAGGATACCATCTATTTCCCTAGTTGGAATGGAAACATATATGCCCTTAATGCATCAAACGGGATGGTTATATGGCAACAAAATGTTGGACAGTTAACGGGGCTTAACTCAACAGGACGCATATTAAACGTGAATTCAACCGTATCAAGATCTACTCCTACTATTGCTGATGATCTTTTGATCATTGGAATTTATGGACCGGCTTATGTTATAGGGATTAAACGTAGCAATGGTGAGCTCGTGTGGTCTAAGCAACTCGATACACATTATGCGTCGATTATCACCATGTCAGGAACTTACTATAAGAGGTATATATTCACATCGCCGTTTTCAGTTTAAACTTTAATTTGGTTAGTTTTTTAGAAGCTTCAAATATTTACCCGGTTTCCTGATAAGAATTCAAAGTTGACATTTAGTTTGCTTATTACAATATGCCCAAAATTGCAAACCATTGACTATTTGTTTAATTTTCAATAATGGCATCTTAGATGATTTGAAAAATAGGTAAAGTCAAATGCAATAATAGAATGACAGATACTTAAACTTTAAAGGCTTTTTAGTAGTGACTTTCAATCATATTTTAATAATGGAAAATTTTAATCTAATTCTGGATTCTTAAATTTTTTGTAATGACATCAATATGTAATGTACTTATAGATAAGTTTGAATATTAGTGACGAGATACTTAGACATGAAAGTTTTCTGGAATTAGTGAAGTTAAGAGAATTAACATCAACAACAGTTTTACCATGTAAAACAGATTATTTAGTTACTTGTTATGTAGCCGGATCGATGTGATAATGTTGTGATAACTCGGAATTGTAATTGAGTAGCCATTGGGTTAATCTGTTACAAATATGATGGTCTGCAGTGCATTCTACGTGGGAACATCTTCATCAGAAGAAACAGTTAGCTTTGAAGCATGTTGTACATTTATAGGGAGTTTTTTCAAGTTAAATGCTAAAAATGGTAACATCTTGTGGCAAACCTACATGTTACCTGATAACAACAATAGCACCGGCGAATATGCCGGTGCTGGCATATGGGGGAGCAGTCCGTCTATAGACATTCAACGCAATGCTGTCTATATTGCGACAGGAAACATGTATTCAGCTCCATCAAGAATCATTGAATGCCAAGAAGCACAAAACAATCAAACAACCCCAACCGAAGAAGATAAGTGCATAGAGCCTGAAAACCATTCCAATTCGGTCCTAGCACTAGATTTGGATTCAGGAAACATCAAATGGTATAAGCAACTAGGGGGTTACGACCTCTGGTTTTTTGCTTGTAATGATCTTTCTACTTCAGGATGTCCCCCTGGCCCTAATCCTGATGCAGATTTCGCGGAAGCACCAATGATTCTAACCATTAATGTTCGTGGCAAAAAGCATGACATTGTTGCCGCGGTACAGAAGAGTGGTATTGCTTGGGCTTTGGATCGTGACAATGGTAGCATTGTTTGGTCTACGGTAACGTTTCTATTCACTATCTTATTCTATATATGTAGAAATAGTTTCTGTCAAAAAATTCCAATACTACATGAACACATCTACGATGACTACAACACTATATATATGCAGTCGTGTTCATTTGTACCAAGTTCAGTTGAAATGGTGCATCATTAAAACGAAAATTTTAACTATGAACAGAAAACGGAAACTTTGTGAATATGTTTTTGATCGGTATCTATTTATATTCCTTTATCACATAGACGTATCTTGAGTCAGTAATTAAAATCGTTCTTGTAGGAAGCTGGGCCTGGAGGGGAAGGTGGAGGAGCTGCATGGGGTTCGGCTACTGATGGAAAGACGATCTACACAAACATTGCCAATAGTAAGAGAAGTAACTTTACACTGAAGCCGTCAAATATCACAACGACTAGTGGTGGTTGGGTGTCTATGAATGCTACGAACGGCAATGTGTTATGGTCGACAGGGAATCCAAGCAACGCAACGGCAAGTGGTCCTGTAAGTTTAGCAAATGGTGTTCTCTTTGGTGGATCAACTAACGGGACTGGACCGATTTATGCCATGAGCGCTGCAACCGGAGAAATTTTGTGGTCGTATAACACAGGAGCCACAGTGTATGGTGGGATGTCGATAAACAATGGTTGTGTGTATGTGGGAAATGGTTACAAAGTAAATTTAGGAGCTTTTGATCCGACTTATACTTCTGGAACATCATTATTCGCGTTTTGCATCCTACCGTAAATAAAAACAGAGATCTCTAGATGGTTTCTGTTCGAAATAGTATTGAGGTCGAACTTCAAGTTTCAAGATGGCTTGAATATTATTTATTAAGGTTCTACTGAATTGTATCAACAATAAAAATCATGTCTAACAAGTAACAACCGCGATACAAACTGAAAAATCAGTGTTACATATCTATGCATTTACAATTCATCTTGGAATCGAATTTGCTTTGATCCCAAATCTCCTCGGGAAGACATTTTAGATGCCGAGAGAAAAACTTTCTCTCATTTAGCGATTTAGCAAAAGTTTACGTCCTAGTTGGACAGATTGGATTTCTAATCCCATCCCATTTTATAGCATCCTCAGTTTAGCCTTTCAGGATTGATGCATGCTCAACATTCCCGACATATAAGATCAGATTGGGTTTCACTTGGAGTAACCCCTCATACTAATGAGTTGACATTTCTTTGTTACGTTTCTTCATGTGCCCCATTTTCCATGCCCATTCCTCGTGTTGGGCAAAGCTAGATTACTCAATTTGACAAACTTTTCTCTGTATTAAACGAAAAGTTGGCTTCCCGTATTAACGAAATAGAAGAGATGCTAAGCATATTAGACAGTAATGGACCCTTGCCCAAGCCCGGTTGTGGGCAAGGGTCCATTACTGTCTAATAAAGCAGCAATCATATCTGAAAACATCATACTGAATTACTAATTTTTTGGTGATAGAAACTTCAGGGAACGGTTTTTCCTCTTATGACTGGTGGCTAAACACAATTGTGTGATAAACAAGAATGGTAGCAACAAATCCATTGATTTTACTAAGAAACCTAACGAGATCAAGCTAATGTTATACATGAATACATTCAAACTAGATTGTCTAATATACTCCTGTTATAAATGGAAAACGCCCTTAATATAATGTTTCTAAGAATTAGTAATCGGAAACAGAATTTTGTTTAGCAAACTGGATATTACTCAAGTCTCAAGAAGGCTCATTCTGTATAACAGAGGATGGAATGTATGGTGCGACTTATATTGTAAGAAATAGACGTAGCGATACTTGGAGCTCGTATTCTCTAGCGCAACATACATGGAGCTCGACTCATATCATAAGGTACATTAATTCCTAAACTGACTAATATGAAAATTCCTACCTTGTGGTCTTGCTAATATACATATCGATTTCTACCTTATTTGCAATACGTTAGCCAAACCTCAACCTACAATGCCAATGTCGTTTTGACATAGTACTCGAATTTCTGCTCCTACCTTTATGCTAAGGTGTTTTCATTTCATGCTCCTTTACCAAGACTTGCATATTCTCCTTCTCAAACTGATATCCCTCTCCTAAGCCTTTCTTTGAGTCACTTCCTACAATTCTTTCTTCCTTGATGAGCCTTAGCTTCACGGTCTCCTTTAATGTCCTACAGTTCTAACTCAAGCTTAACACGAACAGATATAATTTTTTTGGAATGACAATTTTTAACTATTTTCGCAGTATTTATACCACACAAACTATCTTGCATGTCATAAGCAACACTTGAACCCGCACCCATTTGGTTGGTAAGATTCTCACACAAAAAGAGATACCATTCAGACATAAACATCTAGCTTTTAGAATATATCTCATATAACAGAGAATTTTTGATTAAAATTATTTCATGACCAGAAATATGATAGAAATTTTTTTGGCTTATGTGGTTGAAAGTAGCAGCTATATTCTCAATCACTACTTTTCCGTACAATAGATGCGTACATCTTTTATTGATAAACTCCAACATAATTCTTATTTAGATACCAGCACTTTCTGGTCCAAATGGACGAGAAATAAAGATATCGATGACAAACACATAATTCGACGTTGTATATAAGATCAGTTCCAGAAATAACCATTAGACTGTTGATAGTAACGTTTAGGCGGTGGCACATACCCCATGTTTCCATAATATATAGTCTCCATAGCCATTTGGTGCATTTTCATTTGACTCTGTAGATCCAACATTTCTGACATCGCATTCATTGGGGCTTTCTCCGACACCTTACCGGTTAAACACTTAATGTGTATACCATAATCACAAGGCATGCATACATATATAGAGTTGCCTTTTGCGACCACACCTCTACAAACATTACATGTAAGTGAGGGGTATGGATTCGCATGAAGTAATCTAAGTTCATGTTCATGATCTTCACGCTTGACTCTTCCTGGCAAATCAGCACATTCGACATGTACATCGTACTTACATATATTGCAATGGTATACTTCAGTGTTGGCGTCACATACAGTACCACAAATGTCACATGAACATGTCATGCCACTATTATAAGGTGGCTTAGGGTGATAATGCAATTCGTGGCTCGGGTGTGGTTTTACTTTGATTTCATTTGGTAGTCGGGTGGTGGGCATCTTAGGTTTAAGTTGATTATAAGCACAATGCACATGGAGATCAAATTCACACGCAGCACAAGAAAAACCATAACCGGAGCTAGCTTGATGGCACAAGTCACACTGGAAGGAACCCGTAACGTGGGTGGAAATAGGGAGTAGTGTTAGAGGATGATCGGGGTGCAACGGATGGGCTAATGATCGCGATGCATTAAAGCATTGTTCGTGAAGAAAGTATTTGCAAGCATAGCATGAGTAAGTCGGGGTGCCGATACAAGAAAAGTTGCAGCCGTTACAAGCGAGTGGTGCACCTTCTAAGGTTTCCTGGAATTCCAGATTGTGTGGGTGGCTAAAGTGCTTGTACCCTTTCATGTTTGCTAAGTTGAAATGTTTTGCGATTTGCAATAATAGAACAAAGTACGAGGATATAAATAAGATTATAAGCTAATTAAAATCTCGATCGATCAAGATTCGGTGCAAAGTCTACGTAGACTTTTTGATGTATACCCACCTTAACCGGTCCCCATTGTGCGCCACATTAACATATACTAATGAAATAACGTGATTAATTAATTAAGCAACCCAATAAATGACTTGGTCCTAGAATGACTTTGTGACAGTGACATACTCTTAGGTTGACTTTTCTGACAGTGACACACTCAAGCTACGCTTCGAATTCACGCTCTTCCTTTCAATTAACAAATACATATTAATTTTCTTACACTGATAAATTTGATTGTGTTGTTTGGTGATATTGCGCTGCGTGTGGTGTTGTTGTGGCTGGTGGCGTTGGATGTATTGGTATTTGTTGTCAAATATCCTAACGACTTGTGTTCATTGGGTGTCTATGGATGCCACGAACGGCAATGTGTTATGGTCGACAGGAACTCCAACCAATGCAACGACAAGTGGTCCTGTAAGTTTAGCAAATGGTGTTCTCTATGCTGGATCAACTAACGGGACGTACTGGACCAATTTATGCAGTAAGCGCTGCAACTGGACAAATTTGGTGGTCGTATAACACAGGAGCCACGGTGTATGGTGGCATGATGATAAGCAATGGTTGTGTGTACGTACGAAATGGTTATAAAGGGAATTTAGGAGCTTTTGATCCGACTTATACTTCTGGAACATCATTATTGCCTTTTGCATCCTATCGTAAATAAAACAGAGATATCTAAATAAAGTGTAACTCTTATCATTGACTGATACTGGTTTTTAAGATTTCGGTTGTTACTTTGGAAAAAATGGTTTCTGTTTGAAATGGTATTATGGTCGAACTTCTGTTCAATGAGATAGCATCAGTTCAATGAGATTAAAGATAGTAAAAGAATATAGAATTATAAAAGAGAAAGCATGCATGAAAGTTTCATTCCCTCATATAGAACAATTAAATTACATACGAACAGAAACAGATACTTGACAACCATCAGTCCATCACGCAACAATGTTACGATATTATTATTGACTGTTACCTTAGTGATAATCATCATTCTTATACTCGTACCTCTTTGAGCACACAAAGAAAGCAAGTATAAGAACGCCAATCACCTAATTTTATTTAGTACGACAAGTCAACGTCGATATAGAGCCCTGATCCCTCGAATGTCATCCGAAGCTAAACCTTTTGTTACTCCTGGGCCAATCGAAGGCCACATTATTGCATTTCGGACTCTGCTATGACGAAGTCCGAGAAGGTGTCCTATTTCGTGTAAGGCAACGGACTCAACATCGTGAGCATTTGGTACTCTTCCAATAACCCATCTCTCAGCTCTATCGAAATTCATTCTTCCGTTTGTAGGTGCAAAAGCATGTGCTAACACTCCACCAGGCCCATCTCGACGTTTAAAACTTATCTTTAGGTCAGCACGTGCATAAGTTCTAACCCTTGAAAATGTGAAATGACGAGAAGCAGTGGCCCATTTTCTAAATGCTCTTGCTACAGCAGGTCTAAGTCGGGTAGGGAAACGTGGTCCAAAACCATAGGTTAGACGTCTTTTTGACCCAGGCCATTTCTGTCTACGTGGAAAAAATGTATAATGAGAGACTATATGTAACAGACCATTCATATGGTGGTTGCCTTCCTTATCAGGAAACCCACAACGAGGTATGACCATCTGAGACAATGTTGGCGTATCAAGTGTCCCAGTGGCATTGAGATGGTAATAGACTTGGTATGACTTGAGGGCTGCCTCAAGTTCCTCGTCAAAATAATCTCTCTTTGGATCGGTTATATTAGGGTTAGTATGGTAGGTTAGGTATCCGAAACCACTAAGATAGAGTTTAAGGTCTTGTAAGCCTTTGACATCCTGGCCTTTTCGACACCCTTTCAAACCTTTGAGGAAACCAAAAGGTGAAGAATCTGTGCTATTAACCAATAACCCTTTTGGGTTCAAGTGAGGGTATGGTAAGGCAGGTAAAACTGAGAAAACCAGAAAGAAAAAGAGTGATATAGGAAAAGAGAGTTTAAATGCCATTTGAAACACTATGTGAAATCTTGAAGTACATGTACAAGCTTTGATAAGCTCTATTTATACTGAAATTAATAAATATATATATTTTTTTAAAGTATATTATCAAATCCTTGTAAAGGGATTTACAATTTCTTGTATAGTAGGTGATGCAAGTGTTGCAATACGATGCGAAGGAACATACAAATTCGATGACAATAATTTGTGTCTAAACTATATTAGAAACAACACAAGCGCATCTATTAATTGGTCACGTATCATCTTCTTACCTGAACCGTGTAAATGCAGCCGAGTCGTCATGGTTCAGCACGCAAGATCATTTCAGACGATATCCTGCTACATGAGTCAAAACTACAACTTCGTGAAGCAATATTGGTTAAAGAAGATGATCAACCATGCTCACTGGTGCTCACGATGTTCACATTAATCGTGACGGATACAGGTTGTCTAAACTAAAACACTCAGAAAAACACCCCAAAATTAATCATTCGTAAGTAGTAGATATCGCACTGACATAAATTCATACACACAGTTCCATTTATTAATACCCGTAGTTAATATGAAGATTTTTAAGTAGTTAATAAGGTCTTTTGTGTTGTGGTCGAATGGCTTGGCCTTCTCGTGCATACTATAATGAAATGGCTTGGTTTCTAATATATATCATCCCTTTTCGCTGCAAGGAAAACGTGACATTTAATTTACCAGTGGTACGTTCGAAGAATAATGAACTTTCATTTGCATTACATTCCAAGAACGTGATATTCATATGGCTACTAATTATGTTCTTGGATCTTATATCTTAAATCACACTGATTCTAATTATGTTCCATGTTTTTGTCATTGTATTAAACAAACTTTTATTTTAATCATTTGTAACAAAAAGAATATATGTGACACTTAAAAAGGTAATAAAACAAAGTATCTATTCCAAATATAAAAGTTTGTTATTCCAAATATAAAAGTTAGTTTTAAAAATGATATAAAAAAGACAAAAGTCATTTTTTTCATCGTTATTTTTTTTACTACATGTCAAAGTATCAATTACATTCATTTATTACCTAGGATTAAAAAAAACACGAAAAAACTATTTTTGCTAAAATGTTCAAAAGTTGTAAAAAAACGAAGGATGGACATAAGGTATAAACATGACGAAAACTGGTTATCACTAGTGATAAAAGAAATGAAATATCACTAAGCAATGAAAATCACTAATGATTTTTACAAATATAGTTATTATGTAATATCACGTGTGATATTTCATTCCTTTGTCATTATCATATTTCATTACTTTCACTAGTTGAATATCATTAGTGATAAAAGTATCTCGTCATATTTACAACTTTAGAGCCCTCCGTGTAAAACCCGCATTTAAAATACCATGGACAGTAAACATGAACAGTAACTACATGAAAACAAGATCAAATTAAAACTTTCCATTAATAACATACGACACGTATCACGAACATTCAATTACAAGAATTACGTATATTATTAATGCACAATAAAACATTTACGTAAGATAATTAATTCATGAACTTTTAAACACGAACGAACACGAACACATTACGAATATTATTTTAGTCACGAACAACAATGAAATTGTGTTGGGCTTTGTCTTTGGCCGCGGCAAGGGAAAGGAAAAGGGAGGGCTTTATGGCCCGACCACTAATAATCCATGTGTACCAAATTAATTCACCAGGATAGTCATTTTTATCTTTTAGCAAAACCAAAAATAAAACCCTAGCTACCATGAAGTTTGGCCGCCAACCATTGCAAAGAAAACCAAGAGAAAAAGGCTGTTTTGATCTTTAATTCGGGTTCATGTATGTGTTCGTAATCCTAACCTTGTTTAATCACGCTTACGATATATCAAAAACCTTCATCTTTTAATTCTTTTTATTTGATTAATGTTTTTATGATTTGATCTTTAAAAACAAGTGATAAAACATGTTATGGATCTAAATAAAACAAGAGGAAGGTTTGGTTTGTTTGTGGTTCAGCAGCCTCAACCGAGAGTCTTACGACTCTCGGTGTCCCTTTTTTTCACAACCGAGACCACATAGGGGCTCGGTGTGTGTTTGTGTCGAGCAGTGGGAACCACCGGCCTATGCCGGTGGCCACTTTGTTCGGGAAGTGGAAACACAGGGCGAAGCATGGGGGAACCACCGGTTAAGCCGGTGGGAACCTTTGTCTCGGAAGGGACAAGCCACGGCGCAGCAGCAGCCATGGCTGCCGTCGTTGGCTGCGCAGCCACTGGCCGCCACCCACAGCCGCGGCTGTTGGTGGTTGCTAGTGTTCAGGTTTTAGTTTTGGATTTCGGGCTTGAGACGTTTTATTAAACATGTTTTGGTCAAGATAATTAAATTATTTTTTTACAAGTTAATTAAATTAATTTTCATGCTCAATTATTAATTTAATTAAAACATGAACTTAGGTTATATTATATTAGATAAATAATACATATTTTTAACCTAAGTATAATTTAATTTATTTTAGACAATAGTTAATTAATTAATTATTTTAGTACATGAATTTATAATTAATTAATAATTTTATGACTTAGGTTATGTTATTAAATTAATAAAACATGTATAACCTAAGTATTATATTAGGCTTAAATTAAATTAATTCGTGACTTAATTAAATTGTATAACCAATAGTTTATTAATTTAACCCATGATATGTTATTAATTAATAAAATATGTACTTTCATTATTAATTAATAATCAGATATAACCTAGTATTTTAGTAATAAATTATGCTATTAATTTCACGACTTATAACTTTTGATCAGTAATCACTAGCTTATATTATTAGCTTATTAATCCAACTTATTTCTATTTATGGAAACTTTCTATTTCAGGAAACTTACTATTTTTAGAAACATTCTATTTTTAGAAACTGATCTATTTTTGGAAACTTTCTATTTTTTCAAACTTTCTATTTTTGGAAACTTTCTATATTTGGAAACCTGCTATTTTTAGAAAGTTACTTATTATTACACTACAAGTATAATAATACAAGAATACAAGATAAGTTGTACTTCTTCAAAAGTTAGTGGATGATAAGTTATGTAAAAATAATTTATATAATTATTTTTATATAACTGAATATTATTTAATTAATGTATTTATTAATAAAATAACAATATTACATTGTAAACCTTCAAATATATCAAAATGACATTTTAAACCTTTTTAATTATTTTTATAAATTAGTAATCTTTATATTTGAGAATTTACAACAATAGTACTTATAATTATAAGATTTTACAATTTTAATCCTTTTTATATAAAATGTAATAGTTTTACTTTTAGTTTTAAACTTGTCAAAATAACCCCGTATAATTAATAATTTTAAAAGATGTCGAAATAGTCCTTAGTGTATTAGTTTTTCCAAAATGACATTATTTACCCTTAAGTTTTAATAATTTGCATAATTAGTCCTTTTATTATCAAATGATTTAGTATAAGTCCTTTAAATTTCATAAAAAAAACAGCCCCTAGAGTTTATATCTTTTGAGATAATTACATATTTCGCACAAAGCTTATATAGTTTTAGAAATTTTACAATTTATGCCCTTCGGTTATGAATATTTACACTTTTAGTCCTTATACTTAGTATTTATGTTTTATACTTCTAATTTAAGGCTTTTAACAAAATGAACCCTCTAGTTTAACTTTGAGTTAATGACAAACCAGTCCTTCAAGATCTTATGTTCTAAAAAGTTACATTATATAACCTTGCATGGGATTCGATTTAGACAATTAGTCCATTTATCCATGCAATATTATTTTAGGGTTCTAATCCATAAGTACAGGTTATAGCTTATTAGATTAAGCAAAAATAAGTTGATTGAACACAACATAATGCTAGGAAACATTTTCATATGTTTATAAAGAGGAAATGGGTCGCTTGGTGTAAAATAGGTAAAACTAACTGGTTTAATAATTTGATTCTACGTAAAGGGTTCATAGGTGATATGTTATGTATTATTAACATATTAAAATAATTAGAATGAAGATTTAACGTATAGAAAACTTACAATTAAGAAAATAGGCAAAACCTGTGTGTGTGTTTGAAATAAAGAAGATGGGTATGGCATTTATAGGGCTTGTCTATGATTGGAGGCCAAGTAAAGGTATAGGCTTCTCTTCTAAGCTAGTATGATAAATGTTGTGAGCTAGGAAAGTGACTAAGGAAGGCTAGCGGCTAGTTATTTTGGTGTTTATGGCCATGTGACGGGGTTGGTATCTGTACGAAAGGAGAAGAAGGGCATTGAAGGATTTTCGTGGCAATGTGCTCATAATACTTGTCATAGAGCAGCTTAGGTTGACATAGTAAAGTCTCATGATGTTTACAAAATGGTAGGATTAGTTTAGGGTTGATTCAAATAGGTTTGAAACAGTTAAAAGCTTAACGAGTCATTAGGGTGTCTATTTAAGTGTTGATACAAAAGTTGGATGCTCCTTGCTAGACCCGAATTAGGCTTAATTCGGGTTGACTGGGGTCCGGCTCCTGCACCAAGTAAAATATCTGGTTGGGATCCTGCACACTAAAACAACACGCGTTAGACTTACCGTGGGAATGTATCCCACGATTAAGCTCCAGTGTGAGAGTAAGTAATCGGTTAGGGTTTAAGAATCGGATGAGTCGTGGGTGTGTAGAAAGTAATACCTTTGTGGAACCCTTGGGGGTTCCTTATATAGGTAGTGAAACCCTAATGGGCTGTCACTGATGCTTCGGCCTCAAGGAAAGGATAAGTACCAAAATTAGATTGATTGTTATCTTCTAATTATGGTGAGTGAATATCCTCTTCTTTGGGGTAAATCCCAATCATAGTAAGAGTATGATTCTATCTAACCCTGTACCGGTCATGCCGGGCCGTGGGCCGCACACGTGTGTGCGGTTACTGTTCATCTAAGCCCATAATCTTAAATGACATTAATCCCATCCATCAGTAATGGGCCGGATGCGGGTAGTATCCGTGGGCCGGGTTCATGACCCGGCTGGGGACTATACGTCATCATGTCCCCCCAGTCTACTTGTTACAGCCGTAGGCGTAACCTGTAGACTATACAATGTCATGTAGACCTGTTTGATGCAGTTACGGACGCACTCCAAAATAAGCCGACCGGGACAACTTTAATGAATGCATTATTGGTAGTCGTACGCCTGCAAAAGTGCACCAGAAAGGCCCACCCTTGAGCCACATAAAACTGTCAAGAAGTGACCCGTGGGTCCCTTCTGACGTTTCAGAAGTGTCAGAAATCCCATCCGTTGGATGGGCATAGTGGTTTAACGTGGCGAACATCCACGCTACCTCGGAAATCGAGGAAACCCTATATAAGAGTTGGTGTGTGCTACTGTTACACACACAGTTTATATTTCATTCCACCATTGTTATTCACAAGCTTATTCCTTCATACCTTCGATTCTTATCCCACAGATTTTCTCCCCTGTAGGTTAGATCACCACGCTTCTCAAATCCTTTTTATAAAACATGGTGAAGTTCAATCCTCTTATTACGGATGTCCTTAACGTGATGCCTGCGGAGAAATACATAGACTTTTTTTCTAAGTATTATATTCCTGAAATCGTACACCTGACCTATCCAGGTGATGGTGAAGCGATTACGGATGCTCCGAAGGGAAAAATAGGCGTGTACACGCGCCTATTTGATTCGGCTAACTACCGCATCCCTTTATCTAAGTTTTTGGTAGATATGCTTCTATATTATGACTTCCACATAACCCAGCTTCACTGCATAGGGGCATGTAAAGTCAATCAGTTTGAGATTACCTGCCATACTTGTGAGGTAACCCCGACCGTGAATCTATTTAGGGTTTTTTACTCCCCCAACTAGTGAATAGGTGGCTGTCGTTCAAGAAACGATCCGCGACCGCCCCCATGACATATAGGAAACCTTTAGATTCCCTTAAGAATTGGTACGACCATTATTTTTTCGTGGATGAGAAAGTATTCCCCACTCCATTCGTCCTCAAAACCAGGGTACCATAAGACTATCCTCCCAAATCCAAAGACTATAGTAGTAAAGATTTGAAAATTTTAGATACCCACCGCACAGAATTCCATAGGGGTTTGCCGGAGCATTTCCTGTGCCGAGTAGGGATCAGCCGCTACTACTATGGGAGGGAGGATAGATATCCATGCTTTCTGACCGAAAATAGGCAGGGTAGGTCTTTCATAATGTAGATACAAACATGTCGCATAGTACTTTGTGAAATTTCTAATCCATGTGTATGCATATGTCCGCAGAGATGAAGCTGCGTGGATTATTGCGCCAAGGCGATCCAAGGAAAGTTCCTGAAGGATTCCGGCCACTGAAAGAAAATGAACTCCCCTACTGGAAGCCACCGTAGACAAAACCATCCCACTGGAAGAAACTACTGAGCAACGATCAGATGAGGGAGAGCCCGTGATTGAGAAGTCTCCTCTTGACTTCTATAATGAAGATGGTGAAGAACTGCTGTTGGAGGACGCCGTGACGCACCAGGATGAAGAAGAAGAAGAAGAACTCACCAACCTTGCTGACAATCGCACCGGCGATGATGAAGAAACAATACAAGCTTCTGGGTCCCCGCAGTCATCAAAGCCCAAATCTAGGAAACGAAAGACTACCAGGAAGGTAACAAAAAACCTAGGGGATGGGGCGGGGGTACATAATGCTCCCCCAAAGAAGCTAAGGAAGGACCACCCGCAGTTCCAGGAAGGGAGCAGCGCCTCTATGGCCCATGTCGACCCTTCGTTGCGTGCGGATGAGCAAGTCTGGATGGCCACCCCTGTGAACATCGTGGCTCCTACCATCACGGAACCCGTGACTGGCACTACGTAAGTACCCATTAATACTCCAAAGGATATAATCCATAAACAAAACTAATAAGTGTTAATAACAGGGCGGACCCGTCGTCAGTAGCCCAAGAGAAGGAGGTGAAAGGGAACCCTTACCCGTGACATCAATGAGACCTCCATCCCCTCCCGTAACTCATGCCGAGGAGCCACATCCTGAAGGACCTGACACCAGTCTTCGACTAGCCTAGAATTTGTCCAGCTTAACGAGGTTAGAGGCGGAGTCCGAGTGCACTGAATTCATTGAACACATCACTCCTCCAGCGCTGGCGCAAGATTTGGATGAACTAGAGCACGAAACGCTGCTGGAGCAGTTTGATGTATCCTCCGCACACCAGGTGACAGTTGGTGCGGCCCTAAGACGCCGTCTGATCAAAGCCTTGGTTAATGTGAGCCGCGCCGATAGAAAGATAGCTCGCCGCGAAGAACTGGTAAACAAGCGCGAGAAAACCATCACATCCCTGCAAGCAGCATTGGTCGTGGCAGAGTCAACTGTTAAGGAGCAAGCCCAACATGCCAACACTCGTGATGAACGCATTGCTAAGCTGGAGGCCCTCTTAGCCGCAACTAATGAAAAGGTATATGCTTATATTGACACTTATCTGTTCACGCAAAAAACCCAAATTGTTTTTGTAGTAACCCCAAGTATTATGTATAGGTATCCGCAGCCGAAGCCGCCACTAAAGCCGAAACCGTACAAGCCTTCACTATTGCTCAGGAGCGCGACACGCTGAAGGATGAACTTACCCAGGTGCGGACTACCTTGGAAGAGCAAGCTGCGGTAGCTGACGGTGATCTAAGCAAGATGGCAACAGACTGCGCTGAAGTGCTGTGTAACCCGTTGCTCACAACCATAGCTGGGCGTAGATGGATGGTTGGCCAGGGAATGCGGCTTGCCGTGAGCAAGGTAACGGAGGCTCCTTACCTGTTGCCGGCTTTTGGTGACGTTGTATCGGATGACATTGACCGTGGTAGGCACGAGGGGTTGACCAAAGCTGTAGAACTAATAAGCAAAAAAGAGGATATCACCCAACATGCCTACCACAACCCTCTAGCCGAAGACAAGATGACCGCATCAATGGCCGCCCTTGGGGAAATCCAACATCCCTTCCTAGACAAGCTAGAATCGCTGATGGATGCTCCTAATGAGGTAATAATGTCCAAGCTTACCGCTGATCCTATCCAACTGACCCTGCCCACCTATGACTCTGTGTCGAAGGTGATGAAAGGTGAAAAACTGTTGGCCAAGGCGCTGGACGTGAATATGATCAGGGCACAAGATGGAAAGAATGCTCATGGGGAGGTCCTCTGCACCTTGATTGAAGAAGGGAAGAAAGAGATAGGGAGTTCCTACCTCCTTTGTAATTTACATTGTAAACATTTGTACCATTTTATTCGTCCGTGCATGTACACGGCTAGAACTGATGTTATTGTGATAACTTGTTACATTTATTTAAGTAAGTCCGTGATGACCACAGCTATTTTTATGGTTTAAATTTGAAACTTGTGTATTTTTGTTTTTTTTAGATATTATATACATGTGTTACATGACATGTCACGTCTTACTCAAAAATACAATCAAGTCTATATTTTACTAGACGTGCGACGTGCGTCTTTACCATGCAAGGCACTACGTGAGCGCAACATATGGAAAACTTATCACAACGTCTTGTGAGTAAGGTGTCTAGTAAGGATACATGATCCGCGTCACTGGGGTTGCATCCCTCTTATGCGACAAGTTGAATTATTAGGTTCACTTAATCCTCTTACCCCGCCTGGAGGCGCATAGTACATGTACGGTATTGAATGAATGCATATGAATAAGAGATAGCACATTATAGTAATAACAACTAAATCTATACGACAATAATTTATTCATAGAATCTAAAAAAATAAGACAATAATTTGCACAAGAACGAGCCGTGGAGCTAGCTAGGTGCCACAACATTTTATTAGAACGTTTACGTTTTTTGTTTTGACAAGAATGGGAAATCCTAAAAACAAAGGAAACCTAGAAAGCATAAAAAAACAAAACAAAGAGAACACATGGATCTTCATTGAAGCCTGATATAGCGAAGTGTCCATGCGGAAGCCGTAGCTTTTTAAAGATAGCACCTTTTAAGATTGTAGATATTCCATGTGCGTTCTAGGTCGCGGCCATCCATGTCACGTAACTTGTACGCGCCCCGTCCTAAGGCTTCTGTAACCTCATACGGTCCTTCCCACTTAGGGCCCAACTTTCCTGTATTCTCCGCTCGACTTGCCTCGTTAGCACGATAAACAAAATCTCCCGGTCGAAAAGAAACACCTTTAACCTTGGCGTCATAATAAGCCTTCATCCGTGCCTTGTACTTGGCCTCATTGATAGCCGCTATCTCTCTTTTTTCCTCCAACAAGTCCAGATTAATCCGGAGCTGCTCGTCATTTGTGACGACATTAACCTCCACGGTGCGGATGGTCGGCGTTCCGATTTCTGTTGGTATAACAACTTCAGTGCCGTAGCCAGTGCAAATGGAGTGTCCCCATTGGCTGTTTTAATCATAGTCCTATGTGGCCATAGAACATGTGGCAATTTATCTACACATTTGGTACTTCATTCATCCAAGCGTGCCTTGATGCCTTCACCCAAGCTTCTATTTTCTCGCTCCACAAGACCATTTGTCTACGGATGTTTAACAGATGCGAAGCGCCGCGTGATATTCAATGCTGCGCACCAGTCCTTGAATGGATTATCCACGAACTGCTTCCCGTTGTCCGAGAAGATTTCTCCTGGTAAGCCAAAACGACACACGATGTTCTCCCAAACAAACTTTTTAACTTGTTTGCCTATGATGGATTTAACTGCCTTAGCCTCTATCCAACATGTAAAGTTGTCCATTGCGACAATCAAGAACTTAAATCCCCCCGCAGCTACGGGGAAAGGTCCTGCGATGTCAATCCCCCACTTATAGAATGGCCATGGGGATGTAATGGGTGTCAGTTCCTGCTGCGGATGTCGTGGTACTGGTCTGTGTACTTGGCAATCACTGCATTTGCGAATCATGTCGCGTGCATCCCTATGCATAGTAGGCCAATAATATCCTGTGCGTAGAGCTCGAGCTACTACAGATCGGGGACCCACGTGCATGCCGCATAACCCTTCATGTATCTCACTGATCACATAAGTAGCCTGGCGTGGCCCAACACACCGCAACCACGGCTGTAAGAAAGAGCGCTTGTAAAGAATACCTTCTCGAAGCTCGAAGTGTTGCGACTTCCTTCTGATACGCCGTGCCGCCTTTTCCTCGTCCGGAAGGGTTTCATTAGTCAAATAGTTGATGATCGGGGTCATCCATGTAGGTCCATCTTCCTCAACTATAGCTGCGACTTCCCCTTCCGTTATAGACTTTTCTTTTAGTATTTCTACCAAGACTTGCTTGGATAAGTGGGCGAAACTTGTAGACGCGATCTTGCTAAGAGCGTCCGCCTTCTTGTTTTCACCTCTTGGTACCTGTTTGATAGAGAACTTGCTGAAAGCAGCGATGAGTGACTTGACTTTCTCCAAGTATCGAACCATGTTATCCTCCTTGGCTACGTAACCCCCTAGAATGTGGTTCGCGACAAGCCGTGAGTCCACGTAGGCCTCAAGGTTGCGGACTCCCATTCTAGCGGCGATTTTTAAACCCGCAATCAACGCTTCATATTCTGCCTCATTATTGGTGGCTGTAAATTCAAAGCGCAGGGCGTATGTAAACTCCATTCCTTCCGGATTCGTAAGAATGAGACCCGTTCCTGATCCATTGGTGCACGAGGATCCGTCCGTAAATAAGACCTATGGTTCTGCTGGAGTTTCCTCTCGTTGTACGGCCGGTCCATCCTCGTCCGGCTTCTCTATCAAGAAATATGCCAAGATTTGGCCTTTAACAGCTGTCCTTGGTCTATAAGAGATGTTATGCTCTCCCAAAAGAATGCTCCATTTCTGTGGCCTACCGACCACGTCTGGTCTGGAGATGACTTGTTTTATTGGTTGATCAGTAATAACCACAATTGGGTGCGCCTAAAAGTACCAGCGTAACCGTTTCGTGGCAAGCACTAATGCCAAAACCAATTTTTCCATAGAAGAATAATTCAACTCCCGCCCTTGTAGTGTTCTACTTATGAAGTAGACCGGAGTTTGGACTGTGTCCCTATCTGTCATGAGTACCGCACTTATTGCTCCATGTGTGGCCGACAGATACATGATGAGCTCCTCCTTAGGCCGAGGGGCCACTAGCATGGGAAGAGATGCGAGGTGTTGCTTAAGCTGACCAAAAGCTTCCTCCGCTTCCTTTGTCCACCGGAAATCTCCCTTCTTGATGCACTTTTTGAGTGTTTTGAATAGGGGGAGTGACTTCTCCACGGACTTCGATAAGAACCGGTTTAGCCCGGCCAACTTCCCATTTATTGATTGTACCTCTTTTCGCGTATGGGGAGATGGTAACTGTATTACCGCGTCCGTCTTTTCCGGGCAAGGCTTGATGCCATTTGGATCAATCATATATCCAAGGAACATCCCTTCAGTTGCCCCAAACGTGCATTTCTTTGGATTCAGTTTCATGTTAATCCTCCTCAATGTGTCAAATGTCTCTTGGACGTCACAGAGAAGAGCATCCTCCGTATGACTTTTGATGACTAAATCATCAACATAGACCTCAAGATTGTGGCCTATCTGTGAGTCGAAGGCTTTGTCAACAAGCCGCTGATACGTTGCCCTGACGTTCTTTAGTCCGAATGGCATTTTTGTATAACAGTACACGCCTTGACTAGTATGGAACGCCGTCTTCTCTGCGTCCTCTTCTGCCATCTGGATCTGGTGGTATCCTTTGTATGCGTCTAAGAAGCACTTAAAGGGATATCCACATAGGGATTCCACCTTCCAGTCAATCTCCGGTAACGGATAACAGTCCTGCGGACAGGCTTTGTTCAGATCTTTGAAGTCCACGCACATGCGCCAACTTCCATCATGCTTCTTGACCATGACCGGGTTGGATAACCACTCGTGGTAGTATACCTCGCGCATAATACCTGCATCCACCAATTTCCGTACTTCATCCAATATTACTTGGTTGTGTTCTGGTGCCTGACCACACTTCTTTTGCTTAACGGGAGGGTATCCCTGGCGGATTTGGAGTTTATGTTCTGCTATCGCACGCGGTACGCCTGTCATATGCTTGGGCTCCCATTCGAATACATCTAAGTTTGCTTTTAGGAGAGAGCACATGGCCCTCTTGCCGCTATCCGAGAGCGTTCCTCCTATGGATACCTCTTGTTCCAGATAATCAGGATAATTTGCCACCTTTCAGTTGGGAGGTGGTGATCCATCCTTGGGTAGAACAGGTGGAACTGGTGTTGTCACGGCATGACATTCGGATGCTGGTATGATTGTGTTATAGATAGTGACAATTCCTCCTTCCACATGAAATTTAATCATTCCGTGAGCTGTAGAGGGTACTGCCTGTATGGCCAGGATACCTGGTCTGCCTATGATCCCATTGTACGGAGAGTGTGAGCGTATCACCATAAAGTTCATCCCCGCCGTGGTGGAATGCTCCTCATTCCCAATGGTTACGAGCAGACGCAGCTGTCCTATTGGCCAGATGGTGTCTCCACTAAAGCCGATGAGCGGCGACATGGCCGGTACTAATTGGATTCTTATTTCTGGTCGTAAACTGTACGAAACAGTGTTCGTATAGTACTTCTACCGATGACCCTCCATCCATATACATACGGCTGATATTGTGTGTTCCAATGCTTATCTCAATCGTGAGAGGTGCATCAGCTATGTCACTTGCCGTGATGGGAGGGAATGAGATTTCTCTGCCGCGTGAAAATTTTTGACTAATTTTCTGCCTTGTGCGGCGCTGCCTGGATTGGATCATGTATATAGTCGAAGGTTTGTCCTTTTGGGGATCCTTCTTGTCATACTTCCTGTTTTCCTTTCCGTCCTTCCAATCCTTGACCAAATGTTTGAGTTTGCCTGACTTGATCAGTGACTCAATGTGCTTCTTGAGCTGGATACATTCCTCCGTGCCGTGGCCCTTTTCGTTATGGAATTCGCAAAGCAATTTCCTTGAAGACGGTCCACCGGAGTCGTCATTGGTGGAGGTCTCGGGAAGTTGGCCCCTTCTGTCAGCAAGATCTCCCGGCAGGACATCTTTAGAGGGGTAAACTTGTCCTCCGACCGTCCTCCTTTGTTTTGGCCCTTGTAGTCCGAGCTCCTTCCACTGCCTTGGTTGCCTTGACCACCCGACTGTCTCCTGGACTGGTCATTCGATCGATAGCTGTTTCCTTTTGAAGGGTAGGCCGCGGCTACCGTGGTTTCCCCCTCTATGAAGTTCCTGACCCTTTCCATAAGGTCGTCATACCTCTCCGGTCGCTTGTCATTGAGACGTCTGATTAATTCCCTGTCTGTTATGGTGTGCATATAATTGGAAATTTTTAGAAGTTCCGGCATTGTCTTTGTGCGTGTGCACTCGTCATTGAAGCGTTCGGTGAAGGCCTCCGTAGATTCCCCAGGCCGTTGCTTGACGGTTTCCAACGAGACCGGGTCCCTATTATACTTCTTTCGCTGAGTATAATTGTTCTTGAACGCAGTACGTAGTTCCGTGAAGCTATCAATGCTTCGGGGGAAGTCCCTCAAACCAATCACGAGCATTGCCGATCAAGGTTAAATTGAATATTTGACACCATATAGGCATGGGCCATCATTCAATTTTCGCCTGTGTGTCAAATATCTTTAGGTGATCATCCGGATCACCAGTCCCATCATAAGTCTTGCCGCACGCCGGCATGCGATGTTTTGTATCCTCAGAGTAATTCCGTATGCGAAGGGTAAAAGGATCTTCCCTGGGATCAGCCCATGGACGGGTGAGATTAGGATCACACCATGGGCGGGAGAGATCTTCTGCTTCCTCCTCGCGATAATAGGGGCCGCCGTAGTACTCTTCATTGTCTGGTGGCGGTGGAGGAGTACGCCTGGGTCGGCGACGCTTGGGTGGATGGTCATCCGAATCCTCTCCTGATGGACCGAGAGAAGGGGGCGGTGCCCCATTCTTTGGCTGAGGATCGCTCTTGTGAGAAGAGCTAGGAGCCTTCTTCTGGTATTCATCTTGTCCCACACGCTTGTGCGGCGATTAGTTCTGGTTAGCTCCAGATCTGGTCGTTCGGGTGAATCGTCGGACCTCTCTCCCTCCTCACGGGATTGTAGCAGTTCCTGCACAATACGATCCCCTATGCGTTCGAACACATTCCTAGGTTGGGGAGTTTCCTCAAAGAGGTTTTGTTCCTGGGGTCGTGTCCTTCGCTTCCTTTGAATCTGAGGAGAGGTGCCCGGTCCGGCACTGCCAAAGTTGAGCCTAGATTGGAGGTCCCTTCCTAGGTTCAACCTGGATGCGATTCCTGGGACGATCCTCTCGAAGTTCTACGTGAGAACTCGAGTGAGATCTTCCTCACTAAGTGGTTCGACTTCCACTTCTTCCTCGGTCGATGGTCTGCGCGGCTCCTTGTTAGGGGGGTTAGGCGCACTCCCTGGATCGGGGTTGTCCAAGGTCGAGGTGGGTGGTGGGGTGATAGCGAACGTGCTTGTCACACCCGTGGACTGAAGAACGCTTCAGTTATTCGGTTCGCCTGATTGGTTACCAGGGGATCAGTTGGGAATGAGTATCCCGTCCCCTGTGGACTTCCGGTTTACAGGATTCGTGTTCCTGGGGTTTCCTTGCTGGTGTCCTTTCGTCATTGAAGGAGATTGAGATGAGGTTTGCTCTAGCTTAGTGTATGGGTCACACGGATGGCGCCAACTTGTTGATACAAAAGTTGGATGCTCCTTGCTAGACCCAATATAGGCTTAATTCGGGTTGACTGGGGTCCGGCTCCTACACCAAGTGAAATATCTGGTTGGGATCCTGCACACTAAAACAACACGCGTTAGACTTACTGTGGGAATGTATCCTACGATTAAGCTCCGACGTGAGAGTAAGTAATCGGTTAGGGTTTAAGAATCGGATGAGTCGTGAGTGTGTAGAATGTAATACCTTTGTGGAACCCTTGGGGGTTCCTTATATAGGCATTGAAACCCTAATGGGTTGTCACCGATGCTTCGACCCCAAGGAAAGGATAAGTACCAGAATTAGATTGATTGTTATCTTTTAATTATGGTGAGTGAATATCCTCTTCTTTGGGGTAAATCCCAATCATAGTAAGAGTATGATTCCTCTAACCCTGTACCGGTCATGCCGGGCCATGGGCCGCACACGTGTGTGCGGTTACTGTTCATCTAATCCCATAAGCTTAAATGACATTAATCCCACCCATCAGTAATGGGCCGGATGCGGGTAGTACCCGTGGGTCAGGTTCATGACCCGGCTGGGGACTATACGTCATCATTAAGGTTTACATGTAGATTAAGGTTATATTAGGGCTATATTAGTGTAAATGATGAGGATTAGTGATAGATTAGGTTTAGGATTAATTTTACGAAAGTTGTAAGTGTTTGAATAATTGTACTTGAATTTGAATTCAAATAGTGGTGGGAAAAGCTTATAAGTGTATTTCGTGCTTTAGAGACTTATACGGAGAGTTTAAGAGCTTTAGGAAGGTGTACTTAGGATTTAGCAATAAGGTTTAGATGTTACTTTAAGTGTTTGTACTTTGTTCGAATTTAATCTAGGAGGTAAAATGAATTATTTGAATTGTATGCATTAATGACTTGTACATTGGACTTTATAGGGTTGTACATTGCTTTTAAGAGAAAATATATTCAAATGGTGAGTTATATGAACTTGTATATTTTTCTTGGGAGTTTATACCTTTTTCAAATGATTTATCGAGGGAAAATGGTTTAGATTAGAATATTGAGAATCATATGCTTATGAATTATGTATTAGATGATTTTACATTAGTTTTTGATGATAATATGTCCATATTATATTATTGTGTCTTATAAACTTGCTTTGGAAACTTTCATATAAGTTTTAGATAGTAATAGTTCATGAAATTAGGGTTTTGAAGTGTTATTGTATGTAATAGGTTCATTTCATAGTAATCATATTATATGTGATGTTTATATTCATATCATATGGTAATAGGTAAATTGTATATCATAGACTTGACATATTGCAATGTGTGCTCAAAAGGAAACATTGACATAAGTGGTTAGTGGTAGTGTATGTCCGTTTACTTTTCTATGTAATTCACTTTACATAGTTTGACACAAATGATAAGGCAAAAATCTCCTTTGAAAAATGGTTATTATATATATATATATATATATATATATATATATATATATATATATATATATATATATATATATATATATATATATATATATATATATATATATATATATATATATATATATATATATATATATATATATATATATATATATATATATATATATATATATATATATATAGGGTTGGGATCGTGAGAAAACTTCATCTCAAAAGAAAACTTAGAAAACTCTCTTCCAACCGTTGGATCAAAAGGCTACCCACCCTTCCTTTTTTTCAGCAAAAATAAAGGGCTGTTTGTAAACTTTTTATAACTAGTGTGCACAATTGCAAATAAAACACAAACTTTTTAGATTTAACCGTTATTTAAGCCTCCTATCCCATATCACAGATCCAAAAAATTCTCCATTCACTCCCGTTCGTTTTTTATGTGTCCGATTTTGGTGGATCTCACTTTTTTTCTTAATCATCATCATTATGTTCAACGAAGGCGATAATTGTAAGATTATATCATCCTTTTTTATTAATCGTTTATGTGTAGTTTAAAAAACAAATTTGTTATATTAAGCTTAAATTATTTTTATAAGTTGTGTTATTGATTTGATAAGCTTATTTTTTTTTATTTTACAACCTGTTTAATAATATAAATCGTTTTGGCTTATTGTTTGGGTATATAGTGTATAACATGAAAAATTATTGATTTATATTGTTTTATTAGCTTATTATTATTAACTGATGATTTTATAAGCTTATTGTTGGTTTTTTAAACTGTTTTTAATATTATCACATGACGTTTTGATAAGCTTTTTTTTTGTTGATTTAGGATGATTTAAGGTTTTTATTAGATTATTATTAATAATGACGTTTTGATAAGCTTATTTGTTGATTTATGATTATTTAGGGTTTTTTATTAGCTTATTGTTCGTAATGACATTTTGATAAGCTTTATTTGTTGATTTATGATTATTTATGGTTTTTAAATAGCTTATTCTTAATAATGACCTTTTGATAAGCTTTATTTGTTGATTTATGATTATTTATGGTTTTTAAATAGCTTATTCATAATAATGACCTTTTGATAATCTTATTTGTTGATTTATGATGATTTGAGGTTTTTTATGTGCTTATTGTAATAATGATGTTTTGATAAGCTTTTTTTTTTATTTAGGATGATTTAGGATGATTTAGGGTTTTTATTAGCTTATTATTAATAATTACGTTTTGATAAGCTTATTTGTTGATTTATGATTATTTAGGGTTTTATATTTGCTTATTGTTAATAATGACGTTTTGATAAGCTTATTTGTTGATTAATTGGCTGTACTTTTTGATAAGTTTATTGTTGTTTTTTGGTAACATGTATGTTAATGTTATAGTTTAGCTTATTTGATTTTATAGACTTTTTTAATATGGTAAATTATGTTTTTATGATGATTTATTGTGTTTTTCAATTTTACTTTTTGATAAATGATATTTTTGATAAACTTACTGTTGATCCCTGATGATTTATGATGGTTTATAAGCTGTAGGGTTTTATAAGCTTATTGTTGTTTTGGTAACCGATAATCACACTTTTTTCATATCTTAGCTTGTTATTGTTTTGGTATCCGTTAATCACACTTATTACCTTATTATGAAAAAAATTGTTGCGTTAATCAAACTTGTTACCTTATTATGATGATAAGTTACCAATTATATGTAAATGATTATCACATTCTACATCTAGTTGTGCATTAATAAACAGTTGTTTGTTTTGATAAATTACGCGCGATACTATATTATGTTGTTTTACTATCACTGATTATTGACCGGTGTTTGTGTTTTACAGGTTTGGAACATGACGTCCCACTGTCTGTTGGTTCAGCCAGTGTCATTAGGTCCACAAATTTCAGTCATTCAGAATCAATTACTGATACAGAAATAAGTTCTAGTTATGTGGTCGATCAGGGTAGGAGTTGGAAACCCAATGTTGAGTCCATTCTAACACCTAACAAAGGACATGTGTTTGGGTCATTGTCTCAGGATTTTGAGTTTTACTCACACTATGGTAAACTGGGTGGGTTTGATGTAAAGTTGGGAACAGAAAAAACTATCATTCTACTGAGTTTCCAAATATTAAGTATTTTCACTGCAGTAGATATGGTAAGAAAAACGAATCAAAATATAATAAGCACAATGATGATAAGAATGCTAGTAAGGTTGATAAGGGGAAAAGCAAATCGGCTGATGGGGCAATGAACAATAAAGGTAAGGGTGTTGTTAGTTCTGATGTTAGCGAGTCATGTGTTAAGAAATCTAATAGGAAAAACACATCATGCAAGACAAACTGCAAGGCTAAAATGTGTGTTAGAAAGGTAGATGAGGGGGGGGGGGGGGTTTCGAGGTGTATGTTTTTGTTGAAGAACATAACAACCCGTTAGTTGCAGCCAGAGATATGCAATTCCTGATGAATTCTAGGTCTCTAGGGTACTCAAAACAACAGTTCCTATGTGATATGTCAAATTCCAATGTTGGACCAGTTAAGGCTTTCAAGTTAATGAAAGAAATGTGCGGTGGTTTCGAGAATATTGGTGCGACAGCTGTAGACTGCAAGAATTTCAGGAGAGATATAAACCTGTTTATAGGCGGTATGGATGCACAAATGGTTGTAGAAAAGCTAGAGGGTCGGAAACAACACTGTGATGATTTTTTCGTGGACTATTATCAAGGTGAAGGTGATGCTTTATGCGGTCTATTTTGGGCAGACAAAATTGCTAAGCTTAACTACAAGCGTTTTGGTGATGTTATGTCATTCGATGCTACCTTCAGATCGAACAGGTAAGATATATAATTATTCAATTTAATTTAAACGTACACATACATCAAACTGATTCCATATTAATATATCATTTTGATGCCTTATATTTTTTTTTTGCATTATGCTTTTGCAGATACCGTATGGTTTTTGTACCTTTTACAGGTATTGATAACCATAACCGGTCTGTGACATTCGGTGCCGGATTGTTGACTGATGAGACAGTCAACTCGTACAAATGGCTATTGCAAGCTTTTAATAATGCGCATGGAGCTCGCCCACAGGTTGTTGTTACCGACCAGGATGCTTCTATGAAACAAGCCATTGAGACATAATTAGTTAATACGAAACACCGTCTATGTATGTGGCATATCATGCAAAAGCTTACAACAAAGGTTCGTCCTATATTTTTTAATACATTTATAAAATAATAATAAAATATTTGATCACGAACTTGCTTTGTATTCATGTTTATTTACATTTTAACTGTGAAACTGATATAAATGAAACGGACAACAATTTTATTTGTAAACATGAAATAATGTATGCGAATACTTGAACTGAACAAACGAATATAACTGATATAAACGTAATTGATATAAATTTTTGAACTAAACGAACGTGGATGTGATGCAAATATATGTGTCTTGTTATTTTGTGTTCGTTTGTGCTTGTTTATATGTTAACTGTGAAATGTATTTAATGTATTTGTTATGATGTAACGGACACAAAATGGATATTGTTATATATATTTGTTTGAATGCGAATTCATCATCAATAAAATTAATAATAGTTTTGCTGATGAATTATAACGAACACAAACAACAAGACACATTCGTGTTTGATTTCCAACATATCAACTATATTAGTTCGAAATTCGCAGTCAACCACATTAAAAAACGGTTTGCATATTTGAAAGGGGCCTAATACATATAAACAAATCATGATTTTTATGTGACAAAACTTTTTTTTTTTAACATTACATCACTAACCTTATGTACTCACAGGTCGGTTCAAGCATCTGTAATCAAGGCAATTTCAAACAAAGGTTCTGTAGTATCGCTTGGACTGACAGAATATCGCCTGAACTGTTTGAGCAACAATGGGCTGCTATAATGAAAGATTTCAACTTGTGTTATCATAAATGGCTATCTGACCTATATGACATGAGAGCCCGTTCCAGCTTTCTTGCGCAACGAAGACATGGCTGGTCTGATGCGAACCACCTCTAGATCGGAATCAGAGAACAACTACTTCAACCGATTCACCAATCCTGATCTATCGTTGGTTGAATTTATGAGTCACTATGATTCTGCTATGGAGGCACAAAGGTTCGTAATTACATGCTTTTTTTACATGTTCGTTTTAGTTTTAATATGTGTCACCATTAGAATGTAATGTACAAAACCAATTTGATATAAAGTTTGACGAGTTTATTAATTGATTTTCATAGGTACAATCAACGGAAAAACGACCATGAATCTAGATACAACTATCCTGTGATGAAAACAGGGCTCCAAGTTGAGCATGATGCATCACAACTGTATACACTTAATGTTTTCTACAATGTTCAAGATGAAATCGTTGCGTCAACGAGACACTGCTTATCAGAACGCATTGAAACAATTGGTTTGTTTGAAAAATACTTCGTTCGTGATACGGAACTTAAGAAGTGGACTGACAAAGATGCATTTGAAGTATATGAGGTACGTTAACACTTATAGTTGCTGATAATTGTTTTTTACATTCAGATGCCATTTTTAAATACACTATGATTCCTTGAATGCTTAAACTTTTACGACATTATGCATTTTTTATGTGGTTTACTAGCATATGCATTTGTCCATACCATGCACTATGATTCCCTGAATGCTTAAACTTTTACGACCTTATGCATTTTTATGTGGTTTACTAGCATATGCATTCTTATATGGTTTATAATTGCTGATAATTGATTTTATACATTCAGATGTCATTTCTAAATACACTATGATTCCCTGAATGTTTGAACTTTTATGACCTTATACATCTTGTATGTGGTTTACTATCATATGCATTTGTCCATAACAAACACTAATTGTGTTTTTTTTTTAATTACAGGTTTTGTATTGCAAGGAAGATACTAGTATCACATGCTCCTGCCGTAAATTTGAGCTGTTTGGGTTGCTTTGTCGACATATCTTTTATGTGCTTAGATTGAACAATGTTGATGAATTTTCGACTGAGTGTTTGCTTGATAGATGGTGTAAAACAGAACACAATGATTGGTACAATGCTAATGATGCGATGGGTGAATCTAGTTCAGCTGGAGGGGTTCGTGCAATACGTCAATTTATTGAAGACACTGTTGACAGATTGGCTCCTTACCAAGATAAGTTGGACATATATAAGGCGGAATTATCAGAATTACTGGCCAAGGCTAAGTTAGATGTACATGTTGTTACTCGTATGAACAAAAAAGATGTTTTCTGCTCAATGCTTGGTATCACTGAACCGTCTTCTGTTCGTATCCAAGTCCTAAAACAGTCAAAAAACAAAGGGTCAGGATCTCATACCAGGTGGAAGAACGCTGATGAGTTGATTCGCTATGAGACTGCAGCATCCAAAAAAAGAAGAATTTGTTTTTCTTGTGGCGGAGGTGAAGGTCATAACTCCAGGACTTGTCCAAACAGAAACACTTCCAATGCTTCGTCAAGCAAGAGGCCTGCTCGTGGTAACCGTTCAACTATCAACTACAAAGAGTGATTGATAACTAGGTTTTACTTAGTTAAAAAGTTCTTTGATGTGTGTCTAATCGAATTGATTATTGGTTTTAAGTACGACTCAGTTGATTTTGGTAAAACAAATATTTTTGGTTGATTTTAAATTAAAAGTGCGAAGACGTAAAAGTAAATGACGTAAAAGTAAAGAGGCGTAAAATAAATCTAATTCTAATTAAACGTAAAGGCGTGCAATATTTAAAAACTTTGAATAGTAAAATAATTAAATGACTAAAAATTAAAGCGTGACGGAAATTAAAATTAGACAAGAATTAAAATAACAACTTAAATTAGACAAGACAAAATAAGTGAAAAACCTCCCAATCGGAATATATTCCGATCAGAATCAATCGGAATACCAAAGCCTGCTTGTCGGAATATTGGTCGGAAACCCAATCGGAATATGTCACCTTTTCTCTGATCGGAATAACCAAGCTTAAACCCCCAGGTCGGAATGTATACACCTACCTGATCGGAATATCAATCTTACCTTTGATCGGAATAAGGAATGACTCCTGGTCGGAATGTTAATTGAAAACCCAGATCGGAATATCGTCACTATACCTAATCGGAATAACCAATCAACACCTCAATCGGAATATGGAATAGCCTCCCAATCGGAATACTGTCACTTAACCCAGATCGGAATAACCAAGCCACTCCCCAATCGGAATACCAAAAGGAATGTCAAAACCGTTTTCTGATCATGCCAATCGGAATGTAAAACCCCTTTCCGACTACCAGATCGGAATACCGTAGAAATAACCAAAAATAAGCTAGAAAAATAAGCTATAACTCTAATAAGCAAACCACGAAAATCCTAAAGCAAACCGATTAAGAAAAAGCTATTAAACAGAAATTTAAAGACTTTTAAAACACGAAATGAATAAGCTTTACGAAAAACAAACTTTTATATAAAAATAACTTTTATAAAAACTTTATAACTTGAAAATAAACAAAATAAGCTATGAAAATAAATGATTTAAAACAATCAAAAGTATAAAAATGAAATCTTTAAACAAAGAAACGAGACAAAAAGCTTATAAATCAAAGATTAAAGAAAGGTAGAATGAGATCAACAAGGTAAAGTAAAGGTGCAAGAATTAAAAGAAACACTTACTTGAAATTAAATGGTAAATAAGGTGCAAGACATATAAGTAAAGGTGCAAGTAATTAAAGGTGCATAAAATTATATGTGGAAGAACTAATTGTCACGATTAGTCAACAAAAACAAATGAATGAAAATGGGGTGTATTTATAGGAGATTAGGAGGGTGGTTAGAGGAAGCTTCCTCCCCTCCTTCCTTTCTTCTTAATTGCGCCATCAAGTCCTTCCTTCTTAATCTCTTTGTTAATCTTGGACTTTGATGACTTTTGGCTCGGGATTTCTTTGGACTCGTCTTTTAATTCTTCGATAAATAAGACTTGAGTTCCTCGGCTTTTGATAAACTCCCGTCTTTTGACTTTTTCTTCGATAAATCTTCAGAATTGGTCTTGGACTTCCGTTCTTTTTGCACTCTTGACTTCTTGACTTCGTCTTTTTCTTCAATAAAAGTCCGTAAATGCCCGTGAATGCCCGTGTTTTCTCCACTTTTCACCTTTTTGTCATAAATCACAACAAAAACACAAACCACTGTAGGATCGTATTTTTCTAAGGATTTAGCATTGTATGGATTAATATATTGAATGATGATAAATGGAAGAAACTTAGAGAGAGAAAGAAGAGAGAGAAAGGAGAGAATTAAGAAAGATGGAAATGTGATTATCAAAGATGGAAGTGAACCAACAACCCCTCCTAACATGCTAGGAGGGGGGTTTATATAGCCCACCCTACATGTGGGCTATATGGGCTATATTGGATCACGAGCCCAATATCGTTGGAGTGACCGATCCTTTCTAAATACGTAAAAACGTATTTCCAACAATCTCCCCCAAAGGGAGGTCACTCCAAGTTACAATGTCCTAAATATTCTAAAGCTCGTGATCTATGCTAATAATGATGTGACCGAGACTTTCCTTGGAAAAACGTATTTCCAACAATCTCCCCCAAAGGGAGGTCACACCATTTTACAAAATCTTAAACCTAGCATACTATGCTTGAGTCTTCGATCTTGTTCTTGTGAATATGCTGATGAGATCTTTGACTTTAGTCTTGAGCATGTTCTCTTGCCTTGACCTTGTGCATTCATCACTTGTGATATTCGCCTCTTCGTGACTTCATGTTCCACATACTTATACCTTTATAATTCTTGAAAGCTTCAGAGTTTGATACAGCGGAAGACTTGACCTTCAGACTTTCTTGAATTCGTTGAAGTACTGAGTGTATGCAGTATAAGCATGTGGGGACGACTTCTTCTTGGATTCCGCAACGCCACCGTCTTCAAATGCCGCAACATAAGTAGACACGAAAGGATCGGTCACTCCAACGATATTGGGCTCGTGATCCAATATAGCCCATATAGCCCACATGTAGGGTGGGCTATATAAACCCCCCTCCTAGTATGTTAGGAGGGGTTGTTGGTTCACTTCCATCTTTGATAATCACATTTCCATCTTTCTTAATTCTCTCCTTTCTCTCTCTTCTTTCTCTCTCTAAGTTTCTTCCATTTATCATCATTCAATAGATTAATCCATACAATGCTAAATCCTTAGAAAAATACGATCCTACAATTGGTATCAAGAGCTTTGTTGATTCTTCGGATTAGCGTGTTTTGATATATTGATTTGGTGGTAAAAGTTTCTTCTTTTACAATTTTTTTTCTTTTCTTTTTTCGTATATCTTTTTTATTGATTTGGTGGTAAAAGTTTTGATCTATTTTTTCTTCTTTCTCGATTGGTGTCTATTTTGTCTCAAAAGTTCTTAAAAATATCCTTTTTCATTTTTATTTCATCTTTTTTATCAATTTTTTTTTGTCTCGTAGTATTTGATCTTATTTTATCAAAAAAAAAAAAAAAAAAAAAATTTCTTTACTGTACTTATCATCTCAAAAGTATCAGGTTTTTTTTAATCTTATTTTATCAGTTTTTTTTTTAAAGTTTTATTTTTTCTTATTTTATTAAAAGTGTCAGTCAAACAAAACTTTTGTTTCATACTGTTTTTGTTTTTGGTGTCATCGGAAAAGGGTTTCAAGGTTGACAGTTATTCCTATTTGTTGCATCGGAAAAGGGTTTTTAAATATTCCGATTGGTCATTCCGATCGGTCATTCCGATCGGACATTCAGATTGGCATTCTGATTGGGACGTTACCATTCAGATAAAATCATTCCGATAAGATCATTCCGATTGGGATATAAGCATTCCGATTAGGTCATTCAGATTGGCACATACATTCAAAGGATGTTTTTATCTTGACATTCCGATCGACTTGTATGTTGAACTCAAACAAAACCGACTCTTTCTCCCTCGACACAACAAAGACCCAAGACTAGTCTCCTCACCCACTCTCTCGACAACAACAACTCACCTCGCACCCTCGACATCACTCAGACACACTCACATCACACAAACACACCCTCTTTCGAACCTAACCACACACCCTCGCCTCATCAGTTTAAAATCAAGACTCGAGTCAAGACTCTCGAAAACACTAGACTCAACAAACACAACCATCACAACCGAGACACCCACACTCATACTTACCTCACTCGACTAGACCTCTCACGACTCGAATCTCGACTCACCACTTACCCTCGAACCCATCTCTCTCGGACACCCTCTTTCGAACCCCACACCCTCATCAGACTCAAACCAAACTCACACAAAGACTCAATTCATTCTCGACTCCAACTGACCTCCCCTCTCGAATCACCCTCATCGAATACAACGATCAACAGACTCGACAGACCACAAACTCATCCACATTCGACTCAAACAATTGACTACAAACTCGACAGATCACAATTTGATCTCAGTTTATTAGTTCGTGTTTCGGATATCTTTATCAAGATCTTTAATAAGATCTAAACACGATCTAAATAATCTTCATCGATCAGTGTTGGGTTTTCAACCGTTTTTAATTTTCGAAACATACCAAGAATCGAGTATAACAAGAATGTTAGACTCAATCTGTATTTCGATTTAAAATCAACACAAAAACTGACATGCAACACAAAAACAATCAATTCTTAACTAAACTTACCCGAGACCCAATCTACGGATCTTGAAGACCTCTTCACGTCTGGTACTCGGTCAAAAGGAGCTCAAAAGGGTTTATTTGTTTGTCTTCATTCTGTCCTATCAAGATTGTTTTCGAACATCTTATGGATTCGTGGGTTTCATGAATACTACAACCGTAGAAAATTGATTGGGTGTATGGGTTATGTATTGTAACCTGATTACAAGTGGTAGGTTGAGCAGTATTTGAGATCCAATTAAGGATTGGGTTCTTCTTTTTGTTGAGATCAGATGAGTCATATAAAGAACGAAGGAAGGGCGGTGTAAACAAGAAGGTTTGCACTTTGGCTGCATATTTTGGAGAGAGAAAAGAGGGGGCGGAGTAACCCAGATACATTATATGTGTGTGTAGTTATGAGATGATAATTTTTTTTGGGAGAAGATAAAGAAATCTGAGAAGGAGAGGGTAAACGTTTTTTTTTATATTAATCCACTTGCTCTAAAATCTAGGGGTGGTAGATATATCGCGTAGTCAAAGACACGTGGTTGAGACTTGACCAAGTGTTTAATATGGAGTTTTCAAAGACACGTGGGTGTTGTGTTTGTATAAGACGTGTGTGGGTATTTGTCATTTTTGATTTTTAGTTTATTAAATTTTGTTTATTAATTTTGGTACATAGTTTTGAGGCGGGTATTTCGAGAGAACCAAAATAGTAACATATTTGACGGGTTAAAAGTTTTCGTGGCCGGATTTGAAGACAAAAGTGACGGATCAAAGTGACGGGATTTATTTTTAGTGGCTACGGATTTTTGATAGGGCATTATTATTTGGAACTGAAGACGGATTTTTCGTCAATCACTAATTCTTAACGTCATTGTTCATTCAATGGATTCGTTGAATTTGCCATCTAAAGACGGGGATTCGCATCAAATGAAAGTTAAAGCTAGAGAAAGTAGAATGACTTTATTTCGACCACTTCGGTCCCATCTGTCGAACATTTCTCTACTTAAAGAAGGAAGCGGTTTTGTGACACTCTTCGGTCAAGATCGTACCATTTTCGTCCACCAAATGCTCCTCAAAGTTAACCAACTACTAGAGCAGATAAAAAAAGAAGACATTAATCAAATTGAATCCTCACATTTACTTGAAGTTCTAGTGCAACATTTTTCGAGGTTCTTTCAATTTGATCCTGCCAAGGTTGAAACTTCAATGATCTGCCAGTCATTCCTTGAAGACACACAAATCGACGTTAAAGACTTTAGGGATAGACTGCTCGAGTTCATGAAATCTATTGCACTTTCGATTTATGCAACTTCACAACCTCAACCAGAGCATCCTAATGGTATACAAGAATCTACGATGCAGATGACACAGCAGAAAAATGGTCTTACGGATGACTCAATGGAGACCGCCTTGGTTAACGATGATAGCAGCGTCATTGCATCACGCCAACGTGACTCAAGCATACATGACGAAGAGCCAATAGTTGAGGTACAATTGAATACTGAATCTCACAATGATCTACAACATGTTGAGAAATCAGAACCTACCTATGACCAACATGGGATGAAAAAGGGTGATTCCACTTCTGCTTCATCCGATGTGAATCATATCGAGGGAGAAAATGATCAGAATGCTAAAGATCATGATATGTGCTTTATGACTGCTACGTTAACCAATTCTGCTTCTAGGATTAAAGAGCTTGAAATGATGTTAGCTCAGCAATCAAAAGAACTTGAGGATGCCAAAATTGAATTTTCGAAGAAAACGGAGAAATTTGAAACATATTTTGAAAAACTTGAAAAGTCAAACGTTGTTCTTGAACGAAAATTGGATCAAACTGTTCTAGATTCTAAAGCTGAAAAGGATAATCTCTTGAAACAAATTAAGTTGCTTGAATCTAAGTTGGCATCCCAAGATGAATTGTTCAAAGAAAATGAGACCTTAAAGGCTCAAGTACAGGAAAAGGTCTTTGCTATAGCTGCGTTGAAAAATGATTTGCGAAAAACTAAAGGACCTAGTGTGGACACTAAGCTTGAAAAACCATCAATCTTTGGGAAACCGCCTACAAATCAGTTCGTCAGACAACCGACTGTCAGACAACCTACTGCATTTAGATCCGAGCAATCACAATCCTCGAGACCGCGGTTTGCCTCCCAAGTTGATATGGTTCATCTTTCTAGAACAGTCACTCCACCATCTAGGCCCAATGTGACTAAAACAGCTTTTGCAAGACCTAATCACATGATTGCCTCTAATTTCCCTAGACATAGTCCAAAGAATACGTCTAGAACTAGTTCAAATGACGTTCGCCATACTTTTGGTCTAAGGGAAGCTAAGCAAAAGACACAAGTAAGAGATAGGAATTTCAAACCTAGTCAGATGCCTTCTAGTTTACCCAACATTGCTAACCGTAGCATGTCACATCCTAGGAGCATCAATCAATCATCTAGGAATTCTAGATCTTACTCGGACATTAAATATGCTACTTGTAAAACATGTAGAAAATGTGTCTTTACGGCAAATCATGATTCTTGTATCAAAAAACTACTTAATGAGGTGAACTCCCGTGCTAGACTTAAATCCCAGTGGGTTGCCAAAATCAAACCCATTGGTAAAGTGTGGCGCCCCACTGGTAGAACTTTCACTCTTGTAGGAAACGAGTGCTCTTTAACTAGGATAGTCTCTGATTCTACAAAGACTACTAGGGAGGAAATTGCAAAGGATGATACATCACTTAAGCCTGAACTTAAGATTTTCTATAAAAAGAAACGTTTGCCAACTAAGACAAGTGAATCATCCCCTCAGGCCACCTCTGACACAAGTAAAGCCAACTGTGAACCCCCACGTGCTTCTATAATTGATATCTCTAACCCATGCAAAAGCATGCAAATTCCTAATGAGATTGCAGGTACCAAAGTTGATGTTCCAAAAGAACGAAGCGGTCCAATCGTTGTGTACCGTTCAACTAAGGACACTCTTAGAGTTTGGTTGCTGAAGAAGCAGATATCAGAGAAACAAATGTCTCAGGGGATTCATGGTTAAGCTGCAAACAAGGACTTACAGTCACATCACAGACTGTAACTCGTTCATCAAAGAAAGGAAAGTTTATCGCCGATAATAAACTTATCCTTACAACGAGAAATTTAGTTTTCTCGGGCATGAGCTTATATTAAAAACATTCGAAGTTTTTAAGCTCATGCACCATGGCTCCTCGTTAAATGACAGACGATGACCCGAACTTCAGAGACAGGGAAGTTTGTCTACGCAACGATAACTTACCCTTTTAACAAGAAATTAAGTTTTCTTGGACACGAGCTTATCCTAAAACCATTCAAAGGTTTTAAGCTCGTGTATAAGGCTCTTCATTATATGTCAGATGATGACCCGATCTTCAAATTAAGGAAAGTTTATCGCCGATGATAAACTTATCTTCACAACGAGAAATTAATTTTTCTCGGGCATGAGCTTATATTAAAAACATTCGAAGTTTTTAAGCTCATACACAATGACTTACAGTTAAATATCAGACTGTAACTCAGACTTCAATTTTAGGAAAGCTTATCTTTCAAGATAGCTTATCCTCGTAACGGGAAATTAAATTTTCTCGGTCATGAGCTTGTATTAAAACATTCCAGGTTTTAAGCTCAGAAAGGAAAGTGAATCTTTTAAATAAGAGAACTTTTCCTCATAACGAGAAATTCACCTTTCTCGGTCATGAGCTTTACGTTAAAACATTCAAAGTTTTTCAAGCTCATGAAAACGACTTCTAAGTAAATGTCAGCTTAGAACTCGTTCTTCAGTTAAAAGGAAAGTTTATCGCCGATGGTAACTTATCCTTAACAACGGGAAGTTTACAACTTCTCGGACTTGAGCTCGTTTTGTAAGATATTCAACATCTTAAGCTCAAGTAATTGGTTTTCAAAACGTTGAACACAATTTTTCGAGAATTTCTCAAAAAGGTTTTCTAAATCTTTCAAAATTGTGTGTTTAAAAAAAAAAATGTTTTGATAAAAAGAGCATGTCTTCTAGAATCGATAATATTTACGATACTAGAAATGTCATTCAATAATGACACGGGGTTGTAAATAAAGTTCGAGCAGAAGTTCAAATGTTTTAAAACATGCTCAAAATGGTTTGCTATTATTTCAGATAGTAACCCGCTTTTCATACTCAAGTCAAGCATTTCACCGGAAAGCTTTGACTCAACAACGGGAATTAATTTTCTCGGGCATGGTTTACTTTATAACCATGTAAGGGATTGTGTTTACGTAATAACACAATCTAACACGAATATATGTACGTGTCAGTGCATTTATTTGTTAAAACAAGAGAAATCTTGTTTTTATGAAGTTATCATCTCTACCAACCGTAGCAATTTACAATTGATATCTACATACTCGACGATGCGACTACTCAAACGGCGACTACAGCTCTTTCAATAGAACACGGGTCAACAATTGAGGGGGAGCAATTGTCCAGCAATCAGAATCTTTGACGCTAAAAGTGCCAAGTTCACATGTTGGTGTCAAGACAAAGATATCAATCGTACACATGGAGTAAAGAGATAACTTCAGACATGATGAGGCGACCAACATTCGTGAACAAGAACCATGTGCTTCTTTCATATGATGTTCTCCATTATTCAGGTCCAACCTCATAAATTGCTAATCTTGTGAATACATTATCATATATGATCTTTGCACGTGATAAATACCTTACACTTGTGTTTAAAAGGTATTTTATTTACGTTTCAAGTACACCCTCATTAATTTGAGGGGGAGCTTGTGTAATTCATGAAGATAATTGGCTTTGCATTTTTCTTCCCAAAATTTTCTTAAAATGCTATTAAATCAATTGATATTAAAAACATCGATTGGGTTAATATTTTTAATATGGGGGAGAAAATATGATTTAATATGGGAAATGATTAATCACAAATGGTTTGACTTAACGTGCTAGCTCATCCCGACATGTGCGAAATGTTTTCGGATATTATGGCATATGTTAAGGGGGAGCAAAATGGATTTCCACTATCAAAATGGATTTCATGGTGACATACACTTACCCAAAACATCTCTATTCACGACGGTGAAGATTGTGGTGACATAAGGATGGTAGGATAGGTTAAAGTCCAATGATTCCTCTAGAACCGGAGGAATCTTCCCAAGGACATTCCATAGCTAGAAATAGTAGTCCTTAGGAAAGATGGAGAAAGATTGTGAACGTAGCTGAATGCCGACCAAGTACTTAAGTTAGCACTGGAACAATCACAACAAGGTGCTAGTGATGACGTATTGGTAAGCATTGAAGGGGTTGAAGAATGAAAAAGAATTGTAAAGATAAAGGGTGTAAAGAAAGAAGCCCTCCTTACAACTTAGGCAGAAACCGGGTCAATACATATGCTATTAAGATCATTGTTTAATGATTCTTGATATTGAAGACAGACATCATGGACCCAGTGATGCAAAGCACAACCCATCCCAGCTAACTCAGATATCTCTTAAATAATATTTGTTTTAATCACACGGAGACAACACGTTATCTATTGATTTATTCACTCCGAATAAATTGGTATTGAAAAGGTGGCACTCCTCTCCAGCCTCCGATCACTAAAATCCAAAGTGCACGATCGAGTCTAGAGCCATTTGAGATAATTAAATATCTCATTAGGACACACTTTCATAATTCCTTGCTTCTTCATACACTGTGAAAAGTAAGAAAGATTTTAAGAGTCCTACGCAAAATCTTCATGATCTTGCCTGAACATCCGAGTAATACGAAAGTATTTACAATGAAGATGGAAATCCTTCTTGAGCGAATATCAAAAAGCTCATGGTAGGTGACTTGTGCGATTCTTTATGAATCAAACTTGTGATAACTGGAAAGCAACGGCTGTTTAATTCTTAACTGAATTTAAACACGTTCCAGGCCTCTACGCAATATCTCAGTGATCTTGCCAGAACACTCAGAGTGATACCTTTGTGTTCACGGTGATGAGTGGAAATCCTTCTAGTGTTAACCTCAAACAGCACTTGGTAGGTAACTTGCAAGATTCTATACGAATCAAGCTCGTGACAACTGGAAAGCAACGATGGTGCGGTTCTTAATTGAATTTCACTTGTTCCAGGAACATGAATTGACGGCTTCAAATCATGCGGATATTATTATCCAAATGATTCACTCTTTATGTTCGCAGTCAGCTTTGGACGGTCGAATAAAGAGAACGGGTTTACCCGCGAAATCCTGTCAGGAAGTTACTTAATTGAAACTATCCGTCACGGGTACGATATCTAATATCGTCCAACGGTCTTCACCGACCGGAGGTAAAATGCTACCGATTTAGAATGAAATGTTCAAAGCCATTTCTTTCGTGTCTACTTATGTTGCGGCATTTAAAGACGGTGGCGTTGCGGAATCCAAGAAGAAGTCGTCCCCACATGCTTATACTGCATACACTCAGTACTTCAACGAATTCAAGAAAGTCTGAAGGTCAAGTCTTCCGCTGTATCAAACTCGGAAGCTTTCAAGAATTATAAAGGTATAAGTATGTGGAACATGAAGTCACGAAGAGGCGAATATCACAAGTGATGAATGCACAAGGTCAAGGCAAGAGAACATGCTCAAGACTAAAGTCAAAGATCTCATCAGCATATTCACAAGAACAAGATCGAAGACTCAAGCATAGTATGCTAGGTTTAAGATTTTGTAAAATGGTGTGACCTCCCTCTGGGGGAGATTGTTGGAAATACGTTTTTCCAAGGAAAGTCTCGGTCACATCATTATTAGCATAGATCACGAGCTTTAGAATATTTAGGACATTGTAACTTGGAGTGACCTCCCTTTGGGGGAGATTGTTGGAAATACGTTTTTACGTATTTAGAAAGGATCGGTCACTCCAACGATATTGGGCTCGTGATCCAATATAGCCCATATAGCCCACATGTAGGGTGGGCTATATAAACCCCCCTCCTAGCATGTTAGGAGGGGTTGTTGGTTCACTTCCATCTTTGATAATCACATTTCCATCTTTCTTAATTCTCTCCTTTCTCTCTCTTCTTTCTCTCTCTAAGTTTCTTCCATTTATCATCATTCAATAGATTAATCCATACAATGCTAAATCCTTAGAAAAATACGATCCTACAACCACGCATAATTCCGACATAAAAGACATAAAATACACGTTTTGGCTCGGTTATTATTGTAATTAAGTGGTAGAAAAGATGGGTGTTTTCACACCTATCAGTGATTCATACAGAGTGACACGCATTTTTTTACCATTTCTCGAATGCAATTTTATTCCATACTTCAGACTTATGTATAATAATATCCCATGTGTTCCATGAGTATTCTGGAAACAACATTGTGGTACTTGTTGATTTTTCGAGAAATGATTTGATTTACTGGTTGGTTTTTAATTGATGATTGTTTTTGTGTGCTTATATACACATATATCTCATTTTTTTTATTTTTTTTCCTTATTATGATTGTTGGTTGATTGATATATAATGTGATGCTGCATTTGTATTCAGATATATGCCCTTTTTTACATTGTAATCATCATATTACGATATGACATATGTGTTTTTATGCTGAGCGTAACGATATACTTGTATTCATACACAAATATTTCTATGAAATAATTTTGATTTTTGAAAATAACTAATGAACTACAACAGTCCCAATAAGTGTATTATGTATATTATTTTTTTTATCATTTTGTTGGAAAGTCATACAACGATACTATCGTTTCGATATATTTTAACTACTAATAAAAAAAATGATTGATATCGCGTTTTAACATTTATGCTTACCGTATGCTAAAAATGACTAACATGATTATTGCCTATTTTTATGAACTCCGTATTGTTTATTAACCAACAAAGCCACACAACAATCTGTTAAAACATTATGACACCAGGTTATGGTATAAAAATATGAACACATCGAAATAATAACATACATAATTCGATACGTGCATCCAATGTGATTTTCAAATTTTAAGGTGTTTTGAACATCCATACATCAAAACGCTAAAACATCCATACATCATATTGTAATATTTAACCATACCTACATCGACATATTGCAAAAGCATGTAAATATGGTACGTGCATCTAATGCGAGTTACACAGTTAATCCATGATTCACGAAAATATCAAGCCATCGGGTATTTGGATTGTTTGTTTTTGAAATTTGCCCACTCCCGTCTGTTTTTGTCTTGGTGGGTGTTATAGTACTGAATCGCCATTTTTTGGATTTTGTTGAATGCGCTCAACGCGAAGGTCGTCTTTTGGTTCTGGTTGAACTTTGTGTATTTGACAGTTTCATCGTCAAACTGCAACTTGTTCTCGTTCAAATCTGTTGTCAACATCTTAACAACATACTTGTGACAGAGACCGGCCAATTGTTTTTGTTGTCGAGCACCCGCTTCTGTTGTAAATCCTGTGTTGAACGGTTTCTTTCTGCCATTATACATTTTCATGTGACACATCACAAAGATCCCAGAATCGACAATGTTATTGACAGTTTGCCATTCCATATCCATCACAACTGGCTTTGCTTTTGCTATTTTCTCTGCATTATGGTGCCTTACCAGTTTCAAGTATTTACCAAACTGCTCCGCCTGTCACAAAAATTATGAGTCAATGTTAAACTTGTTTTAGAACGCATTCAGATGCCATTAAATATAACACTAAGATTACATATATGCTAAACCTTGTATATTAAACATATCGTTTTCATTCTTGTATACCAATCTATTTTTTAGTATAATCATATTGAACACGTAAAACTATAATGTATTTTTTACACGACACGTGTACTTATACCCTACTCGACAACTATTTTAAACAATTAGTGCGTAATACACAATACTACACACTGCATTTTGATTTTGATTTTTTTTATAATTCATTACTTTTTATAAAAAGTTAGCCTAAGTTTATTAATTTCTGTTTATAAAAAAAACAAAATTTATTATCATTTAAAAAAACATTAATTAATATTTACACATCTAACTACACCTTACCAGCAACCTCGACAAATGACCATAACGTTTGTACATGCTTGTATTTTCATCCTTTTCGTTTTCGATTATATCAATCTCGCATGTCCTTAGGTTATACACAAGCAAATAATAATGGTTTCGTTCTTCACGTGCTTGTGTTATAGGAAAAAAAACCTGTTTGCATTTGGTTAAACAACAATGTAATGTTAGTTGATTCTCGTATGCTACACACATTATAGATACATTATATATCTACATATCGGTTACATTAATAAAACCTACCAACTCAAACTTGTCGAGGTTATCTTGTTTTGTATATTCCAATGCTTCCTCAAATTTCGTTTTAAACTCTGTAATCTTGGGTGTTTTCTGCAATCCATGATTTAACGACATCATACATATATAATATTAAACTTTACGAAAAATGTAGGTTTGCAAAGTATAAATATTGGTATATTATATTCAAATTTTGAAATGCGTACCATCATTCCAGTCTTGCAAATTTTTTTTTTTTGTATTCATCTTGTTTTTAAACCTTTCTTCATGATTCTGTATGATGCTCCAGATGTCGATTGCTGCGCTTGATACTGAAAATCCTTCATGCATGGTTTCAAGTGCCGCTCTTGAAACTTCCGTTGTGGGCGATTTAAAAATAATATCCCTGTTTGTATGGTTGGTGTAATGTTAGAATACAATGAGATACATCAAATACTATGTTCATTTCAATAAAATATATTGAAATATGATCGAAGTTACAAACATAAATAAATACTTACGTATCGGTAAACCTTGCGGTAAAAAGGTTGTCAGCAACCGGTTTTTCATGGTGTTGAACATTCCTTGATATGATCACCTTCCTCCTGATATAAGGAGAGCACATCGAATCTGTAGCTTCTCGCGTTCTTTAACATCTCGCTTCATCTATTTCATTTTGTGTCGTCATCACCTAGCTTACAGGAATTGCCTTGACTGCTCCAGTTTCAACTGCGTTCGATTGTCCATCTTTCATTGCTCTAATGTCACAAGCGCTTGATTGAACTGCTTCCATTGTATGAATTGATACTGATGATCCCATAACTTCCTTTTCCACTATTATTTTTAAAGACAACTTAGACCTTTTTGCAAAAAGTTGGTTTAAACTTAATCCCACAATTTGATTTACGCGTTCAGGTCCTTTAATCACATTTGGTGCTTCAAACGGTACTGACTTTCCCATGTTCACGCCATTGACTCTACAAAATATTCGTGATAAATCAATATATTTTTGTATTAAATAACAAATGGATGCCATATAAATAACAAATAGATTCCCTTTAAATATCACTTAATTACCACTTATTTATATGCCTTCTATTATTTTTTCCGTTGTTTACGTTTATAATGATAAATAAATATAACAACACAATAAAAAAATTACCTTGATTGTTCATTTTCTATACCACGTCCAACCTCATTTGATACTTCCATTATCACATTCATTCCTTTGGTTTGTACAAATGTGTCATTGGATCTACACCAACAAAAATAGTTTATGTTATATTTTAACATATGTTTGTAGTCACCTATGTTACAAACATAAACCCACGTGCAAATTTGTAAAATTCAAAATAACGTTATTTGTTAACCTTTTGATGATTTCTCTATCATCTGATGTCTGCAACAATGGGAGAGTCATAACTTGTTGCAAACTGTCATCTTGATCATCTGGTGTCAATAGATGGAAAGTTGGACCCGAAAAGTCTGTTGGCAAAGTCATTTTTTTGGAACCATTGACATCGTCGATTTCTTCACCCAACTCGTCACCCGGCGTGATTCCACTAGTCTTTTTCATCCTGATCAAAATTTGGCTTAGGTGCTTTCGCCGCTTTGTTTTTTGTTTTTGTGTGTATTTGTACCATAATCTGTCGATACCATCTTATTAGCATATGCATCTGTTTCGTTGTTCGTAACTTGATCTTCACATATCTCCATGTTGTCATCATCCCTAACAGTATTTTCATGAGCATCTTCGGGCGTCATGTTAATTTCATCCAGTGATGTATCACATCTGCTTACCAAGCCATCATCATTTGGTTTGTCGATCTCGTTTTCACGTTGAACTATGTCTTCAGCATTGGTTTCCACAGATGGGTTTGTATCATTTTTTGGTGTGTGTTCAACGTTTTCCAGTTCTGGTTGTGTTCCCAAATATACGTCATCGTCCACAATATCATCTCCAATGTTTGTATTGCCCTCATGGTCTGATTCTTGTCCAATATCTGCATCATATCCCTGTTCTGGTCCTTGTACAATGTTCGTATCGTCTTTAGTTTGTATGTTGTTTTGCAATCCGAGTGCATCAGCTACTTTCCCGGGTTTGAACACACTATTCATGAGTACATTTCGCTTCTCAATTATTTCAGCTATTGCACCATTTTCAGGATGTAAATATGATTGCAATATCCAACATTTCATCTATTTTGTTGCGTACACCTTTTGTGAACGCCATTGTTTTGTTGATATCATCCACCATTTCCTGCATATTATGATCGTGCATTCATATTGTTAGTATATATATAATTATCAATAATAATATTACATTTAAATTTTACAACTATACACATTGTTAATCATGGATTCACATGAACACGGGTAAAAGATCCGGAGGTCGGGGAGGATGATAGAGGTGTTTAGCCATTTTAGAGAGAGAAACAAGTAAGAATAAATGTGTGTTTATTCTAGTGAGAGAAAGACAAGAAGGAAAATGATA